>JAEQBH010001623.1:0-461179 GCA_016808115.1 Tetrastigma voinierianum
TATCGATGCATCTAGTTTTGCTTCTATGGAATCATCCGATTTAATTTCCATCACACCACTCTTTGCACGCCGATGGAGCTCTATAATTGCATTTGGCAAGGTCTTCTATCAACTGCTTTGCCTCTTCAGCACTTTTTCTCTTAAAAGCTCCACAGCAAGCTACATTAATTATACCTTTGGAGGTATAATTCATAGAATGATAAAATATATCCATCTGAGTGGTCAAATCTATTCCATGCATTAGGCATCTGTTCAGCAATATTTTGTATCTTTCCCATGCATTATAGAGACTTTCCTTACTTGAACACAATGATTTCCCCTCTCCTTTCAGAAGTGAGGGTAGGAGAGAAGAATCTGCTCATGTAAGCCTCCACCAACTGTTCCTAATTGTTCATTGATCCAACAAGCAGTGATTCACGCCAAGTTTCTACCACATCTCTTAGTGAAAATGGAAACAGTTGCAGCTTGATCACTTAAGGTCTCACCCCATTCAACTTGACTGTATTTTCCATCCTCATAAATCTTCCTATATGCTTGTTGGGGTCTTCACTAGGATGCCCAGTAAATTGATGCTGCTGCACCATTGTGATCAAAGCTGGCTTACATTCAAAATTGTTAGCTTCTATAGCAGGTTGTCTCACAACGGAGTATTCATCTTGAATAACTAGCCTCCAAAAATCCTTCATAGTCATTTGCCTCTGAGGTCTCTCTGTTTCTGCTTCTTCTGGAATAGGTTGCATTCTTTCTCTCTGATCTGTTATAGTTGTTGATTCAACACTTTTAACTTTCTCAGATTCCTCAATGTTCTTTCCAGTTCTGTATCCAAAGGTAATAGTTCTGCTTTTGGTTTTCTGTGCATGTAAAATCTTCCTGAAATAGAAACATATTGAGATCAAATTAAATATGTGGAAAACAACTATATCAATTTAAGCTCATAAAATATTTTTATTAGCTTACTCAGCTACTGCAGTTAAAAACTTTTTTTTTTTTGTGATTTTTTGAAATTTATGATAAAATAGAGAAAAATGTCAAAATTAGCAATTCTCTATTTAGTTAGAATATTGATATTTAAAATTATCTTTTCACTACCCTAAGAATCGCTCCAAAACTTGTTAACTGATTTCAATGCACTCGAAAACTAACTTATCAAGTTGAAGACCAATTGACTAAATATTATGAGGTTACAGGTGTCAAACTTCTAGTACTCGCCACTAAAGACTATTCAAATTTGATAATCTGCAATAAAAACTTGTCAATTAAATTTCCGACATGGCTACCAAAGACTAACTAAAGTCCCTACAACGGAACCAAAAACTTTTGATTGATAAAAGATATAAAATATGTTGTCATTGATGAGAAGGCTTCTCGCTGAAAATGTGTTTCGTCTACCATCGCAAGTGCACATGTCATTCAAGTAATAAAAGTGGATTTAAGCCTAGATATCGTTTTCACTAGGATTGATGAAAAATCTAAACATCAATTACCTCATCTACTCAAGATCCTTACTATTTGAACTCTAAATTTAAAAGTGATTTTGTTTTAAACTAAGGGAAAAGTAAATTTTAAATAAAATTCTATAACTATATATAAAGAATTCAAAATAATTGGGTTGGCAAGTTCACTAGGTAAGTAACACTGGGATATAGTTCAATGTATAATTATCAATTTATGCATCATTTTATAATATGGTTCAGCCATGAGTTTGAAATCTGAACTTGTCAAAAATGCAAGGTAGTATAGTTTGGATTTCTCCATACACCATACATTTAACTAATTGTAGATCCATGCTCCTTCTGACACACATGAGTCCAATCAGTTACTTATAGAATATAATTCTCTTTCTAAGATCTAGTTATTTTTCCTTCTCAATACTTCACATCCTTTTCTTATGACTGAAGACTGCTTGCCCCTATAGACATGATAATGCAAGCCTTCCCCAATTTAATTGGTATCTCATCCATCGAATATGATAAAATTCTCTATCTCCTTGATTAGATCTCAACTAACACGGGATCAAGATCCTTTCATCAGATAGAGGAGAAACCTTTGATCAACTAAATTGATATATCATCCGACTAATCCTCACACCACGTGTAAATAAGTGATTTATCGAAGTCGTCCTTCAAAGTTCATTAGTTCCATAATATTAGTCTAACATACCTCCAAGTAACTGCTCCATACTCTCATGAATCTCCATCTCTTTGCCACTTAGAAGGCTTCCTAGAAATCAAAGCAAGATATAGTCCTTTTCTAGGTACACGCTACTAATATTCTGAACAAGTAACTTCAAGAACAATACCAATTAAATAAATTCAGGATTTCGAACTATGACATTTGACATTCTTTCAAGTTGAGCATAAAAGAATAATTAACATCGATCCAATCCTAGATGGAGCTCAGTCTTTCAAACTGGATTACAAAGAACAGTGACTAACTAATCATGTAAATTCACTAAAATTTCAAACGAACTAAAATAGATGAACTCCAGAAAATTTCCAAATTCCATTTAAATCGCATGATGAAAAAAACAAAATTTACAAAGAAAAACCACCTTGAAACTTCACACCAAATCACCGTCAATTCCCAAGAAATACTAACCAAATGCTACTCTAAACTAAATAATAGACAAATAAAATAAAATAAAAAGAAAAAATAATATACAAAGGAGTTTCAGCTACCTAGAAGTTCTAGGTTCACTGTTTATCAATAAAGTATAATTCTAGATGCTTCTATTTATATATTTTCAAATGATAGGTCACACTTCAAGGCTGAAATTGTGGATCCCTAAAAATTTTAGCCCAATTGGTGGCCTTGCCACGGCATAGAAAATTACGTCGACATAGTCGCTCTCTTGTTCCCGCCTTCAGAAGGGCTTTTAGCTCGGGTCGCTACGGTTTCTGTTGTTTCTTCTCGATTCGCGTGACATACGTGAATGTCGCGTAATAGCGTTCCGCCGGTTGTCTAGTGATTATCATCCTTTGCTGCTCCTAAAAAATGCCGCGACATAAATTTCTTTGTCACGACAAATATTCGCTTCACCTCTTCCACTTCATATACATTCTCGCTATGTTATGACAATCTTTCTAGGGTTCTTCTCTACCTTTTTCGCAACAAGAGTTTCTTTTGTCCCGACATAGTTTCTCACAATTGCATGTTGTTGTTGTCGCGACATACCTTTTCTTTGTTGTGACACAAATCATTTGTCTTGCATTGCTAAGATCGAATCCTCTCGCCTCATTAATAAACTTGCCTCGCTTTGTCTCATTACTCTTCCATTTTCTGTCACGACATAATTTTCTTTTTTTCGCGGCGGAGATCTATTACTCTGCAACTTTTATTATTGTGACATAAATTTTATTTTTGAGACAAGCTCTACTGCCATTGCTTGATCATTGTCACCATGGGAGCTTTCAATAATATTACTTTACATCGTGGTTCAAAAATTTTCAATCATCACGCGATGTAGGATTTCCCCTCGTGATTCGGGGCTTTTTCATTATGTCGCGACGTAATTTTCTACGTCACAACATTCTTCTTGTATTCTTCGCAACTTTTGTCGCGACAATAGATGTCTTTGTCGCTACAGAGTTCACCTTAACCTTATGTTGTGTTTGTCACGACATAAAACTTCTCTGTCGCGACAAAGTTTCTTGCCTTTCAATGTTGACTTTTGAATTTTATGTCCCGCATAGTTGTCTTTGTAACAACAAAGCTTTTCTGCCATCTTCAGTTCTTTATGTTTCGACAAAGTTGTGAAATGTCATGACAAAGTTCCACTACCATTTTCCTTGATCAATGTCGCGATAGAGTTGTGAGATGTCGCGACAAACTTCGTTTCTGGCATTAGTTCAGCTTGATCTTTGTTGCGACATAATGCATCTTGTTACGACATAGCTTATGTTGGTTCTACTGAGATTATGTCACGATAATCTGAAACTATGTCGCGACATATCTGCCTTGGCTAATTTTTCCGATTTTCTATTGAATCGCTCTCTTCATTTAAAACCTGCAAAACACAAAGTTGGTGAATATTCTATAATTCAGCATTAAAATTAATCATAAACTTTTAGAAATATGCCAAAAAATGGATTAAAAATATAAGTGAGTTTAGACTCATCACCCAAGATGCTCATACTTTCAAAAAGACTGACGTGACTCGCTCTAAGCCTGCTGGCCCTTTCGAAAGATCAAATGTGGCTTTAAGCCCGTTGACACTTTCAAAAGACTAGACTTGTGGCTCCTAGCCTGCTAGCACTTTCAAAAGACCAGATATGGCTCTAAGCCTACTGGCACTTTCAAAAGACCAAATGTGGCTCTAAGCCTGCTGGCACTTTCAAAAGACCAGATATGGTGTAACACCTCCTTCCTGACCAAAGTTCCCCATCCATTGTTTTGGTGGAGTCATTGTGTCAGGTGAGGAGTGACACAAATATGAGAACTATTATCCAAAACTTATGGTAGTATTTCATTTATTTTTTTATAATAGGATTACCCTTTTTTATTTACAGAAATTGTTTCTTTTAAAAATATTAAAAGTTCATGTTCATATACAACATAATTCATTAAGAGTGTTTAAAACATTATTTACATGTCATACATTTATCTTAATATTACAAACTCAACACCTACATTGGTGGGCTTCTATTGTCAGGTTGCCTCTGAATTTTATAAGATGCCCTCCTTACGCCATAGATGTAGAAAGCACTCGTGCTAAGCATATATCTTAGTGGGGAAACAAATACGATTTAGACAACCACTCACAGCGACCGTCGAAGACATCAAACAGATATGAGTATATTTCATTAATTAATTCATACTCATAAAGTTCATTATTCAAATAAGAGGAACGATGTAAATTTCAAGAGGTAGTACCTATAGGTACATCATATTACATCATAGATATGTGTTAACTTCAAAATTAATCATTTTCATGTTGTTCATTACCAATGACCCATTTCATATAAAAGTTTGCCTGAATAGCCCAATAAAAGGTGGATAGCGAGAAATCATTGTACAGTAGGCACCCATAGGTACATCACATCATAATACAGTATTGATCCAAACCAGATCCAGATCATGACCCAAACGGGCCAGAGAATGACCCAAATGGGGCCCAACGGGATCCAGAATAATAAGTTGTAGCAACAGTAGTCCCTATAGGCATGCCCATATATCCACTACCCGATCATCAGCAGGAATTCAGTTATATGTGTTTCAATAATGATTATAACAGTATTAGTAATTTTCGTTAACATGTCACATTTATACATATGAGATTCTTTCATTTTGTTGCAAAGTTACTATTCATGTAAGGGTCTCGACAAACTTCATAGTGTCGTGACACACTTTAGTGTCTCGACTCTCTCACTTCAGCGTTGTGACTTCGATTCCAACATCGCGACGTCACCCAAGCGTCGCAACTCTAGAATATTAACTAACACATCCCAAGTCCATTTCCAACTACAATTTTTACCCAGTAATCGAGGTTTTAAGACAAAGTGATATTCTAACAAAATGTTTACCTATGTCTTAAGTTTCCAAAGGCTCGCATATTAAGTTATTTGGACCTTTAAATTAGAAGATATGGCCAAAATATTATGTATCGCTCCCAATGCTTTCTCGACAAGATGTGTTTCACTGAATCGAATTTTGGGAACAATAGAGACATATGTGATCATATTTTCTTTACGAAAGCTACTCGGGTGTCTAGCCGTGAGGATTTGATTCACATCATTTGGACTAGTATGACCCAATATATAGCTCCAACAACATGAACTACTCCTCGTAGAGGGACACAATCGTTGTCTTAACAGAAAACTTAGTTTCATGGTTTTTAGAGCATGATTTAAATCTAGATTTCTTCTAGAAATTGTGAGCTCTAGTTCTTAGGTTTCATCTACAACTAGAATCATCAAATTTGAAGCGTAGGCCAAGTTATGGCCAAAACAAGGACATGGGTCTAAGGAAATTTTGGCAGAATTTCCCCTTAACCACCAACATATCATTTTTTACATCTTTGGTCCATGCCAAAGACCACAACCAAACAAACCACAAATAAGCCAACCTCAAACCCAACTCAAACCAACAAAAACACAAATTTGAGGAGAGTTAGGATTTTTTTTTTCCTAACCTGGATTGTCTTGAAACCTTCAAACCTAGCTTTCCTTCTCTTCCTTTACTCCTCTTTACGTTAACAAGGAGAGCTAAAGAAAATGGAGAGAGCAAACCAAAAAAATTGGTTATTCTCCAAACACCACCGAATGCCAAACTTCCTTAGCCAAAATGGAGAATTTCCTTCTAGAAGACAAGTTGTCGTTTTCATGCAATTGGCTCAAAGTTTTTTCCTTTGCTCAATCAACTTATCAAAATTCTATAATAACACATAACCTTTTAACTTAATGTCCCTTAAGACCCTCAATTGACAAATTACCATTATCCTTTTGACTTAATAATTTCGATTATATCCTTTTTTTCACACTTAATTATTGAATTAAAACACAAATTTGACTCATTATACCCTAAACATGTCATATAACTACTAGCATAATTTGGGGTGTTATAATTCTCTCTCCCCTTAAAAGAATTTTGTCCTCTAAATTCATACCTAATCAAGAGTCATGAGTACTCCAGACCTCATCAAGCCGATTCCGCTCTCAAGTTGCTTCCTCTATACCGTGGTGTTACCAAAGTACTCCTTACTCGCAGGACTTATTTGTTTCAATTTCACGAGCTAGAATGGATTTCGTTCTTCATCATAAGTGAAATCACGCACTTATATATCTCAGATCGGGCAAGATGTGCGACTCATCGTAATTCCAAGATCTTCGGGCCATCGAGACATGGAACACACATTATATAGTTCAAGCACCCGGGCGGAGATTCAAATGATAAGAAACTGGTCCACTCTCTTTCTAAAATCTCATATAAGGTCCAATAAACCTTGAACTTGGGTTTTCCTTCTTTCCGAACTAGAATATCTTCCTTCACGGTGATACTTTCAAGAAGACCTTATCTCCGACTTCGTACTTTATGTCTTTTATTTTCAGATCTTCATGCGACATTTGTCTATCACAAGCAGTTTTCAACCGTTGCTAAATAACCCGAACTTTTTCTTCAGTCTCTTTTACTATGTCTGGACCCATTACTTTATGCTCATTCAGGCCCGTCCAATATTATTGTGTGGGTTCTACATTCCCGCTAGCGCAAAGCTTCATGTGGGGCCATACTAATACTGATTGATAACCTGTTATAGGAAAATTCCATAAGGGGAATATACCTATCCTAACTTCCGAGATAATCTAGCACACAACCTCGAAGCATGTCTTCTAACACTTGAATCAATCTTTCAGATTGTCCATATGTCTGTGGATGAAAGGCTATCCTAAAATTCAGTCGAGTGCCCAAAGCTGACTGTAATTCTTTCCAAAACCTTCATGTAAACCGTGGATCTCGATCAAACACAATTGACATCTGAATACCATGTAATCAAACAATTTTGTTCATATATAGTTCAACTATTCGATCCATGGAATAGTCAAGCCGGAATGGTAAGAAATGAGCTAACTTTGTGGAAACTGGACAATGATTACCTATAGCACAGTCATGCTTCCTTGTGTGAGGGGAAGACCATTACAAAATCCATAGTAATGCTATCCCATTTCATCAGGAATTGGAAACGATTTACCGCACCACGCCAATACTGATGTTCGCCTTTTACTTGTCGACAAGTCAAAACATTTGGATACATACTCTGCTATATCCTTTTTCATCCGTTGGCACCAATAGTAATATTTCAAATTATGGTACATCTTGTTACCTCCAAGATGCATGGTGAATACAGTATTGTCGATTTCATACATCAACTTATTTTTCAATTCCCGACATTCGACACATAATCTATTCTTGTAATAGAAACTGGCTTCTATAGAATCGTCAGCCCTATCTCCATTTCTGACTAATTATACACTTTATTGTAACTTGACATCATTTTTCTGAGCATCAATCATCATCTACCTCAAATCAAGCATAGCTCTTAAATAAGCTAACAAGGGTCCACCACATTAGCTTTCACGGGTGGTAATCAACTATACCATAGTCCTCGAACAACTTTAGCCACCGACGTTGCTCTATTTCAGCCTTTCTCGCTTAACAAATACTAAGACTTTTAATGATCCAGAACATTATACATGTCACACCCCCACCCCCTACTATCTAAGCAGTGTGCCGCCACCCACAGAAATCCCCACCGCTACCCCAACGACTAGAAAATCCCGTGGAAGTCGGGGCTTCGCATTGCTTCGCTTAAATCAGATAAAAAATTTTCTTTTCTAAACTTCTGTGGATTTATAAATTTAAGAGTGATAACAATGCATGTGACATGTCCCAAACTCAGATACAATAATTTACACATTTCAACATGGCAAATCCAACAACATTCTTCACCAGAGCCCTCGTGCTCAACACATTTTCACAAACTACACTATGTACATACATATACCCAATATTCAAATTCAAAGTATTATTTCCTTACAAAAGATTGTTAATTACAAAGACTTATACGAAAAGTCGAGAATTTAACTGGCCTCCAAATAGTCCTGAGTGCGTATACCTCGAAAATAGTTTTTAAACAAGTGAAAATAATGAGCCAAACGAGCTCATGAGTGTATGCTTTTATAAAATGTTTACTTTTCCTCGAAAACATCTCAAATCAGAAACTCTCTTTTACAGATATTTTCCAGGTTTTGCTCGCTTACTTTAAAGTTTCTAAACTTTATGTAATTGTTTCGCTTTTAAAAAAAGTTTATAAAACTTTTCATACTTACTTGCTTGCTTCGCTTGCTTTCCTTTTTAAAAGTTTTTTATAAAACTTTTCTCAAATCTCATTGGCCGCTTACCTTGCTTCGCTTTAAAAGTTTATAAAACTTTTCTTAAATATTTTGCTTTAAAAGTTTATAAAACTTTATAAACACTTTGAGCTCTGGCTCAACCGCATGCTTTAAAATAAAACGGGAGCCTGGGCTCAACCGTTTGCTTTAAAATAAAAATGGGAGCCTGGGCTCAACCGTTTGCTTTAAAACAAACACAGGAGCCTAGGCTCAACCGTGTACCAGTGGTTGATTTTTCAAATCTGTATAAACATGCTTATAAATCATGAACCACTGGAGGCCTTTCTTTCTTGTTGTACCTTAGTGAACACGGGAGCCTGGGCATCGACCGTGCCGGTGGCTGGACCTGGGTCCACTCACCTAGGTGGAAGAGCCTTGGCTCAATTCCCTTTTTTCTCAGAATATGGCGGAATCGACTCTCGTCCCATCACCATAATTTAGTTAACGGTTAACCCTATATACTCCAAAGACGCGTCAGGCCTCCTTTTAAATTCCATGATGCATGACCAAGTTTGTCAACCAGGCAAATCTAAAATGCATGAATGATATATCCCACCACTGTACCGCATTTAAATACCTATATGACCGTGGTATGCTTTGCTTAAAAACTAGGATTTTAGTTAGGCCTCGTTTTCAAAAAATATTCTTTTGTCGCTTCTGCTTGTCAGTTTTGAAGTGTGGTTTTACAATCAAAACCATTGTTTGCTTTAAAATGGTTTGATAATTCAAAACCATTGCTTGCTTGCTAAATCTCATTGCTTGCTTTAAACATGGTTTACAATCAAACCATTAAATAACAAAGGTAAAATGCTTTATAATAATACACTAGTATTTGAAAATAGGTTTAGAACACTCACCTTTTTGTTTACCAAAACTTGAGCACGATCACAACTTTCCGCCTCGCTGTTTCTCTACACACTCAAACGAATACGGCGAAAAACATTAATCGCCTGCGATAGTGTAAAACGAACGTATTTCACACGCAAGTCACTTTAGGTCACACAACATTCATAAGCCAAATTAACAATTTACTCCTTACACTAAAAAGCCCATAACAAAAACCACTCATTTTGGTAAACCTTTTTCCAACAATACTCGGACTTTATTACCCAAAATTATTCAAACGGTCTTCAAAAATTATGAAACTATCCAGATCAGTCCTTTATATATCCAATGACATCTCTTTAAATTTTCAATTTAAAATTCCTTCTCTGAGGCCCTCAACCACATAACACAAGTTACATCAATTTTTTTGATAAATTGCTGATTCACTGAATCACCTACTGTTATCCTTGATTTCTGGGGTCTTAACTCCATAAATTGGAAATTGTTTCTTCCCTCATTTGAATCTATGGTTCTAAGGTTTCTTCTCCAATTGGAATCACCACCTGATCACAAAAACTCAAGTTATTGGGAATGCATCTATATTACTCAATGGCATAATAGAATCGCATAGCCCACTTTGACAAATTTTTGGGCCCTTGGGGTTACAATTTGCATGTACTTCCTTCAGCTAACTTATTCTTATAGAAGTATATTTTACCCATAATTTTGAATCACTCAATTTGGATGAGTGAAACTCTACTTATGGCCAAAACATTACAACAATACCCAAAACAAAGATAATCGCCGAGCTACACGAGCTCACTTTCAAATCTCAGATTGGGAGCCTTAGAGCTACAATTTGCTCTTGTCCTTCTATATGTAGACCTATATCTTATGGTTCTTTAACAATTTGAATCAATTCATTTGGATAATTATAACTTAATCTTTAGCCAAAACAAAAACAGGGGTTTTACCAAATTTTGACAGAATTTCCTTTAAAAAACCCAACATTCTCTTTTTTTACAACCATTCCTCAAAACCAACATGGAATTTACCCAAAACAACTCCACCACACTTGTATTGGTGGTTTAGAACTTCTTACAACAAACCCTAGGTGAAAATCCAAGAACTCTTACTCAAGTCCACCAATTCATACAACCCATAAAATTTTACGATTCCATGTTTATCAGGGATACCAATTAAGGTTTTACCCACAAAAATTCAGTTAATTATAGGTTAGATAATCTTATCTCCTAACAAACCCTAGGAAAAGGACAACTAATCATCCATGAAACCTTAGAATTCATATCAAAACTCCAAATTAAAGGATTCCTACACCAAATTCTTCTCTTCTTTCTTCTTCCTCTTCTTCCTCCTCTTCCTCTTTCTTTTCTCAGCCCAACCTTCTCCACGTTTTACCCTAGAAAAGGAGACCAAAAAATGAATTTTGGGTTTGCTCCTCCCTCCTTTTATATTATCATCTATGCCTTAATTGCAATTAAGTCCTCCATCTCTTTAACATTTGCACTTCAACTTTGGTTATTTCTATTATGGCCTCTCTTCTCTTTGATTATGGTTTCATATCCCATTTCCACCACGATTTTACCCTTGTTCTATTACAACATTCCAGGTTCCATACCATCATTTCACAATTCTTCCAAAAATACTACAGCTGACACTTAGTGCTCATGTGTGCCCCTACTCAAGCATTCGTGACCGCACACCTTCCTGACGGGGCTACAAATCCTCCCTCCTTTAGAACATTTCACATTCTCGAAATGAACAAACTAAACTCAAAGGAAAGGAAAAAATACCTCATTCTGAAAATGGAGGGTACTACCCATGATCTGAGCCTCGTCTGGCAGCTGCCTCCCTCTCATGATTCTTCCATCTGACTTAACCAAAGGATCACTTTACCCTTAACACCCGTTCTCGCGATCTACAATCCGCATTGTGTTTCCTCATGTCATATTCTCCTCTTTTAGCTGCACTGGCCGCCTCTTAGCACACATGTGAAGGATCCGGGATGTACTTAACATCGACACATGGAATGTCATGAACTTGATAACTCGGGTAATCCCAACTCAGAAGCCATCAGTTCCCACCCTCGCTTCACAATCTCATAAGGTCCTATAAATCTTGACCGAGCTTGCCTCGCCTCCCAAATCTCAAAACACCCTTCCAAGGGGAAATCTTTAAAAAGACCCGTCACCTATCTCGAATTGCAAGTCTCTACGACTCCGCTGTCCGCAGATAACTTTTCTCGGTCTATCTCTTGCTTCTTTGCTTATCACGAACAACTTTCACTTTCTCCAAGTGATCTACACTAATTCAGTGGCTTACTAGTCTTCACCAACCTCATCCCAACACACCGGAGTCCTACATTTCCTACCATACGCTGGGCCCCAAACAGCCATCTCTATACCGGCCCGACAGTCAAGGTTGTAGGCTAACACCATCAGCAAGCAAAATGAGTATCCCAACCCTCTTGAATTCCATCACACAAGCTCTCAAAGATATCCTCTAATGTCCGAATGGTCCACTCGACCGCCATCCGCCTAAGGATGAAATGCCGCGGTTGAAATGAAGGCGTAGTACCTAAAGTTGCTTACAAATCCAGCTAAACCTGATAAACTCTAGGGTCTCACCAAACTATCGGGAACCGAACCCCATGAAGTCTCACTATCTCATCCACATACAACCGGGCCAACTTTTCCGCAGAATCAACATTAACCGGCGTAAAATGAGCAGACTTCAATAATCGATCAACCATCACCAATATAGCATCATGTCAGCCTTTGAGTCCATGGATGACCCGGCCACAAAATCCATAGTGATCTTTTCCCATTTCACACCGAATAGGGAGTAAATCAGATCTTCCCGCTTGGCCTCGATGCTCGCTTTTCACCTGCTGGATGTGTTAGGCAACCCGAGAGGAAACTCGCGATCTTTTTTTTCATCCCATTCCACCAGTAATGTTCTTTCAAAGTCCTGTACATCTTGGTACTACTTAGATGCATGGCATACCACGTATTTAATGTGCTTCTTCCATAATGTCTCTCTTTAAATCGCCATACTCGCACACATTCTCTCGCCCTTTCACTATCATGTCAGCTATCTCTAATTTGAAACTCTTCTTCTTTCCTTTTTCTATCTCTTCCTGCTTAATCATCTCGTGGATCCCGCGACCGCCCCGCTAGAACTGGACCCACTAGGATAGGTTTAAGATGAAATGTGACTAATAAGGCTCCTGAATCCTCAACCTCCAATATCACCCCTAAAGCTCTTAGATCCACTAACAATGGAAGATAACCTGATCTCATATGAGACAAAGAACTCTCTGGTCACCTACTCAAGGCATCTTCTACGACATTAGCTTTTCCTAGATGGTACTCAATAGTATAGTCGTAGTCCTTAATCAACTCAAGCCATCTTCTTTGCCTCAAGTTTAACTCTTTATGGGTGAAAATATATTGAAGACTCTTATGATATGTAAAGATCCTCCAAGGAGCACCATATAAGTAATGTTCCATTTTCGTGGCAAACACGACTGTCGAGAAGCTCTAAGTCAGTGTGTGTACCCTCCTCATGCTTCTTCAATTTGCCTAGAGGTACGGTAATCACCCTATCATTTTGCATCAAAACACAACCAAGGCCTCGCCATGAAGCATCCCTATATACTCACAAAAACCCATCTCTCCCATTAGGGCAAAGTTGTGAACCGGAGCTGAAGTCAATCTTACCCTTCAACTCTCAAAACTCTCACAAGGTGCATCCACCCAATCATATTTGATATTTCCTCACTACAGCGGGGCCGCTATCCCGAGAACCCCCCAACAAACTTCTTGTAATACTCCCGCTAAACCAAGGAAGCTTCACTCCGACACATTCTTTGGTGGTTTCCAATCACTACACTTCTATTTTCTCGGGATCCACATTCACCCCCTCGTTGAAATCATGTGACCTAGGAATGCCAATTCTATCAAGCCAAAACCTGCACTTGCTCAACTCGCATACAATTGTCGCCTCCCAGGTCCGCAACACAATCCTCGTGCCCTAACGCTCCTCCAACTACTTGAATACACTAGGATATCATCGATAAAAACTATGATGAACCTATCCAAATACATTGAATAATCTTGCCATCAAATCCATAAACTCTGGGCATTAGTTAGAACCAAACGGCATCACTAAAACTCGTGAATGCCCGTAGCGTGTCCCGAATGCAAATTTTTAGGTACATCACTTCGCACCCTCAATTGACGATACCTCGACCAAGTCTATCTCAAGTATACTCGAGACTGAGTTGATCGTGATAACCATCAATCCTAGGAGTGGATACTGATCATGATGGTAACTCGTTCAACCCCGTCTGTAATCTATACACAATCGCAACTCCCATATTTCTTTTCACGAAGAGAACCTGAGCTCCCATGGGGATATGCTCGCCGAATGAATCCCTTACTTAACAATTCTAACTGAGCCTCTCAAGCCTCTTAACTTCTGCAGGAGCCATCCTATAAGGAGGAATCAGTCCCTGGGATCAAATCAATGGTGAACTCCACCTCTTTGGAAAATCTCGACACATCCGAATACATCTAGGAACTCTAACAACTCGGAATCTCATCCAATTAGAGTCCCCTCCTTCCGTCTCCACCACATAAGCTAGATAACCCCGACAACCCTTAGCGCAACATCCTCTCAAGGCTGGTGGCGAGATCATACCGGGAAGATAACTCTTTGCGTATTCCTCCTAACTTTACTCTCCAATTTTCCGGGCCTATTCAACTTTACTTCCTTTTTATAACAATCTAATGTGGATCTATGGCGAGATAGCCAATCCATGTCGAGAACCACATCAAAATTCCTCATATCTAAGGCCACAAGATCCGCTGAACCTATGTCCCCCAATCGAACTCTACTATCTCGACTACCTGCTTGAGAATAATCCGACCTACCGAGCGGAAACTCTCATACGACCCCCAATGGTCGGGTCTCTATCCGGGAAGCGACCTAAGAAAAGGCCCGATGCAAATGAATGTGTGGCTCCCGGGTCCACTAATGTATATGCATCATGATCAAGGATAGAAATAATGAACTGATCCAGCTCGTGATCTCGCATCCCACCGGAAGTCACAAAGATAAAACCCCGCCCGAGTACCTGCCCCGTCTCGCATCCCTGTGGCACTACCTCCGCCTACCATCACGCCTTTACCTTCGAACAAGATCGCCCTTTGCTTGGGAAACCTCTCCTCGAAGACTTCTGAGTGCTCATCTCTAAAAGGGTAGCTAGCCGGGCTAACATGTCTCTGCACCAATCAACTGAGGGCACTGTTTAATGAATTGGCCTTACTGGCCACAATGGAAACACCCTGTACTATATCTCCTACACTCCCTATGGTGTTGCCTTTGATACATATGACAGACAAGAGGAATGCTCTAGGTGTCACTCCTGGCAACTGGGGGCTTCACTGAACTCGACTAGAGCGCCCCCCAACTCCGCACTCCTACTCGTAACATCTCGCCCTTACTTCTCTTTTGCTGGACCGACTAAAGCCTTCCTGCGCAGTTCCCGGTGCACTCCTCTTCTTTCCCCGCCTACTTCCGACATACAGCCACAGTACTTTGTTCAACTCTCGCAGCGGCCTCAACTAAGTCCCCAACCCATTCCCGAGGAGCCATGCATGGGGCTCGCACTCCGATCCTGGCCAGAATCCCGCCAAAAACTTTGGACTCGTGACTTCCATCACCGAATATATGGAACCAATCACTAACTCGAGAACCCTTCATACTCCGATACTCAACATGCTCCTTTCTCGCTTAATCAAGAACCTCAATCTTCAACCCTTATGACTCCTCGAGGAAAGAATATGTCAAGAAACTCACAAACCGGTCCCATGATATACCCTCTGGATACCTCCTGTCCACAACATCCCATAAATTCTTAGCCTTGTCCTCCATTAGAAAACTAGAAAACAAGACTCTCTGCTCATCCGTGCAACCCATAACTCCGTAAACCTTGTTCACTCTATCTAACCATAATTAGGCTGCCTTTGGATCGCCACTGCCGTCATATGGCTTGGCGCCCAGCTTCTGTGCTCTCTCGATAGACCTCCCAGGTTCTTCGAGAACTTTTTGATGAGTGCCTAAAACACTCATGCCATACCCGCGTTTGTCTTATTGTCTAGCTTTATTTTACAAAGCACTACATTTCTATACCGACATCCGATTTTGTATCAGGTGTGAACCGGCAGTGGAACAGAGTTTCAAGCATTTTGGAGCAGAGGTAGAAGTGCATAAAGCTGGCTGGAACGTCGCGATGCCCCAACGTTGCGACGCCCCAACGTCACGACGTTGGGTCAACAAGAATAAAAGTCAACAAGCGGCAACGTCGCGACGCTGCAACGTCACGACGTCAGCGCGAGTTTTCATCTCTCCATCATTAAAAGCAAAAGGGGACCGGAATTCGAGGCATCGAAGATCATACGAACAAGGGCATAGAAATCGTATGTTGTTGACCTAGATTCAAGAAGAAAACCGTTTTTGTATTTGCTTCTTTTGTGGATAAAAGTACCGATGTTTTATAGATTAAAATATTTGTGTACTCACATTCAAGATGTTCCTGTATCCATATCTAGGTAAGTTGTTGAACCCTGTCACGATTGCATGGATTAAAGATTCGTAATTTATATTATTCAGTTGTTTATGACCTGTTAGTATCTGCTTTATATCTGAGACTTATCTACATGGTGATGTCTGGCCAACATTAGCATGAATGTGCCGATATTCGAGATCTCGAGAGACGAGGACGCCTGTGGATCTCGAGCCAGAGCAACTTCTACGATTCGTAAATAGAGATATTCCGATCCCGAGGGTGGCGATTAAGGTTAGAACATTTAAGCTGCTTCGAGAACAGTCAGTAGAGATACACTCAACTCTACTAGCGAGATAAAGTGACACTCTCGAGAGAGGGTATCTCGTAGCTAACGATCACCCTTCATCAAGTTATAAATAAATCGAATAGTAATCTCTCTAGGAAATAATCCATCAAAGGTAAGGTAGGAGACATAGCCCTAGTCTCCACAACACAGTAATTCATTAAGAACGATTAGTTTAGTTTAAATCCGTGCATCGAGAACCTGTCACTTAAAGCTTACATCCAGATAATAATCAAAGGCCAATCTCTGTATTCAACACACTTATCCGTGGATCGACATCCGCACTTAGGTAATATTAATCAGGGATATTTGAGTGCGACGCTGCGCACTGCGGCACAGCGCATATATATACACATCACGCTTCTACTTACTGTTTTTGGCGCTGGCTACGGATAAGTTTAAGTGGTGATATCGACAACAAGGCATTAGATATTACTCGGGAATTTTTTGTTTTCTTTACTTGTTTTTACAAGTGCCGGTAATTCGTCTTTTTTGCTTCGTGTATCATAGCTTCAAGGTTACAAAGAACGATGCGATCTAGCAAGATTAGGTTGACCTACATCCATTTGATCCTAAGCCAGAAAGAACTTTACACAGAGTACGCCGAGAACAGAGAACAAAACAGACTAGAAATCTAGCAATCATGGAGAACAATGAAGAGTAAGATCTTAGCATTGAGCAAAACGAGCCACAAGAGGGGCTTCAAATGGGAATAAATGTATGAATCACACTGTGCCATTTATACAAACTGCATGATCCATTCATATTGCTAGAGGAGCTCATTCCTATCGCCTACAGCTTGTTCGTAGACAGCCCATCCAAGACCACCTATCTCGGCAAAACAATTTCGGTCGGTCGAGAACCTTGGCTGCATGTTTCGTAACATCTTATTTCATGGATTGCCAATGAGAATCCAATTAGTGCATTTCACCAACTTCCCCGGGTCTCGCGACACGATCAAGTACACCGGGGTCACCGAAGAGGCACTGTGTCAGATCGCTCCCACCACTAAAAGTGGATGTGAGCCAAGCATCGGGCTAACAAGTCACCCAATCGAATTCCATCACTACTGAACAATTTAGTGTAAGTTCCCGACTCAAGTTCTTCGCCAAATTGCACAACTTGTGCAAGAGATCAACTTTTGGACAACTAGAGTGAGAAAACCCGCAGAGGCACGGGATAGATTTCACGAACTCGCTGAGAAGTGCCCACATCACGATCACCCGCATGGATGCAGGTCCATACTTTCTATAATGGTCTGAGGAATGCAACTAGAACAGTGATTGATGCCCCTACTTAGAGGGGCACTCAATGAAGAAAACCACTTTGATCAAGCATATGAAATCTTGTGAAGATGTCATACTAATACAAATCAATGCCTGTAGATAAGGACAGACTAAGAGTCGAAGGCTACAGATAATGAGGTTCTAACAACTGTTACTCATGTTGTACAAATTGACTAAACAAATTTCTGACCGTGACAAAGAAGGTATCAAGGACGCCATACGCACTGAACCCATGGAGTCAGGTGAATCTCTGCAGACAAAGACAAAGAAGGCAAATGTCACAGACAAATAAACAAGAGGAGTTGTGCTCGTGATGGGCCGAGATTTAATCAGAGTCAGCCACAACAATAGGGTCAGTATGGAGGAAACAACTATCAGAACCAAAACCAAGGCCAAGGGTGGAGTAATAATCAGAATCATAATAATCAGAACAGTCACGGGTATGGATGGAGGAATAATCAGAACAACATGCCACTACCCGGAGTGAGCGAACCACCTCCTGAGAAAAAGGTGGATTTGGAACAAGCCCTCGCGCTAATGCTTAAATCTCACACTGCCTTTATGAATGAGACGAAGGCGAATATGCAACATCAAGCCACCAATTGAACAATCAAGCAAAGACAATTTGAGAAATTTGGGGAGGTACAGATGGGTCAAAATGGCCAATCTATCGACGTAGAAGGTAGCCGTTCATTACCAAGCAACTTTCGTGGCGGAACCCGAGAAGAGAAGGAAATGAACATGTTAAAGCAAATACATGCTGAGAAGTGGTAAAGACTGAGATACAGAGCACCCAGCGACGTATGGTGAGATCAGAAAGTCATCCCGCCCGGTCGAATGATAATGCAACATGGAATGTACCCCAAGCGAAATGGGCCAGAGGAAACACAACTGAAGCAAAGGATAACCCATAACCCATAGCCCCAATTCCGTATCCACAACGTCTAAAAAAGCATAAGTTGGATAAGCAGTTCACCAAGTTTATGGAAGTATTCAAGAAACTGCACATCAATATTCCGTTTGCTGATGCTCTGGAACAGATGCCCAGTTATGTCAAGTTTATGAAGGACATCTTGTCTCAGAAGAGAAGACTGACATATTTCAAAACAGTTAACCTAACTGAGGAGTGTAGTGCCATACTTTAGAGGAAGCTGTCGCAAAGCTAAAGACCTGTGCGCTTCACTATCCCATGCACCATCGAAATGCTATCTTCAGAGAGCATTGTGTGATCTGGGGTGCCGCAGATAATCTCATGCCCTTTCCATATTTAAACGTTTGGGGTTAGGTGAAGCTTGTCCAACTACAAATACACTCCAAATTCGGCGTACAGTCCCAGCATCCAGAGGTGATAGAAGATGTCTTAGTAAAGGTTGACAAGTTTATCTTCCCAGCCAGATTTAACAGATTAGATATGGAAGAGGATAAAGAACAATTCCATAATCTTGGTAGACTGCTTCTTGCAACCGGCAGAAAGAATGATTGATGTTCAAAGGGGAGAACTAAAATCGAGCGCAGAGGATGAAGGTTCAACGTGGTTCGGCCGTGAGACATCCGACGTAGAGGATACATGTTTCATGGCAGAGATAGTGGAGGCTATAATGTCTAGCCAAAGTGGTCTCACTGATCCTTTGGAGGCTAGCCTAGTACAGAGTGATTCCGAGAATATGGGTGAAGAGGCAGAGGAATATGTAAAATGGATGGATTCTTTCGAACCCAATAGAAGGAAATACTTTGAATCTCTAGGTGAAAGTGCTAAAACGCCAGTGCCATCAGATGAACAACCACCCAAGATGGAACAAAAGCCTTTACCTGGCCATTTGAAGTATGCATATCTTTGGATAGCATCTACCTTACTGATCATTTCAAATAGCCCCCGACGTAATTAGGAGGAAGAGAAGTTATCGAGGGTCCTTAGAGATCACAAAATGCGCTCATATGGTCTCTAAATTCGATTTAAAAGGGATTCGCCTTCCATGTGCATGCATCAGATTTGTCGAAGAGGAGTCATAAACCCTCAGTGGAAGCACAGAGGAGGTTGAATCCAACTATGAAAGAGGTAGTCCACAAGGAGGTGTTAAAGTGGCTGGATACCGGGGTAATTTATCCTATCTCAGACAGTGCATGGGTAAGTCCAGTACAAGTAGTACCTAAGAAGGGAGGAAACAATCACATACGAACGAAAACATAATATCGCATTATAGAACAAGCACGGGGTGGAGAATTCAGATTGATTATCTGAAACCGAACAAGGCCACTAAAAGATCATTTCCTTGCCGCTTTCGATCGAAGGTTGATCGACAAATTCTGGCCATGAATACTATTGCTTTGGATGGATACTCCTACAATCAAATTGCTATAGCCCCCGAAGATCGGGGAGAAGACGATCCACATGTCCCTATGGGACATTCGCGATTTAAAGTGATGCCCTCGGGCTATGCAATACGGCACCTTCCAACGATGCATGATGGCCATATTCTCATATATGGTCAGAAAAGACACCGAGGTCTTCATGGATGATTTTCAGCTTTGGGTAGTTCATTTGACAACTGTCTGGAGAATTTGAGATCAGTGTTGATAAGATGCGAGGAGACCAACTCAGACTTAATCGAGAAGTGCCATTTTATGGTACAAAGGGCATTGTACTCGCATCTGGATTCAAGAAGGGGGAATAGAGGTAGACAAGAGCAAAGATTGGAAGGCTAATTGAAAATTAGTTTCCACCTCATCGGTAAAAGGGATAAGAAGTTTTTGGGCCACGCTGGGATTCTATAGACGCTTCATCAAAGACTTTTCTCGGGATTGCAAACCGTTGTTTAATCTCCGGTCCAAGGGACTTATTTGAGCTCATGCACAAAGGTATGTGCATTTTCCTTGTTGAAAGATAAATTGGTATTTCCATCTTATTGTAGTAGCTCGCATTGGTCCTTTCCATTTGAAAGCACAAGGATGCAAAGTTGACTACGCGATCGAGCAAGTGTTAGTGGAAAAAAATGAGAAAGAATATTCTAGGTAATCTACTATGCGAAAGGTAACCTCAATGATGCTCACCAATTACGCCACTACGTAAAAGAACGATGGCCATTGTCTTTGCTTTTGACAAATTCAGGCCTTATTTGACAAGAACTTTGATTAGCAACAAGGTCGTGAGTCCACACTGACACCCGCCATAAAATACCATGACTAGTGATGCCAAACCCTCACTAATCCGGTAACCCACGCAAGAATTCAATAGAGATTAAAGATAAGAAAGGGACAAGAATGAATATGCACCATCTTTCACGATTAGAAGGGGCAAGTGATGAGGTTCATGAATGACAACTTTCCAAGAGCAACTTAGCTATTGAAGACAAAAGGGCTGCTCCATGGTTTGCAGATAATACGCAACATGTAGCCAAGGTAATCCCTCCTAATTTTAGCTATCAACAGAAAATGAGGTTTTTCAGACACTGAAACACTACTATTTGAGAGGAGCCAATTTATACGTACATTGCATCACTAAGTGATCCGGTTGATGTGCCCAAGGATGAAATGAATGTATTTTTGAACCACTCACACTTTACCAAGGGTGGATATTTCTGTACACAACAACAAACCAAGGTTAAAGCTCAATCGCTATACCGCCTTCCTTATTCAAGGATGTCATCAGTCGATCCACATGTACAAATGTCAACGAACGGGGCCTAGAAAGGACGAACCGCCATAACTCAATTCCGAATTTGATTTATGGGGAATGGATTTTACAGGACCATTTCCCCCATCTTAATAACACAGCCGCATCGCTGGCGCGATGGGTGTAATATACATTAGTGATGACTTAATTCCGACCCACCTTAATGATGCGGTGGTGGCATAGTTTCTTAAGCCACGTATTTGCCGCGCGGTCGGCGCTGCCGGGCGCGATCCACGGATCGCGGTACTCATTCACGTGATAGATGATTGACCAGTCTTGCAAAGTATGGTGCGACGCCATTGTCTTGCGTATCACCGCGATCGAATGAAGCGACGGTATTAAATCAATCAAGTCCGTGCGGAGAAAATAGTTAACGACTCGGGGGCGGTCTAAAAGATAGAGGATGCTACGGGCATACGACGGCGTTTAAAACACCATTGGAGTATGTCGCCCTTTAATTGTTTATGGAAAAGCATGCCCACTGCCCGGTGGAATTGTTAGAACCTTCAGAACTCTTGATGACTAATGATTGAACATGGAGCGATACATTATTTGGTGAGAAGAGGCGCTATTTCAGGTGAACTAGGCAATTATTCGGGAGCGAAGCTTATGAAAATGCGCATTCTGAGAAAGGACAAAAGCTGGCACGATCAACATAATTACGGGGAAGTCGGCGAGGCAATGGATTCCTTTTGTTTTAATTAAATCTGACTTTTCTGAAATTGAAGTCTAGATGGTCGGGACCTTTCCGCGATGACGAGTCTTTCCACATGGAGCGGAGGTTACGCATCACGAAAGGAACATTCATAGTTAACCTGGCGGTTGGAAGAACATATTTTGGGCGAGTTCCATGCGGATAAGCGAGACCATTCCATTGGCCCAGCATCAGATGGGGGAAATACGATGCGATCCATAGGGCCTCAGGGTTCTCGAGCACATTGGGGGTCGAAATTCGTCGAGGCTAAATGGTCAAACATCGCGCTTCTTGAGAGCAACCCAAGCTTTCTTGAAAATTTTCTTCTATGGTTTTAATTTTCTTGTTTGTTTTTTAAGTTTGGTTTGGTTTTTCATTTCTGTCAGTATCGGGCTTTCCTTTTAGATAATACATTTTAGGACCCGCGTTCTAAAGTATTGTGGAGGATTTGCTCAAGAAATTCACTTCAGAAGTTAGAGGGAGTCACAAATTGCACTAGGGGAGTTTTCTCTTACCTTGGACCATTGTTGAATACTTTGCATTTTGGGCCTTCTCTGTCACGTCGCGACGTCAGTTTGACCCTCCTCTGGTTTGGCATTCGTGGCGTTGGATTGGAAACCTACGGAGCGTCGGCGTTGGATCTAACGTCGCGGCGTCATTTTTGTACTTCACGGAACATCGCGGCGTTGGATCTCAGCGTCGCGATGGTTCTTTCCTCTGCGGAGCGTCAGCGTTGGATCTCAACGTCCGCGGCGTTGGTGCTCTGCGGGCATTAGCGGCGTTGCATTGTAGCGATAAGGCGTTTAACATACGTATAAGGCCGAAATCGATTCCTTTTGCTCTCTTACCTTCTTCCTCTAACTTTGAACCCATCAGCTAGTCGATCCTCACAACACCTGCCGGAATCCACTCCACCGGGTGGGAGGCCATTATTTTGCCCTCAGGCCCTACTCCCATCGACATTACCCTTTACCATTCACTCATCACATCATTGTCCCTATCTCGAGCCTTTCACACCACGCATTGGTGTCCTTGACTCGGTTAGGTTTTGTTCGCCCCTGTTAGGTCTAGTCCTCAGTGTTAGGTCTAGTTTGAGCCGGTGGGTTCTTTAGTTGTCCTAGGGTTTGTGTCTATATCCTTGTCTGCATATTCGGTCTTAGTTTTCATAGTACCCCTTAGGTGCTCGATATATTGTCTAGTCCATCCGGGTGTGGCCCTTTTGGTGCCATTAGGCTACATTGTACACTTAGGCCCTTAGGCAATCTAAATTGTCTTTGTTGCACCAATGTCGGGCCAGTGAGGATCCGACCTCGAATTTCGATGTCACGCAGTTTGTCAACGAGGGTGTCGTCGATTGGTTGAAAGCACCATGTCTGCGAAGCGGGTCCTTTATCGAAAGAAAGGGCTTCCGCGCCCAAGGCGACTTCTTGGGAAAGATTGGCTAGACCGAGGATGGTGGGCACTTTTCCAACCACCTCGTCGGTTGCGGAAGGTGTGGTCTGCGAGAATTCTCGCCCGACCTCGCCTCCGTGTCGAGAAGGTGGGGTGCGAGGGGTGTGGTAGACTTATTGTAGTCTATTAACCAGTTTTTAATCTTGATCCTGTCCCACCGGGCCTTTCGATTGGCTACCGGCGGCTCGATTACGAGAGGTCGTCGGGTCTGTGAAGCGAGGCGGGAGTGAGTGGGCTTCAGCGATGATGGAGCTGCTGTCCACTTCAAGGCCAAGCATTTGGCCTAAATCCTCAAAGTCTGGCATCACTTCATCACGTCGCGTCTGTTCAGAGCTGACGAACGTGTGTGGTGTGACGCAGCGTCCTGCTCCTTCAGCTATTATTCAGGATATTCCATTCGATGTTGGGCAGGTTATAGAGGATGCCATCCTCCATAAACGGGACGCTAAGATGAACTTGGGGCACTCTTTCCTTATATACGGCTTATGCAAGCGGCGGGGTGCCATAGATGACAACGGCGTGGTACACACCTAGTGGGCTATATTAGTTAGAATTGAGACAAGCCCAGGGTGTCCCACGACTGAGGGACTTGGCTCGGGCCATGAGCCCTCGGACGAGGAGGAGCTCCACGACTATCAGGCCCGTTTTGGCCTCTTGGGCGATCCCCAGGGTGACATTGGGCAGTCCTCCTCTCACCCACCACCACCCTCACCACCACCACAGCCGGCCTCGGCGGCGACCCCGTCGATTCTCCTCGGACTTAGAGGACCGGTGCTTGCCACTTGGTCGGCTTTGATGCATTGGATTGAACCAGGAGACGCGGGATATCTTGCCAGATATGGAGATGCCGCGTGGCTGTCGTCTTCCTTACAGCTGACCAGGCCCTTCATTCTCGAGCGGCGGCGATCCGCCAGTTTCAGCTTGCCGGCTTCTGCGTTCCCGGCCATGCCGCGGGTGACTGGCTGATCGCGAGTTCCATATATTCTTTTGTGCGGTGAGGACCGGGTACTCTCTTGGGGAAGTCTGTGGGGTGATCAGTTTTAATGAAGTTTATTATAGTTGTGTGATGGTTGTTTTTTATTTTAAGCGTGTGTGCTTTAAATAGTTTTCATTCTGATTGTTCATTTTAGGTTGTCGAGTCTTGTGTTTAGTTCGAGTCTTGTGTTTAGTTCCTGTTTTATTTGCTTGTGGTAGATCATCTCTATGTTTAGTGGTGTTGTGTTTAGGTAGTTTGTGTGTGTGATGCCATGTTTGAAAGTGAGGATCACTTTTGTAGAGTCCTTGGCCCATCATGGAAAGCAGTGTATAACTCGAGAAGGATTCATAAGGATGTTTGATGCTGAAATTAGGTTGAATAGGTGGGGAGGCATAGTGAATCACCTCGGATATTCAAAAACTATTTCCCAATGAACCTATTACACCCACACGAGATGACCTCTAGGGTATGCCTAGATGCAGGAGGCTGGATATTAGGTCTAACAAACCACAGGGAGTCTCTAAGCTTACGAAAGAGATGGGACACCGTGAATAAAAGAGGATTGCCTTCGAGCCCTAAAATTAAAAAAAATAAAAATAAAAATAAAATAAAATAAAATAAAATAAAATAAAAAAGAAAAAGAAAAATAGAGATAGAATAAGTGGGATCTTCCAATCGGAATCCGGACCGAGAATCAGGGGCAAAGCCCAATGCCCCGAGCCAATCAAGCGGAGTCATCGACTTCACGCTCAAGCATAGGATGTAAGATGAAGTTTCCTACGTACTTTAGGGCCCGTAGGTTTGAAGGAGTGTTCGGTGACGCTTGAGGGAACTGAATGCCCGGTGCCCTTAACCAACTGGTGGGGAGTCACCAACTAATCTCTGCTACATGAACACTTAGCATAAACTTATGGGCACTAATTTTGTTCTATGTTATGAGTAGGTATGCCAGGAAAGCGAACGGTGCATTCCTTCTATCCTTTCGGGTGAGTTAGATTTTCTCACCAGTGAGAGTCGAACTTAAGTTTAAAGGTCGGAACCTAAGTATAAACTAGGAGGTCATTTATTCAACGCATTACGTGGTCCTTGGGAAAGGTTATTGGAACACCTTGGAGGTCGAGGCATTCACAACTACACCAGCCCAATCTAATTATTTTCAAAGTCAAACACCCTTGCGAACTCGAACTTTGAACAAAACGGTGTGCGTGAGTCTGGCCCACTTTGATCCTCTATCTATCAAGATGTGCATCACTATCCTAGTGGTGCTATAGTATGTAAGGTGTGTCTAGTTTAGAGTCATTTGCTCGTGGACAAGCAAGAAGCGGCTCGGGTGTATGAGTGCCAAAAACACTCATGCCATACCCGCTGCTATCTTATTGTCTTAGCTTTATTTACAGCTAATTAAGTATTTCATAGCCCACATCTGATTTTGTATTGTGTGTGAACCGCAGGAACGTGGGAGCTCGGAAGCATTTGGAGCAGAGGGTAGAAGTGGCAAGTTACGGAACGCCGCGACGCCCCAACATCAGCGACGCCCAACGCCGCGACAGTCAAGAATAAAGTCAACAAGCGTAACGCCGCGATATCTTAACGCCGTAACACCGTGAACGGGCCACGACACAGTTGCCATCTCTCCATCATTAAAAGCAAAAGGGGACCGGAATTCGAGGCATCGAAGATCATACGAACGAAAGTATGGAAATGTGAGCAAAGAAGGATCTAGATCTTAAAGAACTCATTTCTTGTATTCGCTTCTTTTAGGATAAAAGTACCGGGTGTTTTCAGTAGATTAAATATTTGTGTACTCACATTCAATATGTTCTAGATCCATATCTAGGGTGTTGTTGAACCCTGTCACGATTGCATGGATTAAAGATTCGTAATTTATATTATTCAGTTGTTTATGACCTGTTAGTATCTCGCGCCTCTTCATATATCCGAGACTTATCTACATGGCGGATGTCCCCAACATTGGCATGACTGCGGCCGGATATCCGAGATTCGAGAGATGAGGATGTCCAGGATCCGACAGAGCAACCCCTAGCCGATTCGGGTAAATAGAGATATTCCGATCCCGAGGGTAGAGATTAAGGTTATAACATTTGCCGTTTCTAGTGCATCGAGTCGGGTAAAGATACACTCAACTCTACTAACAGATAGCGGATACACTGAGAGAGGGTATCTCGTAGCTAACGATCACCGCCATCAACAAGCTATAAATAAACTGAATAATCTCTATAAATAATCCATCAAGGTATGTGGGAGACATACCTATAGTCTCCACAACATAAGAATTCATTAAGAATCCATTAGCTTATTTAAATCCGTATCAAGAAACTCGCACTCTAAAGCTTACATCCATAATATTCAG
The DNA here is from genome assembly GCA_016808115.1 of Tetrastigma voinierianum. NCBI lineage: Eukaryota > Viridiplantae > Streptophyta > Magnoliopsida > Vitales > Vitaceae > Tetrastigma > Tetrastigma voinierianum. The sequence continues at coordinate 27,098 of JAEQBH010001623.1, forward strand.
GCCAATCTCAGATTCAAATACACTTATCCCAAAGGATTGATATCCGCACTTCTAGGTACACTGTATTACTGAGGCGACGCGCGTAATTCTGCGCACATAGGCTGCCATATATACACATCACGCCGGGCTTATCACTCTCTAAGTGGGCGGAGGCCGCGATACCGACGTGTCGCTATGCCACGGTCATTCTGGCAACTGTGCCACCGCTTGCCGAAACAATCCTCGGCACTCGAGCTCCCTCCGGTGGCCCACGGTCCAGCCTAACTTGCTGTGAGGCTGATTCATAGAGGCGACAAGGGAACCTACTACGTGCTCATCTCTCTTGATGGCACCGCAGACGCCTAAACCTTTGGAATGACTCTCCTAAGACACCTTACCGCCCTCTTTACCTCGACATAGTGTTGTATTTGAAAAAAAAAAAAATCAACTGTTTAATACTTTGAATCACCTCATATGTATGTAGTTCGAGTTTGAAAATGGCTGGTTTCGTGAGGTAAAATGTGAATAAAACGCTTATGCTTAATAACACAGGTTTCCTAAGATCCTGCTCTGATACCAACTTGTGTTGGTATCATTTCTCCTCAAGCCTTAGGTTATCGTATACTTGGGCTTTGATACCAACTTGTCACACCCCCACCCCCTACTATCGTGTGTGTGCCGCCACCTACGTAAATCCCCACTGCTACTCCCAAAGACTAGAAAACTCAAGTGAAGCTGCCGTATTGCTTGCTTAAATCTCGTATAAAAATTTTCTTTTCTAAACTCTGCGGATTTTATAGAATGCAAAAATAATAATGGTACATATAAGACATGTCCTAAATCCTGTATACACAATTTACACATTTCCAAATATGGCAATCAACAACATTCTTTCACCAGAGCCTCAGGCTCAACACATTTTTCACAAAACTACACTATGTACATACATATACTCCAATATACAAATTTAAAGTATTTCCTTACAAAAGATTGTTAATTACAAAGACTTATGCCGAAAGTCGAGAATCCTAACTGGGCCCAAATAACCGAGTTCGCACTGAAAATAGTTTTTAAAATTAGGAAAATAATGAGCTAAACGTAGCTTCCAAGTGGAGGTGCTTTATAAAATGTTTACTTTCCCCGAAACATCTCAAAACCGTGAAACTCTCTTGCTGGTGATATCATGAGCCTTGCTTGCTTACTTTAAAGTTTCTAAAACTTTCCATTTGCTCTCTTTTAAAAGTTTATAAACTTTTCATACTTACTGCTTGCTTTGTTTTGCTTTTTTCTTTCTTTTTAAAAGTTTATAAAACTTTTCTCAAATCTTTTGCTTGCTTTCTTTACCTTGCTTTGCTTTAAAAGTTTATAAAACTTTTCTCAAATATTTTGCTTTAAAAGTTTATAAAACTTTTTATAAACATGGGAGCCTGGGCTCAACCGCATGCTTTAAAATAAAACGAGAGCCTGAGCTCAACCGTTTGCTTTAAAATAAAAATGGGAGCCTGGGCTCAACTGTTTGCTTTAAAACAAACACGGGAGCCTGGGCTCAACCGTGTACCAGTGGTTGATTTTCAAATCTGTATAAACATGCTTATAAATCATGAACCACTAGAGGCCTTTCTTCGTACCTGGGGTGAACACGGAGCCTGGTATCGACCGCGCCGGTGGTCGACTTAGGTCCACTTCACCTAGGTGGAAGAGCCTTGGCTCAATTCCCTTTTTTTCGATAAATATGGTGGAATTGACCTGGGTCTCCATCACCATAATTTAGTTAACGCGTTAACCCTATATACTCCAGTACGTGCCACGGTCTTCTTTAAATGCCATGATGCATGACCTAAGTTTGTCGACTGTGCAAATCTAAAATGCATAAATGATATCCAACACCACTGTACGACGGAATACCTGACCGCATGCTTGCTTAAACTAGGATTTTAGTTAGGCCTCGTTTTCTAAAAAATATTCTTTTTGTTTGCTTGCTTGCTTGCTCTTTTGAAATGTGATTTTACAACTCAAAACATTGTTTGCTTTAAATATGGTTTCATGCACTCAAAACTATTGCTTGCTTGCTAAACTTTTATTGCTTGCTTTAAAACATGGTTTACAATCAAAACCATTAAAGACCGAAGGTAAAATGTACTTTTATAATAATACACTAGTATTTAAAAATAGGTTTAGAACACTCACCTTTTGTTTACCAAAACTTGAGCAATTTTAATTCACAACTTTCCTTCGCCTTGCTTTTAGCCTACACACTCAAACGAATACGACTTAAAACATTAATCGCCTGCGATAGCGCAGAAACTTAATGTGTGTACTTCACACGCAAGTCACTTGTAGGGTCACACAACATTCATATAAATCCAAATTAACAATTTATCTTGAGCACTAAAAAGCCCCTAACAAAACCACTCATTTTGGTAAACCTTTTTCCAACAATACTTGACTTATTACCCAAAAATTATTCAAACGGTCTTTAAAATTATGAAACTCTCCAGATCAACTATATATCCACGACATATCTTTAAATTTTCAATTTAAAATTCCTTCTCTAAGGCCCTCAACCACATAACACAAGTTACATTAATATTTTTGATGCCAAATTGGTTAGCTCACTGAATCACCTACTGTTATCCTTGATTTCTGAGGTCTTAACTCCATAAATTGGAAATTTTTTCTTCACTAATTTGAATCTATGGTTTCGCTGTTTTTCTCCACTGGAATCACCTAAATTTGGATCACAAAACTCAAGTTATTGTATTTTACATCTATATTACTTAATTTGCAGAACAGAATCTGCACATAGCTCCACTTTGACAAATTTCTGGGCACTTTGGGGTTACAATTTGCATGCACTTCCTTTGCTAACTTATCTCCCTAGAAGTATATTTTACCCATAATTTTGAATCACTCAATTTTGAGATGAGGTGAAACCCACTTATGGCCAAAAACATCTACAACAATACCCAAAACAGAGCACAATCAGTGAGCTACACTTAGCTCACCTTCAGTCCGTATTTGGGAGCCTTAGAGCTACAATTTGCTCTTGGTCCCTTCTATACATATGTAGCCCTATCTCTTATGGTTCTTTAACAATTAAAATCAATTAATTTTGATGATTATAAATTAATCTATAGCCAAAACAAAAACAGGGGTTTTACCAAATTTTGACAGAATTTCCTTAAAAAAATCCAACATTCTCTTTTTTTACAACCATTCCTAAAACTACAACATGGATTTACTCCAAACAACTCCACCACACTTGTATTGGTGGTTTAGAACTTTACAACAAACCCTAGGTGAAAATCCAAGAACTCTTACTCAAGTCTACCAATTCATAACCTATAAAATTTTGACGGATTCCATGTTTATCAGATACCAATTTTGGCGCTTTACCCACAAAATTCAAGAATTATAGGTTAGGTATAATCTTATATCCTAACAAAACCCTAGGAAAGGAGCAACTAATCATCCATGGAAACCAGAATCATACTGTCAAAACCCAAATTAAAGGATTCCATATACCCGAAATTCTTCCTCCTTTCTTTCCTCCTCTTCCTTCTTTTCCTTTCCTCCAACCTTTCCACGCTTTTTTACTCCTAGAAAAGTGTATACCAAAAATGAATTTCTGGTTTGTCTCTTCTCCTTTTATATTATCATTTATGCCTTAATTGTACTCAAGTCCTCCATCTCTTAACATTTGCACTTCAACTTTGGTTATTTCTATTATGGCCTCTTTCTCTTCTTTGATTACGGTTTTCATATCCCATTTGATCAATTACGATTTTACCCTTGTTCTATTACAACATTCCGGGTTCCATAAATTATCATTTCACAATTTCTTCCAAAAATACTACAGTGACACTTAGTGCTCATGTGTGCCTCTACGGTTACCTGTATCGTACACCCTCTTGGGACGGGGCCTTACAATACATTTTTCACTATATAACTAGTGTAGCTATATTTTCAAAGCGAACACTACCGTTGCCAACTCCAGATCATGTGTGGGATAATTTTACTCATGCAATTTCATCTGTCTTGAGGCGTATGCCACCACTTTTCCATCTTACATCAATACACATCCCAAACAAATCCTTGAAGCATCACTATACATGGCGTAATCTCTACCCGGAGTAGGCTGAGTCAACAATGGTGCTTCAGCCAGTATTTTCTTTAATTGATCAAAACTGGACTAACATTTGTCATCTTATTCAAACTTTACCCCTTTCCGGAGTAACTTAGTAAGTGTAGAGGCTATGACGGAGAATCCATTTACAAAACGTCGGTAATACCCATCTAAACTTAAGAAACTTCTCACCTTTGTTACATTTTAAGGCGATTTCCAACTTACAATCGCTTCAATCTTGGCAGGGTTAACTCTAATATCCTCTACAGACACAATATGGCCTAGGAATGACACTTCCTTAAGCCAAAAATCACACTTACTTAACTTTGAGAACAACCTATATTCATAATATTATTTGATCAAAGCGCGCCCGGAGAGACCCTTTTTAGATCACTGGGATACCATCCCTATGGATACCATTACAAACCTGCTCCAACAAGGGTGAATACCCTATTCATCAAGTCCATGAATGTCAAGTGCATTTAGTCAACCCAAAAATGGCATTACTAAAAAACTCATAATGACCATATCGGGCTCTATGCCATTCTTTAACATCAACATCTTTCACCGGCTGATAAAATCCCGGGCCAGAGGTCTATCTTTGAAGAGACACTTGCTCCTTACAACTGATTCAAAAGATCTTCTATTATCGGCAAGGAATATTTATTTTTCACTGTTACCTTATTTATTTGTCGATAATTGATGCACATCCGGAGAGTGCCATATTTCTTTTAGAAAAACAAAACCTAGCATTGGCCCTGTGTCGACGAATCCCTTTGTCCAATAGCTCTCAGAGTCGAGCTCAGCTTTAGTTTAGTCGGAGCCAGGGCAGGGTGCCTTAGGAAAGAGGAGTCAGCCTGTAAAACTTCAATAGCCGATCTACTTCTTCGGTCGTAAACCCACTCTTAGGAAACACATAAAGGAATTCCTTGTCACGAATATCTTCGCATGCACTGTCCCCTCTGTAGTCAAGCACTAAATCTAAAAAGGCTTAACAACCTTTTCTAAGAAAACACCGAGCTTGCATAGAGGAAATTACATTTGACACTGGTCCAAATCGGATACCATGTACAGTTACTTCTGATAGGTCAAAACATTTAAGCACTACTGTTTTCTTATCATAGTAAACTATAGCTTGATGTTTGGATAACCAATCCATCCACTATAAGAAAAAAGACCTATCTTAACGGTTACTAACTATCATCGTATGCGTTATATGTCATCATAACTTCCTAGTCTTATATGTCATCTATTGCAGTGTCAAGGTAGGTGTATCAGCAACCTTGACATATATAAAATGTTAATGAATGTGTTTTTCTATTAATCAATATAACTTCTCTCTACCACTCATAATATGTCAAAGTTTGTGTTCAAATAAATCATGGTTTCTTTAAAAATATGTCAAGGTAAGGATCTTCCATCATAGATTATAAATTGGAATTAGAAGTATATGCCATGATAGCCTTCAAAAAATTTAAAATGAGCTTTTAATGTTGCAAATGAAGAAGTATGATGCAAAATAATTTGTCAGTATATTGAAAATTGCCGCTTAATTTAAACACTATACAAAATATACCTTGTTTTCATAATTAAGACTTTATCTTGTTAACCAAGAATGTACCATATAAATTTGCATGTAGCTATTAAAAAACACATGTACATATATTGTGTTAATTTGAATTGTTGTCCTCCTTTCATTATGTTAAACAAAATAATATATTCAAAAGAAAGCTAAAACAACTTTTACTTAGAATAAAATATACCAAAAGATAATGTAAATCAAGTTCTATTTATAATACATACATCAAAAATAAAAACTCATAGAACCAATAAATAGATAAATTATACAACCAAAATATTAATAACTCATGTGCGTATATACATCTTTAAAATGTCTCTATGCAAAACCACCTTGAGTCTTCAAATAACCTCGACCAGAGCCAAAAAAATAAATAAACAAATGACACTAATTAATTATTATAGTTGAAGATGAAACCACGTAATAAAATCTAGTAATCATACAAACTTAATCTTACAAAATAACAACTGTGCCAACCAAAAATATTAGTAACACATTTGTATATACATCTTGAAATCTCTCCAGAAAAAAAATACCATCTTCGAGTCTTTTCATTAACTGATACTCATACCAAATAAAATAAGGAAATAAAAAAATAATATTAACTAATTATTGGTATAAGATGAAACCTATGTAATGAAACTTTAAGAACTACACAAACTTTAATCTACCAAAATAACAATTATACAACCAAAATATTAATAAACCGTGATGTATATACATCTTCACCCTCTCTTTGCAAAACCATATGGAGCTCATGTATAATTAGAAAATGTATACATATATAATGTGATAAAACCTATGAACCTATAAATGAGTTTTTGCCTTTTGGCCTGGGTGCCTTGAAGCTTTTCATCTCATAATGAAAACCTTCTTTGAGTATGTCTAAGTAGGGGTTCTCAGCCAGCCTCCTCGGGCCATTCAATTGCTAGTATTTGGTTTAAGGGGTTGTAAATGGCCATTTTGCCTAATATGGACCATGTTGTCAGAACCGTAGCTTTGTTGAATCGAGAAGGCGTTATGTGGTTTTCGCTTTAAATCGAGTGTAGTGAAAATCTCGCGAAGTTCGCTTCTTTTCGCCTGCGCGTTAAATTTCGCAAGGCTTTCGGGTATAAAAATTTTCGCACTAATGCTTCATGGGTGCGAAATTTTCCGTGTAAATTCTTCGGGCCAGTTTCTAAATCTTGGCGACCATAACTTCTTCGTCCGAACTCCGTTTGAGGTGTTCTTGGACTCTATGGAAAGCCCATTGAGTAAAGAATCTAGATTTATGCCTGTGGAGGACAAGTGGGGTTCACAACCTTGATGAAATTTGAAAGTGGTGAACCTGACCTTGTTCAAACCAGTTTTCTTTTTCTATTTTTGTTTCCCTTGTTTCATGAGACCATCTAGTTATTTTACAATAGTCTAATAAGAGAATAAAAAGAGTCTAGAGCATAACAGATCATACATGGATAAGGATACTTGGCTAGTCAATTCGAAAATGCTATGCAAAGAGAAGAATGAATGACAGAATACGTAAATGATATGAATATAAGGAATACACGAATGAATGTATTAAAAAAGTATAAGATGAGAGTATGATATGATAAAGAGAATATGAACAGTACATGAAAGCATATGTGAAAACATATGACAGTATATGATATGATAGTAAAAGTATAAGTCTTGTACTCCTATGGGAGATATGAAAGATGAGATAAAAATTCACATAATATGAAAAATAAAGATATGATATGAAAGTATTGGCTTTAAGCCAACACAAGAAAAGTACGGTAAAGTACGAAAGCACGGCATATGATAGAATAAGAACGCATAAAATGTATATACAGAAGTATACTAATAGTACAGATGACAAAGATATGAAAAGTACAAGATGAAAGCATATAACATGAAAGTATACGATAAGACAAGTATGAATAAGAAGAATGAAAAAGTATAGCATGGGCGTGTAGCCACTACATGAAATAAGACATGATATATACACAGTATAAGAAATGATATATGTAATAGTACATGGAATGCAATAAGTCATAGAACGGAAAGATGAGAAGTATAGGAATATGCATATATGAAAAGTATAGATATAGCACATGCCAAAGACATAGAATAGACATGATCAGAACATGAAAAGACTAGGTAAAATGCATATGAAAAGAGAGATGCATATAATATGAACCATGTGGAAAGAAATGTAATAAGATGAGAATTGTTAGAGTTATATGTTATATGAGTTGTATAAGCATAAGAATCATGTATAAGCCAGACGATCATCGTCAGGTCGCCCATGTTATGTTCCCACTCAGGCTGCTGCTTAGCACGGTGTTCAATCCGTAGGTATCAAGTGAGGCAAGAGGGCAAGACATCCCACATCGCCAGTGACAGCCATCTTTCGTGATAGATGCTCACCATCGCAGCTTCTTAAATTTCGATTTTTGTATAGTTTTGTGATATGTATAGTTTTGTATAATAACACTCTAATGAAGGAGTATGAATATATTTTGTATTCCATCGCTGCTAATATATTTCAGTAATTATACATGGTAAGTAAATGGGACTCAAGTATATGTGTAATAGATTTTGATGTGAATACCATTACGATGGTATTTTATCGTATATGTATATGATTTTTTTTTATTACAAAATCAGGTATCGTAATTGGCCCATAACTCACTGTGCATGTGTTTCGCCGAAGATCGTGATAAAGAGTCCCGCCCGAAAGACACCCTCGCTGACATCCCATAGAAGCACAGTATTCAGGTTATGTTACAACTATTACCATGCATCACATGAAAAATAAGAACAAGAACTCAAAAAAAATCCAACTCACCTACTCTTATATCCTGAGGAGAAAACTCCAAGTTTTCTTCTCAAACCTAGCCTACCCATTTCAAGAAGATATATAAAAACCCAAACCCCCAATTTCTCACCTTCCGTATTTCAAAAGAAAACCTAATAGTGGCCATATTATAAAATCAAACTAAAGATCCCTCTCCTCAAGATGGAAACCACAATGTCCAACCAACTAGATTTCATCGAAAGTAGAGAAATAAAACAATATTTTGTTAGAAGTTAAGGTTTTGATAAAGAGTCAGCTTCCCTAAGCTCTCAAACTAATACGGTTTTTAAGAAATGAGAAGAGTACTCTCAATAAGTAGGGATAATATGATATATCGACTTATAAATCCTTAAGTCATTTAATATCATTCCATGAATTACGATAATATAGGTATGTCTAAAATCATGTTCAATATCATTTTATGTCAATAAATACATATAAATAATTTTTCACTGTTTCAAATTTATTAATATGTCATGGTTCATTTATATATGAATTATATAAGTCATGGTTCTATTAAAACATATACAATGACATATATTACCTAATGTCAACAAAATATATGTCAATATAGGTCTTTTTTCTCAGAGGTGATCCCTTTAAAATCAAATCAAACTCATGAAAAGGCAAAAAGCAATCAGATCAACTCGAACACTCTCATGATCATTAGGGCGCCTCTTATACACTCCTGGATGACTCTAACACTATGCCTGGTGACTATTCAGTAAATACAGATGCTGTATGCCAAAGGCCTACTTATGGCAATTTATCACCAATTGTTCAGTGGTATACATAAGAGAAACGTAGAGCCTCGAATTTACTAAAGCATGCATTTCGTTATAGAGAGTGAAATTACCCACTATAACCCTTGTTGCATCTTGATCTTCATGAGCCTTCAGCATAATGAAGTGTTAGGACTATAGTGGAAGGATTTATCGTTTCAATACAAAGGCTTCCTTTACTCCGTCTCTAAGCACCACACCCTCACCCCGATCATGAATCGCTGGAGGTGCATTAGATCCTCCCTATGACTTCCCGGGTTAACTTAGAAGCCCGTGTCCTCTTCGATACTTGTTAAGAGATGGTCTCAGGTTCTTACATCCTGGCACCCTCCCAAGAAGCCATCTCACAATTACCTAAATGACGCTGTGGCAGGCCTTCGCATTTAAGTATTTCAATTTAGCTTGTTGAAATGCCCCACGGCCCGCATGTCAGGTAGTCTCCGCCTTTCTTTCTTCTCTAGTAGCAAAGACTATGCACCGATTCAACTTCAAATTCTCTAGTTCTTTTAATTGTGGAGGGACTCACCCCTTGAAGAACCCTATTCGATTCATTTCTCTACTAATCATTTCGTGATTTCAATTTTCATAGCTAGTTTGCATTCAACTGAAGGAAGTCACCACTTGCAATGAAATAATAGCTGTGAGGTACCTTTTTATAGACTTCTTTAGGCCATCCTCAAACTGTCTACATCCGAAGGTTCTAATAAGAACTGGTTCTGGTGCATACTACTGAGGCAGCTAAACTTCCACTAAGTAGTGGAAGTAAGACAGCACATTTGACCATCTACTCAGGTATATTTTTACTTCTGGCCTTGTTCTTCGGCTCTCATTAAACTCACTTATCTGACTCTTCCATACTTGTACCATGGAATTCTTCTACTCCATGCTTTCTTACCAAGTCAACCTTGAGTCGATCTAAGACCCTTGCCATATCCTAAGAAATCTTGATCAATACTTCAGTTGACACGATAGGAACGTCATGTTCACCTCTAGCCGGCTAAGACGGACTAGAGACAGATAGATCACATCCATAGGATTAACGCTTTCGACTATTTCCTCCACACCTTCCCGAGATTGTCCATTCTAGCTAATATACATACAGGACATCTCAGATAAAGCAACACAATACTATGTAGGTACATTTTTAATCTAATTAGCTAAGAAACACTTAAACCTTTGGCTCACAATTAACAATTATAAACCCTTCCCGACCATGGTTCCCCATCCATTGTTATGGTGGGCTACCATGTTGCGAGAAGTGCCACAAATCTGAGAGCTATTATCCAAAACTTATGATAAGATTTTTATTGGAAGGAATAAGATTACCCTTTTATTTGCGGAATCATTTCTTTTCAAAATATTAAAAGTTCATGTTCATAGATAACATAATTATAGTAGTGTTCAAAACATGATTTACATGTCATACATTTGATCTTACTATTACAAACTCAACACGACATTGGTGGGATTCTATTGTTGTGTCGGGCTCGACAGATGCAAGATGTCCTCAAGGGCCAAACTTTACCTGCAATTTACTAATTCGATGGAGAACATGCGGCTAATCATATAGCTTAGTGGGAAACAAATACGATATGGACACTCACAACGGCCACAAAGACATCACACAAATATAGATATATTTCATTAGTTAATTCATACTACACTGTCATTATTCCAAAGAGTAATGAATGACAGAATTTCAAGACAACATGTACCTATAGGTACATCATATTACATTATGATATGTATTAACTCACTAATCATTTCTATGTTGTTCATTACCAATGACTTATTTCATATAAAAGTTTGCCTTAATAACCTAATAGAATGGATAACCGAAAATCATCAGACAAAGAGGGTACACGCTCATATGTAAAATGTGACATGTTAACTAATATTACTTAATAATCGTTATAACTGGCTATTAAAACACATATAAACACAAAATGGGATCGCTTATGACCTGTAGTAGATAGATGGGCAGCCTATGTGGACCTTACCACGCAACTTACTATTTTCGACCTCGTTTAGGGTAACTACATGGGCCCCATTTGATTCATTCCTTCCGGCTTGTTTTGGTCATGATTTGATCCCATTTTGATCAATGTCAGACAGGTCGGATGTACATTCATTTCGTTGCAGAGTTACTATTCATGGTAGGGGTACTATTCATGAGAACAGTGAAAAATTGTATCGCGACACACTTTATTGTCTCAACTCTCTCACTCCAACGTTGTAACTATGACTCCAACGTCGTGACGACCCCATCTAGCATCACGTCACCCAAGCATCGCAACTCTAGAATATTAACTAACACATCCTAAGTCCATTTCCAACTACAATTTTGATCTAGTAAACGAGGTTTTTAGACAAAGTGATCTTCTAATAAAATGTTCACCTATGTCTTAAGTTTCCAAAGGCTAATAGATCAGGTCATTTAGACCTTTAAATTAGAAGATATGACCAAATATTCTCGGACTGTCTGAAATGGGGCTCTCTGCAAGGACAAAGTAGTTTTATACTAAACACTTTTGGGAACAATAGAGATATAATATGACCATATTTTCTTCATTAAAGTTACTTTCCTTGGTGTATAGTTTTAGGAGGATTTTGATTCACATCATTTGGATCAGGATGACCCAATATATGGTCCAAACAACATGAACTACTCCTATAGAGGGGTCAAAATCAGTATCTTACTGTAAAACTCATTTTCATGGTTTTTAGAATAGGATATAAATCTCAATCTCTTCTAGAAATTTGTATCTATGGTTCTTAGGTTTCATCTAAAACTAAAATCATCCAATTAGGAGGTTCGTAGGCCATGTTATTTCTAAAAACAAGGATGACGGTCTAGGGAAATTTTTGCACTTCCAATCACTCACAGATTTTTCACATCTTTGGTCCTTACCAAAGACCACAACCAAACCAAACAAAAAATAAGCTAACCTCAAACCCAACTCAAACCAGCAAAAACACAAATACGTGAGAGTTAGGATTTTTTTCCTAATCCGGATTGTCTTGAAACCTTCAAACCTAGCTTTCCTCTCTTCTCTTCCTTTCCTCCTTTAGCGTGAACAAGGAGAGCTTAAAGAAAATGGAGAGAGCAAACCAAAAAAATTGTTTATTCTCCAAACACCATCAAATGCCAAAACTTCCTAAGCCCAAATGGAGAATTTCCTTCTAGAAGACAAGTTGTTGTCTTCATGCAATTGGCTCAAAGTTTTTCTCTTTGCTCTTTAGTCCTCCATCTTTATTCAATTTGACAATCAACTTATCAAAATTCTACAATAACACATAACCTTTTAACTCAATGTCCCTTAAGACCCTAAATTGGCAAATTACCATTTTCCTTTTGACTTCCTTAATAATTCTGGTTATATCCTTTTTCACACTTAACTATTAAATTTCCGAAAAACACAAATTTGACTTCCATTATACCCTAAACATGTCATATAACTACTAGGGTATAAATAGGAGTGTTACATGTGGCTTTAAGCCTACTGGCACTTTCAAAAGATCAGATGTTGCTCTAAGCCTTCTGGCATTTTCAAAAGGCCAGATGTGGCTCTAAGTCTGCTAGCACTTTCAAAAGACTAGATGTGGGTCTAAGCTTGATGACACTTTCAAAAGACCAGATGTGGCTCTAAGCCTATTGGCACTTTCAAAATACCAAACTTGTGGCTGTGGCTCTAAGCCTATTAGCACTTTCAAAATACCAAACTTGCGGCTCCTAGCCTGCTGGCACTTTCAAAAGACTCCGACAGTTAGAGCCAAACCCAAGGATGGTAACTGTTAAATTCTACAAGTATCCCCTAAAAGCTTCAGTCTTGGAAAAAGATTTAACATTGATATCCTTAAGCAACTATCCTAGTCAAGATTCAGGGAAAATAGTTATGAAAGAAAAGGAATCAATTAAGTAAAATAAAATCGTATTTTATAAATACGCCAATAGCGTCGATAGTTACATAAATGTTATGGCGGCCAAACGAGCCAATTACAAAAAGGGGGGAGAGAGGAAAAAGAAAGGCAAAATCACTTCCGGTTCCCAAACAAGCACTCTTCTCTCTAGCTCCTTGTTACTTGTCTGATCTACCTGCCACATGGACTCAATGGTTTCACGGGGTCGGGGGCACTTGAGGCTGGGGCAAAGAACTCTAGAGGAAGTGTCGAAGGAGTCAAAGTATACTATCCTGAACCTTAGTTCACAAATGTTGTGTTTGAACACACAACATCCGTAGCCATAAGAAAACAATCAACTCTAGGGCTCTCTGGTAGTCTTCCTCCAAGGCTTCCTTATCCTTGCCCACCTAAGAGTGGAGGAGTGACACCCCATCCTAGCCGCCCAGCTGAGCAGACTAGCGTCCATTCAATCCCAGTAAGGCCCCACTCTACCTTGCGCCTAGCCTCTCGCACCCCGCTTCAGCTTCGATCCTAGCCATCATCCTCCGCCTCTCGCTGCTTCACTCAGCCGTAACGGCAGCCGCCGGCGACTTGGGCTTTCTTTTTAGCCTTATCCCTCTCCTTCTCTACCCCTGCAATCTTCTTTGCACCAGCCTCAACCTCCCACTCCCAGTGCTTAGACCTAGATTTGACCTTGGCTAGGGAGGCGTTCAAGTCCTGGTGCTTGGAAACGACCGACTAGGCATAAAGTCGTTTCTCTAAGATTTACCCATCCGAATGGAATTCCCTATGTCGAGAGCCATGTTCTAATACGGATAACCTCAGAAAAGAGGAGGATGTTAAAGAAAATCACAACACAAAACTCACGCTCATGTACCTAAAAGTCAAAACATACCACCAACCGACGGTTAAAGTCGTGATACCGATGAGCATCCGCCTTTGGCCACGCTACCGGAAGGACTTCCTATCAAAATGGTCAGCGAGATGAGTACTCAAAGATGAGCCATAACCTAGACGAGAAGAGTGGGGTAGAGGTCGCGCATATGTGCGATCGAAGACTCCCTTTTGTTAAAGGGGCTCTAGTGGTCAATGATTTCTCGGGTAGCTTCTGGACCAAGAGCCATCGTGTCCGCCGAAGGACGGTCCCACTCCTATGGTAGAACATACGAGCCAAGATCGGGCCTCGTTAGTAGCCTGGCTCCTGGAGGGCCTGCATTTGCAAGCCTGGCCAAGAAGGACGACCCAACAACTATTTCTGATGGATCCTCCCCCACAACTCCATCGAACTGGGAGCCCCGCTGAGGACCCCATTCTCCGCCACAATGCACAAGCCTCTCTACGGGCATCTCGAGAGTACCCTCCAAAGCCGCAGCACAGAGGCTCGCTCGAGAGTCCATAGTAATTACCGCCTCGCCTTCGAGCCTCTACCAGGCGCATTGCTTTAGAGCTTTCCGCTGTATACTTCGTGAGCTGGGTAGTCTCCTTCGACCACTACGTCGCTATCGATCCGCGCGACGTAATCCAAAGAAGAAGGATAGACATATCTTCCTCCCTCAGCGTGGTTCCCATGCAATGGAACGACTCCTGGGAACTACCCACAAAGCCCTCGAATCCGCCGCGGCTATGGTCTGATCTGGTCTGGTTATCTTTCTTCTTTTTTTTTAACGCCAGTGGCAACTTTATCTTTCCCTTCTTTCAGCGCACCCAGGCAAAGCTGGGGTCCCGCACGACCAAAGGTGATTGATCCGCCAACAAAGTCGACCAAGGCTCCTTTAGCACCAAGCTGAGACTCTTCGTTGAACCCGCTGAGGAGCCAGCCAGATCGACTGTAAGGCTGGCAATGACAAATGTTCACCCTTGACGAGCTTTTCTGGCAGCGAGCGAGGGATGACAGGGACTATGTAACGAAAGGGGCTGGTGCCTAACTCCTGTAAGTTCTTCACCAACAAGAGGAGTCGCGGATTGCCGCCTCGCAATTCTATGAAATTGGTCTCCGATACGCCTGCACCGGCCTTCTCCACTTAGCTGAACTGAATAATTGGTCTCAGGCTTACTTATAGTCCAAAGGAAGGGGCAAGGTCAGAGTGTGAGAGCGATCTGAGAGTAAGAATGCTCCCATCAAGCTAAGACAAACTCCGAAACAAGCAGTGGACTCCGGTCGAGACAAATGGGAGCCCAAGAGAGCCCAAGGCCTCATGTAATGGCCCCACACTAAGACAACCTCTTTCACCTCACCAGAGCCAGAGCCCGCGAGTAAATTGCAACTAGGGGCTATGGGCCGAAATAGATAGCTGACCCCCAATCCCAAGCTTCAAAGTGTAAATAAAACAAACCTATACCACTGAAATACCCAACTAGTAGAGAAAGTTTAGCACACTGCAACCCATTAAGATCTGAAAGACATTCGAATGTATGAAGTGCAAGAACTGCTTCACCAACTATGAGATGGGAAAGCAAAGTCCAGCAGCAAAATGCTCCCGAGTAAAGTAGACGACATTATCTACCCCTCCTACAGTTGAGACAGCTGCTCCGACTGATAACTCCATACTAATGTCAACAAGGACTTGGCAAAAGGATCTCAACTCATCTACAGACATAGAAATGACTAGGCTGCTTGTAGTGGGCGATTCCCGAGGGGTCCCCCTCTTATGCCCAACCTGATTAGTAGAAGTCTCTTCCTAACCTCTCGCCATACTACAGGTAAAAAAAGGAAAAAAAAAAGAGGATCACTGAGACCTCTGCCAAGAAGGCGTGAAAACCTTGGAGAGATAAAAGAAATCCCCCTTTGGATGTTTGACAACCCACAAGTAACCAAACCTAAGAACCGTGAACCAAGAAGCTTTATGGGATCTAATGGGATGACACTAAACCTAGGAATATCCCAAAAACTGCCTATAGCTTCGTCACTAGAACCCCATTGATGAACGATGGACGAACCCTCAAAAGAGGCAAAAACTTTCTAAACACAAAAATACTCCAGAAACGGAGACTCGAAAAACATAACAAAGGCAATGAAACAAAGTTTGTAAAAACTCACCGAAAAATTAAAAGATGTCGAGGGGGTCTGGATGATTGCTTAAGAACCATCATGGTTACAGGAGAAAAGAAATTGCAACAGGAAAGACTTTAGAAATAGTAAAAGAGGCAAAAGATTCAAGCCTAACTCCCTATGTTATTGGGGTGAATACTCATGGCACATTAAATGTGTAACGCCTATCAAGGCTAATAAAAGACTTTACTTTTACGATATATTCAAACACTAATACAAATACAAATATCGCTTTCAATAATATAGCTCTATGCAACTTCAGTTGATACCAAATCTAATTGCAATTTCATTTAAGACACATTTCAAATGCTCATTTTGTAAAGGATAATTAACCTAATGAACATATATACGTTAACACCATTTTAACTTAAAGGGGGCCCCATCATTTGTTCACAAATGCATTTTTTTTCATTCGATATGACACGAGGTGTCATTTAATAATTTCCACCTGATGTAATACGGCATTATTAATCGCTTTCAACATAAAAACATTTACCAAAAAACAAAATCAGAGTTCACTTTTCGAATTGTTGTTCAATACAAAAATGGTCAAATCAAATTCATGTATGCATATGACGGCTTTTACTTATCTTCCGTGGTGGCTTTGACGGCGATCACCCGTGAAGGTGCTTCTTGCCTTTGGTTCGTTTCTCTCAGTAACCGCATCGAGCGATAAACAACGGAGCTAAGCATTTTCATGCTTGGTGGTTCTATATAGTTCTTTCTTCCATTTCAGTTTAATACAAATCATGCAATTTTTCTAAACAGTGCTTTTTAACATTTTTGAATGATCAATGAAACACAATACATATATTCATTTCATATACATTCATTTACAATTTATTGATCATTCCAAATATGCACTTTCATATGCAATAAATAATTCAAAACATAAATAATGCATTTCACAATTTTTTCATTTCCCCAATTTTCCCTTAAACGACTCTATCCTATACTTTCTGGCAAGTGATACTGGAATTACTTTATTAGCCCCACTGGTTGCAGTTTGTATAAAAACATATTGTTTTATAACATAGTACGTTCCCGCTAGGTTGCTGATTGGTTATTATAAATCAATTTGTGAACATTACCGATACTGTCCTGCTGGGCTACGGATCGGAGTGACACATCATTACGTTCATTCGCAGTACTACTAATTTAACCCTTATTGGTATTCCAATCAATCCTCAACTCGAATTTAACGGTTGACATTCTTATTGGTTATGTTCCACCATTCATATGTTATATATATGTATGTATATTTATACAAACAATTCATTCAATACTCATGTAAATTTTCATATGCAAATCTATTTCACAACATTTGCTCTAAATCATTTAACCAAACCAACATGCTTTTTCTTATAAATCATTTTAGCAATTCAAATCATTTTGTAATCATTCAAACACTTTGGAATTAGAGAGAAAGGAGTGGAGAACAAACTCCAAAATGGAAATAAAAGAGATAGTCGAAGAACAAACTAAAAATCTTGTTGCACTTTGATTCCAATCCGAAATCTTTAACACTCCGTGCTTTCTCTCACAACCTTATTCACAGTAATTAACAATTATATTATTAGTCGGGTATTCTAGGAGTTCTATTTAGATTTACTTTCTACCTTACCCTTTTCCATACATTCTTTTATTTCTTTTCCTTAATCTTCCTTCAGAAAATCTCAATATTTGTTTTGCATTGTTAGTGCCTCATTTTATCCTATTTTGTGGCTATGACTCACACTGTCTACATTTGGCACTTTAGGGTGGACTGGAAAAAGGAAAACTCACCAGACATCAACACAACCAAGCAATTAGTACACTGGCGGAGTTAATCAAAATTTTAGCATTGATGTGAGAACCACTGCATCCCAATAGTATATAATAGATTTCCGGACTCAGCATTTTTCCGTAGAGTCCGAAGAACGTGCCTATCGTGAGTTCGACGAAAAAGTTATGTCCGACAGTTTGTATCAAAATCGAAGCACGACATCGAAATTTTAAGGGCTAGAATACTCAAATCGCTTTCGTCGAGGTTCAAACAAAACACATAAACATATATCATCTTCAAACATTTCATCATAAATCAAACACAAAAACTAAACAAGTTAAGAGATTTAGGTAAAACATACTGAGAAAACCGTCGATCAAATATAGGTTTCCACTATGAGTTGATTTCAAATCTGTTACAATTAGTTTGTGATAGACTATAGGCTAGCTGGATTTTACACTCACTATAAGAAGGAGCGCAAACCCTAGTTTTTCTTAACCTAGCCACAACTCCTCACCACGGATCGCCCTTTTCGATTTCTAAATGCGAGATCGCCTAGGTTTAGGATCGAACAAAAATGATCTAGAATGAGAAATCCAAGGATTTTCGATTCCTTAAAGGGATAAGAATCAAGAGAGCTTTGAGAGAGAGATTGCAGGTAGAGAGAGATGGATCAGATTTGTGAGAATGAGGGAATGAGAAATGAGAATGTCTCTCAAAGACCATTATTTGGTCTTTTAATCAAAATCATTCACAAGCCTATGATACATACTTACCCCATTTCTCTCATTTTTTCTCACTTTTAAAGCTTCATTTCACTCTCTATTTACTTTTTTAATTTCTTATACTTAAAATTTACATTACTCCATTATAATCTTTAGGTCCTTATTTCATATTCTACCAAACTATTTATTCCCATAAATTTTCTAAGTTTTATCACTTTTCTGCTTACTATTAAACTGGAAAAAAATATAATTTAATTTATTTTACACCTTGAAACATGTTATAAGACCTTAGAGTATTTTCGGGCTACAAAGGTCATTAGAAACATCATGCGCCGTAGACATGTCAAAATGTCATGTTACCCAGTAACTCATTGTACCAAACGCACTTCACCTCCGCTGCTCGATGCCACATTAATTTTATAGTCCTTTCAACCTTCCACACTCGAGGTTTAAAATATAGTATTTTCCCCAACTGAAAAAGCATAAAATTCCAGCTGGGAAAAAGGGGGGCATTATGACTACCATGGTCTTTAGACTCACTACCAAATGGGACCAGGGCCTGTTTGGCCCAAGGTCCGCCTGGCCCACAATGTGAAGGACCGAAACCCTCCTACCATATTAAAACCAGAGGGCACTACCTAGAAGAGAGAATCTGAAAGCCCGTCTGTGAGAGTCAGGGTGTCTTCCTGGAGGCTAGCTTCAGGAAAACCCGTCTAGAGTTTTAAGTCCCCTAGTCGGCCGTCCTTTCGCACATGACAAGTTCATATGATAAATAGATAAAGTGGGAACACAAAGAGAGTTATCCGCAATTTGGGCTTCAAATTACTTAGAAGAATAACTTTATAAGGAAACACACATATCCCAAGATTAGAGATTCTTCTCGGGAGATGAGGTGAGGGATTTGTGAAACCACTTTCTAAATCAGAAGATCTCAAGCGAGAGGAGGGTAAAGAATTCCAACCGCAGTGCTACTTTCTTTCTTTTTTCATCTCCATGAGTTTTTGCTGATTTAACATCACTAAGAGCGTCACCCACCGTCAAATCGCTTCTTTTCAGTTTTACATTGTGCTTTATTCAAGGGTCCATCATCATCAAGGTAACAACAAACCAACAGGAAAACACCTTAAAATCTAATAAATTATTTATATTATTGGAAAATCACTAAAAAGGTACTTTAAAAATTATAAGTTTTCTAAAAATAATTTTAGAGAAACACTTCTATTAAAAATCGCGACTAATAAATAGTAGAAAATCTACTAACAGCACTGGACTCAACTAAAATGTTTGATTAGGCATTTATAAGTGAAAGTGTTCACCGTAGCGACAATACTTCAGTATATATCAACCAAGAAAAAGATGGAGGACTTGAACCGTTGGGTTCACACACTTCAATTATACGTGGATATGTTTCTAATATAATTGAGAAATTAATGGTTATTTTTATAATAGCAAATGTCTCCGCTGATATCGTGGATATGCATATCAATATGTCATGTGCCATATAACCTAGTGTCTCGCCCTATATGCTAAAAGTTTAGTACTTACAAAGCAAAGAGGGAAGACTCGTTAAACGTCATACAAGAAAACTTACCTGTGTATTCGGCGTTCATCCGCTACTCTTATTTTTCAGAATTACTCATTCTCAGGTTATGGACTACTCTAATTAATTATGAATAAGACGTTAGTCACTTCTTCAAGTCTAAATGACCATTTTTTTCACATACTAATGGAAAAATAATGTGATAATGAGTTCTTTACACAAGAGTGGTTGGTCAAGATTTTGAAACGCATTGATAATCTCTGCCTAGCTAACGCCACTTCATCATGGCTTTCCCGTCGCTCTGGATTCATGTATGGTTGTTTCCTCTGAGAGTTCTCAACAATACGCCAGCATTAATTAGCGACACCCTTTTGTTCAAAACATGACAGGTAGCATGAAAGAGCTCAATTTGTTGAGACTTAGTATTTCAATGTTCAATTAATATATATCTAGAATTCAAACCAATTATTCAAAGCACTACAAGGAAAAAGCTCATCAATGACGCGCTTACAACGTCATAGAAGAGTTTCAATGACACTTCCCTAAAGCGTCATGGTGTAGACTGTCATTGTATATGTTTAGATTACAATGACACTCATTTAAAGCGTCATTCTTTATATCATCATATTTCAATCTACTATCTTAATTCAGATTAATTTATATGAGTTAGCTATTGATTTTTATATATTCATATTTTAGGAACCATGACACTCATAACAAGTACAATATCTTTTCTACAGAAAATCCTATTTGCATTAATTTCATTCATTATAAATCATGAATATAACAATATCATAATTATTTAAAATATACACATAATATGAAAGTCATATTAATAAGAAAAAACTATATCAAAGTCATATATATAAGGAAAAGCTATGCATATATACATTGATCCAAAATTACATTTTTTTATATTTCCAACAAGTTTAATAGATTCTATGAGTACGAGTACAAAATGTTCTTCAATTTGTTGGCAGTGGAGGATCTTTGTATTAGAGAGTGCTAAGCCCATCAAAATCATCACATAAGTCCTTCTATTCCTATTCAGGGTTGGTAGATAGAAATCTAGCAAGCAACAATGGTAGAGTAGAAAAGGGTCCACCAACTTTCTTGATAGACTTGTTTGTTGGGGCAAAAGTTGCTTTTCCAAGTCAGTAGGATAACTGAAAATGAAAATATCAGCCACAATGTGGCCATATTTAGTTGATATAGTTCTCTAACATATATATTTTTAGAAACAAATATAAGAGAAAATACTTGAAGAGAAATCACTCACGTACGGGAGAGCGCTCAACCGAGCAACACAACTACCGCATGATCAGGAGTTCTCTTGGGACTCGCCAAATAGGATTTATGATTAGGAGTTCTTTTGACCGCCAAATGTAACGTTGAAGAAAGATTGAGTTCGAACAACTTTTCGCTATGAAACACTCGTCAAGTGTCCAAATTCCTCGCGAGTTTCATCTTTCATTACGGCCAACAGCTTTACCTTTATGCTTAATTTGGTCCAAAATTGCATTCTTCAAGTACCTGAAATGCTTTGACATGGCTTTGAACCTAAACAATATGTTTGGAGAAGCATTTTGAAGCCCAACAACAATTTCAAAGGATGCAACTACGTAATGCATCCTCAATACTGCATTAGCTTATATCTCCAGAAACCTAAGGGAGACGGCTGAAACAAATTACTATTGTATCTATGAATATATTAAAATAGTATGTTTGTTGCTCAAGAAAATGAAAAATGATTAAAAAAAATGACCCTTTTCCTTCCACAGAAATGGTGTTTCATCCTTCAGTCTTTATTTTCATTTAAAATAATCCACTTTGAACATTCAAATTTGTTATTCTAGGAGAAAACATGCAAAGATCCAGATAAAATCGTGGTTCTTGTTCATATAGAAAAGAAAGAAACTTGATGGTAGAAACAAAATATTAAGGACCAGCTTTAATAACCAAATATATGCCAACAATGTATTAGAAACCAATTTCCGTAATCTAAACTTTGTTCCTATTATGTTATCCTCACTCACCATGCTTTTCCCCTCGCTTCTATTATCTTATGTATCACAAAATATTCAGCAATAACTCAGATTTCAATTTTTAGGTAGCTAAGAATTGACTTCAATTTAGTGTCTAAACTGTGAAAAGGCCCCTTCAATAGACACCAATTCAGCTTCGAAGTATATTAACTTAAATCGATTCACTGATAGCCCAATCGCAAAACTATGGGATGGGCTGTCTTCAGTTTTGGCCCCATTTCCACATTTTATAACAGCCAATTCACAAAAGTGAAGCCAGAAAAGTGTGCCCAGTGCCAAGCATTGAATGAAAACTTTGATGAATATTATTTGGCATTGATTTGATAATATTTTTATTTTTAACAAATTCAAGAAAAAGTGTTGCAGCAAGAAGGGTCCAGAACTCAAAGACAAAAAACAATATATCCAATCATTTAACTCTAAGAAATGTATATATTATAAAATTAAATCAAGTTTACACTCTCAAACACAAAATAGAGAATAAAGACACCTGGCCTAACTCTACCTTTGTTTCACATACAGCAAAGAAGAAGAAAATTATACAAATGAAAAAGAAGATCAAACTACAATCTAGGTGCATTGTTGCAAGAACTGATAAAACATATCCATCATTTTAGACAGAAAATTTATTAAAAGGAAACATAAAAAATAGGCACAACCAACCTCATACAAAAACAAAGAACAAAAAAATATATTTTCAAAAATAGTTGCCAAAAGTACCCTTAATTTTTTGTCACCTTTTTCCCTAAAAAAGAAACATTTTTTAGGTTTTCACTTAATTCAAAACTAATATTTTGATCATTTCAAATACCTCGCATTCAGGTTTTAACTCCATCGACTTCACTTTGTCAAAAATGGTATCTTAGACTAGCTTCTTTCTATCAAGCAAAATCTTCCGAAAGAACACAATACATAGCCTTTTCACAACATTCTCGACTTGGTTTATTATATAAAACAAATAGGGACTCATTATCTACGATGAAAGCTATAATTTTCCTAGATACATGGACACTCCTTACTCTAAGAAAATTAGCTCCCTTTACCATGGTTTCTACATTGCCTTACACCTCCTCTCTTCACATTTTTTTTCCAGCTTGCCTTTTTTCACAATTGCTCAAACTTATAAGAGGGCATATCTCGGGAAAAACTTGTCCTTGAGGTGCGACTTCAACAGCTTAGGGTTAGACTTTTTGTTGACCTAAAGTGAGCAAAGTGTTCTCTTGATTCACCTAAATAATTCCCACCCCCAACCTTTTGAAGCAATGCTGCATGGAGTTCAGATAAATTATGAGAGAAGCAGAGGTTCAAGAAGCTACCACAAGACATCTCGAGGGCATTTGTGAGAGAGTCAGGGCAGTTGTTTGGTATTCCGAACTAGGAAAGCTACTTAAAGTATCTTAAACTAATGAAATGATATGGACATATAATTTTTTTTTTTTTTTTTTTTTGAGTAAAATATGGACTTCCGGTGGTCATTGTAAATTATTCAATTATCTAATTAGTTAGCTAGAATATGAAACCCGTATGTGCTCTTACAAATATCACAAAAATTATTCAATTATCTAATCGTATAGGTAGCCTAGTCGCATAATGAAAAACTCATATATATGTTAATATTTAAACATCTTACATAAACTGTAATATATGATCGAAGGTCATAACTTCCTTACTATCCTCACCAGTAGACACCTTATACTGTAATTAATCAATTTTCTCAGCGTCACCACATCCCACTAAAGGCTAAGAGAAATCATTAATGAAATCTCAAAAAGTGCGGCAATTTCATTTATTGCAGAACACTATTTAGAAGAAACTGATTAGAAAAAAACCTTCACTACCAAAGCCAAATTTATATTTAAAGATGATAAAACTATGTTAAGGATGATCTGAAATCTCAAAGATTTTTATTCTAACAATAAATCCATCCCGAAGCTACCTTCCAGCCAGGATTTTGACTCACTAACAAGAACATATGAATCACGCCCATAGGTCATCAACTTGCAAACCCCATTGAGTAAGTCATGACCAAAATGATATAAAAAATGAAGCCAGCTGCTTAATCTATACATCTTCCAAGTATAACTACTCACTTTATCCATCTCGCCTCTCGCCTCTTCTCACAAGCTAGGCAAACTAAGCATTCTCGCCCTTATACACATGACTAAGTAATAACTTTTAGAAATTCATTTCATGGGTTCTAAAATTGAACATGTAGAATAGCTCGCTTCGAAATCGTTCTTTCATGACATGTTCAAAAATTTATTCGATGCTTCAAAGATAACTTTTGCTAATTATGCTATCAATCAATACAACATGATGCTGCTATCTAGGTATTGCAAAGAACTAGGAGTCAATTATAAAACAAGAAGGCTTAAAATTTTTCACTGTGATGGAAAGAGTGGCAATGCAAGGTGAAAGAGTTGTATACCTTTAGGGTGAGCTATTTTCTACATGGCACTTGGGGCAATCATAATAGGCATTGAAATCTTGAAACCTGCATAGTGGTGGTCATGTCTATCTGCTTACAGCAACAAGAATGGCCCAAACCTTTAAGAAAATAATTAAAGAAAATTAGAAGTTTTGAGGAGAATATCTACATCGACACACACAAGTTTGTTCATAGAAACAAAAACTAAAGCAGACAGAACCCAAGGGTTGCTAGTCTCATTATTTGATGGAGTATTGGATTTTAAGTAACAAAGAACAAAGAAAAGCATGAAAAGACTTCATTAATTATTGAAAAAGCATGTCCACTTTGTTATAGAGTCCACTAGTCCTCTGCACTAGATGCATATTAATAGTCAAACATCATCTTGGGCAACTTTTCCTATGCAATGGCCTCATACTCCATCACATTTGTGGATTCCACTAATAATTATGTCCACAAAACTGCAGTGAGCTACAAACAAAAAGATTAAACATAATTCAAAATAGATCCCCCTCGAAATCGAACATTACGAAAAATGCCTAGCTCTAGATAGTGCTTCCTAACGATTGTTTTTATGCATTGAGATGTTTGATGGAGCCATTCAAATTTATGGACATGATGACACAAAACACCAAATATTTAAACCATAATAAAATAAAATCAGATACAAAATGCTGAACAATCTTTGTACTTAAATTAGCTTATTAAAATATGAACCTGACATATATATATATATATTTAGAAAGAGAGAGAGAGTACTACAAACTACTTAAACACACTTAAATGAGATAAAAAAAAAAGTCAAATATAACCAAATTGCTTTGTTTGTTTGGCTGATTACACGCATAGAAAAGAAGAGAAGTAGAAACTTAAATCCCTTTTTTTTTTCCTCCCATCAATTCAAATATAAGTTTTCTATTCTTTTGGTATTCAAATCTAATTTTTCTCAAGAACCAGAAAGAAGAAAGAGCACAATGAAAAGCCACATGGAACTAAATTCACCTCTACACATGGTTCGACACCAAAACTCACAAAATCAAACATAAAACTTGAAAAAAATCTAAAAAACAAATCTTCTAAAGACCCTTAATTTAGCAATTCTACTATATCAAAAGTAAAATCGGGTTACCAAAAAATAATAAAACAAAGAAGAAGAAAAATGAAGAGAGAAACAATTACCACAGAGAATTGAGTGAAAAACCCTAGAAACATTAAACATAAGAGGTCGCTATTTTCGCAGACGTGGAAGAGTAAACAAAACGATCACAAACAACCATGGCTTCACTTGATGGTCAGGAGGTGTCAAGATAGTGACTGCCCATAAAAGGCTCTATTAGCACCGAAGGTTTACAATGAAAAGATGAGAGGATAGCGTAGGACGACACGGTGGGGTGGAGGCATCTAGTGGGAGGGATCTTGGACCTGGCCACCATTGGTATAAGATTAGGCTACGATTGAGGTTCGAAGAGATACCAAAGCGCTTAAGCCATGTAGGTCGGGAAGGCTACAAAGTGCCTGATTCCTTCGAGAGGGTTTCAATATATATTTTTAATTCATATGCAATGATGTCGAAATAAGTTTCTTCATTTTTTAAACTTATATAGTTCAATGACGCTTATAGAAATGTCATAACAAACAAATGTCATTGTTTTTAAATGTATTTAAATCTAAATGACATTTTTCTCAAAAGCGCCATAGATACGAAGGCCATAGTTTTAGAGATTTCATAGTGAGTGAAGTATAAAGACTAGTCTATGCAAGTATTGTTCTAAGATCTTTTTGTGCATATTTTTTTTTATTCCTTTAAAGAACATATTCAGATCAATACCCTAACCTTAATCCCTTCGCTTTCCTCAACTTCATGTGCCCGATGAGCATAAAGTTAAAGAAAATTTGGTCAAAGCATGTGGAACAAAATTAGAACGAATAATCTAAAATAAAAAGCATAGAGAATAGAGCATAAATTCCAACTCAACTCACGAGTCATCTTCTACTGCGGTAATCGACTTATGATTATATATTCAGAAGTAAAACCGTATGTGGCGCGGCATCCATCTCGGTTGTTACATGGATCAAGCCCGATCTCTAGGGTATCGCTGGGCCGCACGGCGTAAACCCGCAAAAAGGGGGGTCCACGACGGCAGGTTCACACTCCTCTCTGATGATTAAGTCAAATAAAAATGATGAAGTATATAAAGAGTTCAGATGCAATGAATCAATACCTTTCCTCAGGAGTCTTTTGTTTATACTGAATCTCTCCTGATTATGTGAAAGATAATCTTGCATTTTGGTGATAAAATCTCTTTCCTATCAAGGACCACCTCCCTTATTAAGGATTTATGTTTTGAGACATGAGATTTGGATACTAGAGATCCATGGATAAATATCCCGTAATTTCCTCCTAATACATTATCCATAACAAACTTCCCATATGAGGTAGGATGGTTAGTCAGACTCTGGATCCCAAACCAGGTTTAAGAATCTTCCTGCTTGCTAGTCTGATATTTAATATGGTAGCCGCCTCGGGCCTCTTCATGATGCGTTTGGCCTAGGGCGCCTCGGCCCATTTGAGTAGTGGTTTCCAGGCCCAAAGGCCACTGTGACTCACAACGGCCCCCTTTTAATCAAAGACAGCCCTTTCTTAGTTGGGGAAAATAATCGTTTTTTAAGACCCTGGGCAATGGAGAGAATTGAGATTATTAATGCGTGATATTGCCATAACAGCGCCTATGGCGCATGATGTTCGATGATGCATTCACGCGCCTTTGAAGTCTGCTCCCTATATATATGGGGGTGAATCTCTGAAGTTTATGAAGTTTCCGCAATGAATTCCTTCCGCTACACAAATACTTTTTCCCTATCAGGATACTTCTTCCCCACCACTTCTGTAGGTCATGAAGGTGAGAAATTAGCGGAGGGAGGCTTCGTGTCTTTGCAAAACAAGCTGTTGCCTATGGATATCAGGCGCTTGAACACGACATCTTACGCAGACCCAAACTGTGTGTCCTAGATGGGAAGCTTGATTATGCCAATGCCCCTTTCTCGTAGGGTTCTTCGCTGGGGTATTTGTGTGTACTCGACTAGAGGGTCCCGGATAGGAAGCCTGGTTACACTCCCCTTCCGCAGTTCTTCGCTAGGGCTAGGTGCCCCCCTGTCCTGGCGCCCTTTGGAGTAGCAATGGTCAAGGTGTATGGATGAGAGGAGGGGAGTCTTCAAACATAATATTTTTTACTCTTATTTTTCTTCGACTTTCTCTTCTTCATTTTCTTATTTCTTTCTTGTTTTTTTTATTTTTAATTTTTTTTAAATTTTTTACTCTTAAGTAATCACTGCATGGTTTGCTTAGACGTTTTTCTAATGGGTCTATCATGGTTTCTTGGACATAATTGTTTTTTTTTTTTTTTTGTAACCACTGATGCCTATTAGCGCATTTTAATGAGATTTGGTTTTTGGCATACTTGTGCACCAAAATTTCTATCTTTTACTCTTTCTATGTATGCCTGCTAGGGGAGCAGCTGACATGAAGCTTGCTTCTGAGAAGTCTCTATTGGTTTTGTGGATGGGTTTTGATTTCCCCGGTCGTGGGATTGCTCTAGGCTCTCTCGCCACTAACGAGCCCGAGCCGCTTTTGAAAGGCAAAACCGAGAGGCCTCAGAGCTGGGCGGACCTAAGCCCAGACCGTAGAATTAAGGGCTTGGTAGTTTATAGATCCAAAGAGCTATGTGTTTATAATTAGCGAGCTCACGCGTGTTTTAGATGCCCCGGAAGAAATGGCCAGAATACCAAGCGTAAAGGTAGGGAGCATGTCTTCCAATACTGCGGGTCGACCGTTCAAGACATTTAATGCACTGGTCTTCGTGTTTTGCTCTATAGAGATAAATTCAGAAAGACTTTTGTCACTCTTCAAACTCGCCTAAAAATTTTATAGAATTTGGTAACACTTCAAGATTTTCCGCAAAGGAGCTGCGAAGATTTCTAACCATTTTCGATCTTCGTGGGTTTTTTGTTTCATTCGATCTTGCTTAAATGCATTGTTTTGTTTGTGGTTTTGTTCTGTCTGCCTCAATGCTGTCCTTCGCCGCAGGGTTCACGACTGAATCAAACGAAGGTTTTTGGGATGCAATCAAGCCTGTGGGCATCCCAATAGGTTTTCAAAGCTCCCTAGTCTTAGGTTTTGGTCATGTTATCGTTTTGCTAGGAGATCCTCGAGTTGATCCCCTTTCTTTGTTTGCTTGTAGAATGGCGAGAGGCCTAACTGGGAGTCGCCCACTATAAGCAGCTTTGTTGCTTCTATGTCCGTGGACGAGTTGAGATCCTTCTGCTGAGTCCCTGACGACATAAGCTTAGAATTGCTCTGACTGGATCGGCTTTCAAATGTAGAGAAAGCAGAAGAGATCGCCCATTTCACCCGAGGTCACACTGACTCTGCCTTCATTCGGGCTGCTGATGAGGCAATTCCTATATGTCACCCGAGCACCTTCTGCACTTATTCATCCAAACGTTTTTCAAATTCTAATGGGTTACAGTGTGCTTATATTTCTCTGCCACGAACACTCCGGTAGATTGCTTCATCTATACATTGAAGCTTAGACTAGGGCCAGCGACAAAGGGCTGTCAGAAATCTGTCACTACACTAGAATCGAGCTTCCGATTCTCCCAAGACTCGAGGCAAAAGGCTATCCTCGGAGCCAGGCCCCGTGGTACTAGAAGCTCCCGCCTCTGTGCCTTCCTTTGATGTGAATCACCCCAGGTTCCTGTGCTTGTCTTAGTTTGGTTGCAACACATGTTCTTCTAGGTGGACCGTGTACTAACATACCTCCGTTTTCCTGATGTTATCTAGGTAAGTTAATGTTTAGGCCTTAGTCAATCGACTGAGAAGCAAATTTCAGTGTAACACAATTCACCGTTGACAACAGGTGAGCAAGAATCATGAGCTTTTGCGATAAGTAAGAACTTGTGAGAGTCACGCCAGCCTTCCCTTACATTATCCCCGTTGTTCCCTGCTCGTTGCTCACAAAGCTTATTAAGGCGCCATTGGTTTGACCTTTTGGGCCGAACCCGAGTAGCTTTTCCTCAGCTATTTTTGCCTCAGAAGATCGCGCAGGCCGCTAAAGGGACCTTAGTGAGGTATGCCTAGGCTACCAAGCCTCAAAGTCCATGGTCTGCCCCCCGATCGACAAAAAAGAAGAAAGAAAATAGAACGAGGGCTCGGCAAACAAAGGCAGCTGATGAATCTTAAACTCATCTATTTTTAATCAATTTTTCTGGCATATTTTTAGTATATTCAGATATGTTTTAATGCTAAATTATGGATTATTCACCAACTTTGTGTTTTGTAGGTTTTAATTCAAAAAGGAGAAAATTTCAGTAAGAAATAAGAGAAAAAGAGCAATTACAGCAGTCTATGTCGCGACAGAGTTCAGTGTATCATAATAAACATCTAAACAAATGACTAAGGAAATCTGTCACGACAATATTTCCTCTATCGCAACACAAAGGACTGAATATAGAAGAAGAGTTATGTCGCGACAAAATATAGCGTGTCGTGACTAAACATGGGAAGAATGTGACAAGCCCGCTGGTGACAAAGAGTTAATGTTGGCGATATATTCGCGCTTGATGTCAACACTGAGAACCCGTCATACATAAAAGCTCGCTTCGAGATACGGTAGTCGCAGAAAAAGCGTAAAATTTATCGTGGATAAGGTATCTTATGTCGCGACAAGATATTAAAGAGCAATACAGGAAGAATACTGTGACATATCAACTTATGTTGCGACATAATGAAAAATAGAAGGAAGAATCTATGTCGCGACAAAATCTTCTCCTATCGCGACACCGACATCAGAACTCGAAAGCCTATCGAGACGTAAAGAATACGCAGAAGAAAGACCTCTCACGATAAGTCAACGGCGTCACGACATCGTATGCGAAGTTGGGTTATGTCGCGACAAGGTAGTGAATGTCGCGACACTAAAAGACAAGATTTATGGTCCTGACAGAGAAACAAAGTCGCGACAAGTGATGTTTAATTTAGCGAACGACCGTTGCAACAAAGAGTTCTAATGTTGGGCGACATACTTCAAGTCAAGAGAAGTTTTGATGTCGCGACAGGATATTAAGGTCGCTGCATACGTAAATGTCGAAAGCACGTATAAAGGAGGTCGCTTTATAGACTTTTCTATGTCGTGACAGTTTCAACACAAGGAAGAGAGGCCTTGTCGCAACATAACAAACCGAAGGTCAAGAGCAAGATGAGTTAAATACTGTCTGGTCGCTACAATAAAACTGGTTTCGAAATAAAAACATCTATAATAAAGAGACTATGTCACGTGATCAAATAGAAGCTGCAATAAGAAATCGCTAAGTGCTTACAAGCACTTCAGACAAACTTCAGAATGTCACAATACAAGAAACATTGTTGCAACAAGAACCAACAAAAATATTGTCGCAACATAAAAACTGGGTCGTGACATAAATTTGAAGAAGCTGCACATAAACAATGTCGCAACATAATTATCAACGTCGCAGTATAACTGCTTCGTGAAGATATGTTAGACGCGATGCCGGGCAGAATAGATAGAACGATTTAAATGGTAAGACAGATTGTTAAAGAGCCAGCAGAAACTATATGACAAAGAAAACTCTATCGTGACTGAATTCAAGAAGGATGCATAGAAAGGTGTCGCGATGCACTATTGCATACAACAAAGACCTGCAATAAAGAATTAAAACTCTATCGCAACTACATCTTCAAGTCGTAGAGAATGCAACTGGGCCCGACTGGTCCACAATGCAAACTCGGTCCTAGTACTAAACTTTGGGTCAGCACAAAACACTCTGAGAAAGGAGGCGTCAGGCCCTAATTCGACAAACCAGAAAGACTGGGGAGCCGAGGACTCTTTTGTATTATTTTTTTCTTTCTTTCTTTTTCTTTCTTCAGATTAGATTTAGCCTAGAATTTCCAATTTAGTTTCTCTCGATCTGAAAACAAGGAATTGTTTAGAAGTTTCTCAAGTCGAGCCATAAATTGTTGAAGATCAATCTGACATCGTTTGAATATAATGAATTCTATATAAAGTTGGAATTCATTCTTTCAATTTGATTATAGTGTTGCATTGAAATTTCTTTATCGTATTTCAAAGGTTTATCAGGATTCATGAAACACAACTTCCGCCGGGAAAGATCTAATGTTAGTTATGGTCTTTTTTATAATAAAAGTAGGTTCTTTGGATTGAGAATTTTGAGTTTATTTGAATGGTGTTATTCATGAAGTAAATTGTTCCCAACATTAGCAACTTATACCCAAAAAAGGACTGTTATTTGGTTCTGATTTCCAGGAGGCCCTCCGAGTGACACAGAGTTGGAGATTCCTGAGATCATGGATGCAGTTACTTAGGGTATGCTAGACTAATATTGAAGAACTAATAAACTCTGAAAAATTACTTAGATAAATCATAAATCATCATGGTTTGAGAATTAATTTAGTGAGCTATCAATTTCATCAATGACTTTCTCAGTTTGATATTGACTTGGCATCTCCGGTTAGCAGATTCAACTAAGGGTAGAACCTTGGGACTGGGTATTACATGGTAATTCATTCAGAAATTCGGTAATGACCCGTCTTAGGAAGCAAGAAATCGCAATCATAAGAAATGGTATGACGTATTGAAAAGAAAAACTCGTGATCTTATAAAGACAATCTGATTACAAGTAATTGGTTAGACACATGTTTCAGAAATGAACATGACTCTCTAATCAGTGAAATGTATGGTTAAGGGAGAAATCCAAACTATAATACCTTGCCTCTTTGACAATTTTAGATTCCAATCCATGATAGAATAGAATTAGATTATGTTACAGGAATTGATAATTTCACAGTAGTGAAATCCCAATGTCTACTTCTAGCAATAATCTGGTTCAGTCCGGTTTAGGTCTAAGATATTAAATTTTCCTTTTATTATAGATGTAGAAATGTAGATAGTAGAATTTAAGCAGTTATCGAAATTTTATGAAATGGAAGTTCAAATAATGGAACTTGAGTAGTTACTGTAGTTGAACTTAAATTCTTTTCCATCTCTGGTGGAACGAGAGACCGGACTTATGTGTCCACTTTATTACTTATATGACTCAAAATTGTGTGTAAGACACAAGATCAAATTAAATCTTTCTAATGAATTCATTAACAAATCCATTTTTATTGTGAGCATATAAGTTCCATTTGGTCTAAACAAGTTTTTGGTGCCTTTATTGGGAATTGAGATAACATCTGGTAAAGAGCGTAAATTTGGATCTCTATACAAAACTTGGTCAACAAGTTTTTGGCACCATTGTCGGGGATCGAAGGAATTTAAAAAATCAATATTCTGACAAAAGAGAGAAATGCTAATTTGGACATTTTTCTTTGTTTTACAAAGATTTTAGAAAAACAACAAAAACAAGTGAATAAATAGCGGGTCGTAAGCTACCCGATATTTTCGGGAAGCCTAAACATATTTATAATTTTTTATATCATTTACTCCATTTGATCTAAGTGTGTTTCTACCTTCAGGAAGAATTTAATGCATAGACCACCAGAAGTAGATCTGTTGCCTATGGACACTGAAATTGAGATAACCGCGCGCATCTCGAGAAGAATCACCGCAAGAATCCGTGAAATATGGCAAACTGTTAGAATGATTTACTATTCCAGCATACAGCAACAGAGAAACGAGGCCTAATACTATGGAGGACTTTTGGAGGCCTATTATCCAAGAGGAATACTGTAGTAAGACAACCTGTAATTGGAAGCAACAGTCTGAAAGTCAAACTATTGACATAAGTGGCAACAATTAGCTTCATGTGTCACCCTCCAAGATCCCAATGAGCAAAATGGGAAGATTCAAGGAGGATGACAAACACAATGAAGTCGAATGGGGTGAGACCAGAAGTAATCAAGTTGCAACTCTTCCCATTTTCATTGAGAGATGTGGCAACAACATGGTTTGATTCATCGCTGAGATCAAATGAACATGTAAAGAATTGCAGTTTATATGAGCATATTTGTAGCTTCCCACCGCAGAGAATAGAGGAATAATTGTCTTAAGCGAGGGGGAATATGAGAGCCCCACACTGAGATGGGAGAGATTCAAAAGATTGTCGAAAAGATGTCCTATGCATGGAAAAAGATCCGACCACTGGTGATGGATATTTTCATCATGCTATGAATCAGGCCTCCAAGAGTAATTAACATCTATCAGGGCCTTAGTGCAGAAAGGTGTGATAGGGGTTACGAAATGATCGAGACCTTGCCAAATGCAACCAATGCCCCATTCAAGCTTTTGTGGAACACCAAAGAAAGCCGAAAAGGAAATGGTCTTATCGGGCTTGATAATGACAACCATAGAAGCAAGCCGGATGCACAGAGTTGAATAAGTCATCGAAAGAAGAATGCACACTGTAATGACTCGAATATACCCTAGTCAAGTTTTGACATGTTTAGGTATTTTGTAAGCCTAATTTTTTAATGTTTCATGAGTTAAAAATACTTAAAATGAGAGACCTTAAATTACAGAAGAATTAAGGACAATTTAGTAAATTGTCCAAAAAGGGGCCAAAAAAGACATGGATTAAGAAGACTATGGGCTGGAAGAAGAAATAGCAAGAATTTGGGATCAGAAGGGAGGACCTTGCAATAAAGGAAATTAACTCAAAATGGGTTTTCATGGGAGGCCAAACATGGCCTTATCAACTACGGGATTTAAAGACCAATTCGTCTCAAATGGAGGTGAGAACCTGATGAGGTGTAGAGAAGAGGAAGAGAGGAAGAGGAAGAAGATGGAGGAGTCAAGATCAAGCAAAAGTGGTGGTAGAGTGGAGTATTGACCTTACAAAGTGAAGTCTATGAATCAAAGATTTGACATAAGGATTTTCAAAGACATAGGTTTCATTTGGACATTAATTTGGTTCCTTTCTCTAGGGTTTTGCTAGGCAAACATTCTAACCCTAGATTTAAGGTAGTTTTGGTTGAAAAGCCCTAGTTGATAAGGAGTAGAGATGGAATTCTTCAAAATCCTAAGGTTTTGTAGAATTGGGTGAAATTGGGTATGAACCCTAGGATTATTTTGCAATTTAAAAGTGTTTGTGGTGTTGTAAAAAGGGGTTTCATGTTAGTTTTTACTTGGCGATGCACTAGGGAGTGAGCTAAGGATGATAAGGCATGAAAAAAATGGGAGAGAAACCACCCAATTTGGGCACTTTTGAGAGTTCTACCGGTAGGATTGCTCTACCCCAAGAGAACATCAGCATCGGGTCATTTGGCCAAGTCCCACCCAGAGAACTTAAAGTCCTACCGCAGGATCGCTACTGCTCCTCGCTTGACCGCCAGATTTTGGCCATAAATTCTCATTTTTATCCAAGATTTGAGGATTCAAGTGGCTACGTAAAATAGACTTCAAGGAGAACCAAACTTAAGAGAGGGTATTCCAATTTCTGACTCTGGTAGAAAATCCATCAGTGAGGATATGTGCAAGCCCATTTCCTGCATCAGTTGATCATAGCGTAGTCCGAGTTGTTTCGGACGTATCTTGAGTTCCGGTACTCCGAATTGGGTGATTCCAGTTGGAATAGAACCCTTAACATCTTATCTTTAAAGGAGTACAAAGATCCAGTGTCAAATATCAAGACAAGGCACTGGAAAATAAATATTTCAAACTGTCCCCAGCAGAAAAACTTCCAGAACCGACTAGTTGGCATGAAAATGCCATAACTTGAGTTTGGACGATCCGAATGGATTGATTCCAATTCCTGGGTAAAGTAGATTCATAGAAGAATAAGAACATATGAATAAGGTGTGATTACATGCTCATCATACCTTACCAGCATATGGAATACGATATGACATGAACGCATAAAGTGGCTAACAATGGCCTATTATAAGATAGTAAGTTACTGAACTCATTTAGTCAGAAACTACCTAAGACCGCCAGATAAACGCACATTGATTCTAAACTAATTAGTACTTTCTAGACTTCGACATAGTGCGTCTGTTCCTAATATATTTCAGACTCCTATTAGTGTTCCCACTAATAGTGTTACTTTAATTCTTCAAGTCGAGTCATACATTTACTTCCCAGTCCACTACGCACTCCATCCCACCACCGCTACGCACTTCCCTACATCAGAGGCATCTTCGGTACTTATTGTGTCATTCCACTCAAATCAGACACTGGCCCAGGAATGTGTACGCTATAAGGATAAACTTTTTATCAAGTTCCGTAGGCACCCACCTGCACTCCCGCATCCGAATAAGCTTCCGCGTAGTGACCCACGCACCCTATCCTCAGATAGTTCTACGTGACTCACTCAGTACCCTCAGATCGATAAGTCTCCTGTCTCACCAGGAGATAATCACAAAATTCTGTTCCATAAAGTCCTGATCTGATCCGCTCCAAGACCTACTTCGCATCAGATTATGATGTCCCCAGAATCTACAGTCCTAGACTCTGCACCCTCGCACTTGACAAGTCCCGTCTCCTGACAGTTTTTTAAGTACCTACAGGTAATTTCACCTCGATTAAGCCTTCAGAGGTACCTACGTACCTGTAACTGGAAATGTTCTCAGAGTACCTACCGTACTTCGCATTTAATCAAGTTCTGCTTCACTTCTCGATGAAGTTCTCAGTACCTACGGTACTCCCCGCCTTCTGATTGTCCATCGATCCGCAAACATCGCAGCCCCCGTGACGGCAGTCCAAAAACAACATCCCCGATCCAATAAGTTCAGAGCACGTGACGTACCCGCAGACGACAAGTCCCGTGATCTCAGATAAGTTAAGTCCCGTAGTACCGCCGTAATTTCGATATGATAAGTCCCGTAGATCCGATTTGTTCCAGAGTGCCCACTCGTACTCTGTGATCTGAATAAGTTCTGCCCCGATCTCGATAGTCTCAGAGTACCTACGGCAATTCTGCATCTGAGTGTCTGGCCCGATGAATAGGGTCTGAAGGCCTGCCAGTACCCCAGATTCATGCCTCAGATCCGAATATGTCCTGCCTTCGGGATCTTGTTCCTTAGTACCTACAGTGTACTCCCGAACTGGACAGTTCGTCATCGATTGTCTTCGTCCGTATTTTACTAAGTCCAAGAAAATTGCCAAAATTTATCAAAGAAATACATAAGTTCGAGTACCACGAGTACCTGCATCCGTAAGATAAGCATGTTCAAATAAGACCGCAGCAGGCAGAATTCCTGGCACGAACCGATCCAGACTCACGAAAGACTAATGTCCAGATTCGTATAAGTCTGATCCGACCTTGTACGTGCTAAGGATCCCGATCTCGTTCGACTTATCGTGACCTACGTACCTACGAAAAGAATAAGAATCAGCCTTGAGGCCTACGAGTACTTTTGTACCAAGAATGTTCTCAGAGTACCTACGCAATTTCGTATCCGAATAAAAATACACAATAAGTTCCTTTTGTAAGACCTAAGATAAGATCCGTAAGATAGGAATAAGTCCCAGATTCGAAGGTTTTAGACCACAAGTCCTGTAGCACCCACTTACCTCAGATCCGATAAGTTCTCAGATCCGATAGTCCTGTGGATCTCGACAAGTCCAAAGAGGGGCACTACGTACTCTCAGACGAAAAATAAGTATAAGTCCAACAGACTCTACGGATACTTCCGTATAATGAACTCGTGGATCTGTACTCTACGAAAGACTAACCATATTTGTATAAGTCCGTCCGACTCAGATAGCGAGATGATCCCGATCCGTTCGACTTATCGTACCTACTACCTTCACAGTGCCAGCTAAAGATCCAAAGGCAAAATCCAGCTTCAAACAAGTATATGACTGGGAGCAGAATAAGTCCTCGTACACAACTATAAGTTCCGAAGAAACATATGTTCCAATGTATATAAAAGATCTAAAATTCATGTCCAAGTTCTGTAACACCAGTATAAGATCCGTAAGACAAGTGTAAACTCCGTAGTACCTACGGGTACTCCCGTATGAGTATAGGTATACGTTAACTTAGGACTTGTTGGAATATGATACCAACACAGTTATCGACGTACATTTGATCAAGAGAAAATTTATGGGTACCCCGCATAAGATTAAGTTCCGTTAAATCCAAAGATAATGTCTGCATCTGGGATACCTTCGCACCTTTCGAACAAGTGTGTTCTGAGAATGTTGTTCTAAAACCCATGGGAGATCTGAGATAGAGATAAATACCATTACGTGTATAAGTACTCAGATACGAACAAGTTCTAATCTCACAAGTGAGTCCCCGCTAATAAACATAAGTCCGTGATAAGAATGTTCAGATAAGCATAAGCTATGTAATCTTACCGAGATCCAACCAAGATAAGATAGATAGGAGTATGAGTTCATGCATAAGTAATTCGCTCTAAGTATTTGTATACGTTCAGTATCGTTTATAAGGAATCTGAATAAGTATAAATATGGATCCTATGGGAGACATAAGCATTTTGTTAAAAGTCACAAGGTACAAGTAGACAGAATTATGTTGATGACACGAATAGGAACCCGACCTGAAATCCCGAGAAAATCATGAGTTATGTAAAGAGATGAATTGGATTCCTTGCCATTGTATATGTCTAAGTTTCCTCTGAATATGATCTGACCTGTTATATATTAGATTATATAAATTCATGATGATTTTGATATTTGTTTCTGTTATAAGTTTATCATAATTCAGTATAAATGCATGTGCATCAGTATAAGTTATAAGAATATGCTTCCCACTAAGCAGCAAGTTGAAATATTTGGTTTTAATCCGTGGCGCGTGAGAAGACACTGCAAAGATCTATACAACCGGGCCAACACACTTGTAAGGGTTCACTACATGTAGGTTCCGTGCTCATTCAAATGTGCTGTTCGCCAGATAAACGGACTCGCTATATGTGTATAGATTTGTTTTGAGCACCACCGTGGTAGTTCTTTGACTGGTTATAAGATGTGGGCCATACCCACAGGTGCCAGTTGGCTTTTA
This sequence comes from Tetrastigma voinierianum, assembly GCA_016808115.1. NCBI lineage: Eukaryota > Viridiplantae > Streptophyta > Magnoliopsida > Vitales > Vitaceae > Tetrastigma > Tetrastigma voinierianum. Next base: position 65,859 of record JAEQBH010001623.1, read on the forward strand.
AAGAAAAAAAAAAAAATCAGGTAAAGAGTCCCAAAGATTTGTCTCAAGGCCCGAAAATCGGGCGTGACAATAATCGCACATGAAGTGGGAGCAGGGGCAGGTGAAGAAGAAGTGCTGAGAAACTAGTTGAGAAGAGCCCACGTTGAGGAGACGGGGTGGAAGAATGAGCAAAGAAGTTATCATTTCAAACATAACCCCAACTTCTGCCAACACACTATACAACAACATCGAGGAACCATGAAAACTTTTCATATGGGCGAGTGGGAAAGATAATAGTATTCCTGCACTGACAAAATTACTAACGTTTATGCTCAAATTTCAGTTCTAAGCACAATGAAGAAGAGAGGGACAATAGAGGAGAGCATCAGTCAAAAGCAGATCATCCTTAAGACTGAATGTCATTTATGTCAGAAACAAAGGATTTTGAATCTGCATGAAAGAGATTTTCTGACCTTGAAAATTTCCAAGCAAACACAATTGTGTTTCAAACAAATACCAATGCCATAATGAGAAACTTGGAGACTCAAGTAGGGAAGTTGGCCTTATCTTTGCAAAGCCAATCCATAAATGCATTTCCTAGTAGTACTGAGATCAATCCAAAAGATCTCACACCAAGCGCATTGAGGAAGCGTGATGAATTGCAAGACGAAGGTGTAGGATAAAGCATGCTTGAAGCGGTTTAATGAAGAATAGATCCCGGACTAGAGGAGACGAAACAAAGAAGTGCTGGGCGAAGACACTCTGCTGACTTGTGTTGCTAGGACATTAAAGCGGCGACTTCTTGGGAGCGACCAATGAGAATTTTAATTTTAAGTTTTAAATAGTTTAAATTGATTCGGTAGAATTTTATGTATTTGATGTTTTAGTTTAATCATTAATTGTTTTATGTTAATTGTTGTTGATTTCGAGTAATGAAGTAAAATTCAAAGAAGATCCTTATTAATAAACACCTTGTTTCAAAAAAGAAAATATGCAAAAATGACCACTAGGGAGTAATTCTAATTCCCTAAACCTGTAGTTAATGACGATGCATATACGAGTTTAGGGAATGTTGCTTTATGTTTGAATAAAATATATTATGAAAATCAGGGAAAGATATATTGAATTAAGAAATGAGATGAGTGTTCATACTTGAATTGAAGAATTTTGATAGTTTGAATAAGTGTTCCTACTTATGTTCAAATGAGTATGAGAGGATGTAGGTTGGTTTGAATGTTTTATGAGAGAAGAAAGAGAAAGATGAAAATTCAGAAAACTTCAATTAATGTCACAACATAATTTTACGTATTAGACACTTGAATTAGGAAAGAAAATTGAAAGAGGAAGTTTATGTCGCAACGGTCTCGATATCGCGACGTGAATTCAAAGAGGGCAAAGGAAATGTCACGACATATTTTTGCATTACGTGACACAATTGAAAACTTTGTCTCTAAAAATTTTTTAACGATTGTTGTGACAACTAATTTTTTGTTTGTCGCGACAGGCATTAATGATAAAACAAGCCCTAGAGAGCGATGTTGTCGCGACATTAAATGTAGAAATGAGATCGGCCGGTTGGCTTATAATGGAAAATTTTGAAAATAGAAGAGCCACCTTTCTTATAAACTCTCAACCTTCACAACTGCTTACTCAAATTTCCATATCTCATTCTACAAAACCACAAAAACTCCAAGGCATTACCATGTATGGTCCACCACCACGATTCCAAACCTCAAAACATGGAAGTATCTTGGCTGGGGAAAATCAAGAACAAGTTCTCGAAGCAATTGTGCAAGTTGAGGACAGGGAAGATGAAATGAAAGCAACAACGAAGGAAGAATCAAGAAAAAGAAAAAGAAGAGGAGCGTGAAGCCGAGTGAAACGAGATGAAAGAAAGAACAAGGAACTTTATTTGAGAGAAAAGCAAACTCTAATGGAAGGAAGTTTGAAAATGAACTTCATTACTTAGAAGAGGGTTCAAAAAGGTTATCTCTCATTTTGATGAAATGCTAGAAAAGAGAGGATGACAGTCACTGGGTGAACACAAAGAACCTAGTTATGCCTCTTTGGTGAAAGAATTCTTTACGAATATGGTAGAGAAAGAAGGAAAAAGAGTATATGTCAGAGGACAGTGGATAGAGTTCAACAGAGAAGAGATAAATAGATTGTTTAATCTGAGGGTGCAAAAGGATGCTTCTAAGTTTAAGAAACAACTCAAGGAACTAGAACACCAGAAAATAGTAGACCTACTCATGGCTGGAAAAGGAAAATGGAAAGGGATAAAGAAGACCCCTTTTAAATCCATTGCTAAAGGAGACTGTTGAAGAAACGAGAATATGGTTTACTTTATAAATTCTGTCCTTATGCCTTAGCATCTAAGCACAGTGAGAGAGGAAGCAATTATCACTCTACGCATTGTTGAAGGGTTCTGTGAATAAATGTGAGAAAAATTATTGAAAAGTCTATCTTAGGTTACTCACAAAGCAAATCGGGGATGATTCCACACACCAAACCACGATAGCGGACTTTGCATCCAAGGGAGTTGTGAAGAATGGGGACCGGAAACCTACCCGAGCCTCCCTCTGACCTTAAACGGTATAACTAAAGGACCCGAGGAGCAAAGGGAAGGCGAGGAAAAGAAACACAAGAAAAAGGGAATGAAGGTGCATTGAGCCAGAACAGTGGGAAAGCGAAATTCCATTGCAACCAAAAGCTCAGAGAAGTTAAAGCCAATTCAGGAATGCATCCCCAGAGCTAAGACAAACTCATCAGAAACAAGATGATTACGGGGAAGAAGCTAAAATCATACATAATTGATAGGGTGGTAAGCGTCTATGCGGCATGAAATAGAAGGAAAGAGATAATAAGTTAAAGACCATGACTTATTTCAGGGGATGAGTATTTTTGATGTAGAGCTTAGAAGAAGGGACCAAATTTAGAAGGATGTGCTGAAGAAAGGGATGAGAAGAGTGGAAAGCATAAATAGAGAAAAGGACACATAGTGGAGGCAATCTTGAGAGATAGAGACAACACGAAGGCAAGCATGGACTCGAGAGATAACAATTACATGAGCAGTCTAGGACCTTTGCAAGCGAGTTTTAAACGATGAGCTATGAGATAATAAACAGACACTCTTGGAATCTCTAGCTATGAGGCGGCGAACTTACGGAGACGATGCTAAGATCCTAGGCGGGTGATGAAGGCGGTGTCCAGTGAAGAAGATACCCTATACCAAATCGAGATCTCCAAGCTGTAGACCACATAGTCCCCTAGAGATTATTACAGAGACCCACCTATACCTATGTGACTGATTCAATTAGGCTTGGGCCTTAGCTCGCCTTACAGAAACAGAAAAATAAAATCATAGTATCATAGGAAAAAGGAACTCACCCCGGTAGAGGTGGAAGAATATCTAAGGATGGAAAGCTGACGAGGAGAGAATTTGGAAGAAATAAAAAATGAGCAAATACCCTACCTTTTCCATCTCTCATCCTCTACATATTCGAAGCCTATTCCTCTAAATAAAATAAAGATTTTTGCAAGAATTTTTGTGTTCTATTTGTGTTTTTATTGTTTGGTGTGTTTAATTAATTTTCTTTGCTTCGCGATTACTTGGTGCTTGGTTGGATAAAGAAAATCAACTACTTAGATCAAATTGTCACATTTCTTTCATGACATGTTGGGATGAAATGATTTGAGAACAATTGTGGTTGTGTTGTATTATTGTAAAGGCCTGAATGCATGATCAAAATAAACTTCTTCTTGATTCGTGAAAATAACACAATAGCAAATTCAAATCAAAAACTGACCATTGATAGATGCATTGTTGTAGGCTAATCCCCAATTAGAAAAGGAAGTTGCAGTTTAGCCAGAATGAAGTTGAATGATCATATTTAGGAAGATGTACTAAATAGGAAACCTGAAAGCAAGACTTTTGGTATTTGTGTAATGATGGAATCATTAGAAATCTGAAAAACAATGCACATGGTCAAAGTGAGTCCTTAACAAATTGTAAAGTGGGACATCTTAAGGTTCATTCACAGTCAAATAGTCCAGTGTCCTAGAACTTGTTAGATTATTAGTCAAGGCAAAATCCTAGGCTATACAACTAACAGGAAGTGATATAGGCCATCCTTGGAAGATTGAGCCTTTCAAGCCTACCCTCATAATATGCCTGACATACACTCTAGTTCGAGTGAGCCAAATGCCTAATTTCTTTATTGAACCGGCAATTAGAAACCTCAAACCTTCCTTCATTCACAATCCTACAGTAAAGGCCATTATGCCCCTGGAATTTCGAAAAGAACCTCAAAATGCAAAAAAGGACAAGATTGGGGGAATGTTATTTTGATTTGAAGGGAAAAACAAGAATGCAGAATGGAAAAAGAAAAGAACAAATGAAAGAAAGGAAAGGAATGCAAAGAAGAAGACAAAGGTTTGTAAATTGTCAAATTGGAATAAGTTGTCTTGTGGCCTTCCTCTCTTGAACAATTGAGTTCATAGGGGTGTTTCAGCACTTTGTACCTAATGTGACTAGTATGGGGGTGCTAGCAGAAGTTCTCTAGAGTGGTAGAAAGCCTAAAAGACAAAACATTGCACTATTCTAAAAATCTTTGACAAGTGAAAAGAAAAGCAAAGGGCTTCTAGCCCTAAAGGGCAAACTTGATAAGAATAGTGGCAAAATTACCAAGATGAGAGTATGCAGTATGATTGATTAATGCCCAAAAAGTGCTATTTTGAGCCCTATTTATTATAGATTTTGAGTGCTTTTTGTATACTAATCATTCTAATTAACCCGATTTTGTTAGTTCCTACAATTCTGCGATCGCATTTTGTGGCAATTTTGCGGTTTTGCGAGCTAATCATGCCAAGAATTGTTGAGTCGATCCAAACATGAAGAATTCGAGTCCAAACTCTTATACGTAGATCGAGGAGACCAAGAAGGAAGAAAGAGCAGAAAATAGAAGAAAAATGAAACTGAAGCGGGGAGCAATGACAATTTGAGTAGACGAGGAATGTCAAAGGCTCGCTACAAGCTTGCATTTCATATATGAAATTTCGCTACATGTAGAAAATTGCATATGTGAAATCCTTTGCTCTGTTTTTTGTCTTAAACGACTCCTGTTTTGGTTTTCTCCTTTCTACCATTGTAATAGCTTTTGTTTGGTTTGTTTTGTAATTTCTTACTCAGGCGTACCTCAAGCTAGAATCAGTTTTAACAATCAATCGCCAATGATAATTTTTGGAGAAACTTTACATTTCTCAGTGTTTTTCTTCTTTGCTCCTTTTCTTTCATTTTCTTTTCTATTTTTACGGGTAGCCCAAACACCCTCCGGGGATGACAACGGGGATGAGAGGCCTAAATCCCTTCCTCCTTGAGCGGAAAATTTGTTGGTGCAAGATACGGAAAGGCTGCTGAAGGTTCCCCTGTTTTTCACACAGTGCGCCTTCCAGCAGGTTGTCATTTCCTTTGAACTCACCAGGTTTAAATCCCTAAGATTCACCTTAAATGACCTTTGTTGGTAATCTTTTAGGGTTCAGTGGATGTATTGCTGAGTACTCAAGATTCATTGGTACCTCTATTAATCATTGTAAATTGAGTTAGGGAGAATTAAACTCTTCAACATCGGTGACCTTCTTGCTGAAACCAAACACATTTTTCAAAGGATAATTATTTTGGGTTAGGTTTTATAACTAAATGAAGATCTGGTTAGGGGGAGATGACTATATGTCATCACTCCCAATCTTGAAATGGACCGGAAGACCTCTCAGTGACCTTTAGAACCTAAATCCAGTAGCCTGACACTTTAAGGAGACTTAACTTTTTACATTCTTTTAATTTAATTAAGATTTTAACCATTACACCACATTTTTATAAAACCCCAAAATCCAAATTAAATTCACAGTTCAAGCACTTCATGTAGATTGTTACATGAAGAAAAACCCATCCACTGAGTTCCACCTAGTGCCACTATCTTGTGTGGCTTTGCTACGGTTAGTTAGGATATAAATTTTGTTGATTTGAACCCTATTGCGAAGCCTGGGAATCGAATGGCGCGGGTGCCGAGGATGGTGCCTAAGTGCAAATGATGATAAACACTTGTGATCCTCATCACAAGTCTTGGTGAATTTCTCTCTGTATATATTACTGTTAATCTTAGTTTCAGTTCATAGTTCCTAACCTTTTAGGTAGGATTGCTTCTTGGTCGTTGGGTGTTTGCCCTGTTTTTACTATAGGAATTTCCAGTGGATTAGAAATCCAGAAGGTAGGCTACTCACTGTATTGCATACATGTCTATGAGGGATTCTGAGGAACCCGAGTCATGGCAAGTCGACAACTTTGTGGGATGAATCCAAATGAATATGGGTCCATGAGGACTATAGAAACCAATGGATAGATTCTGTTTCACAGTGTGCTACAACCATAGTTGGGGGGGAATACACGATTCTCATGGGAACCAAGACCTCCACAGTATGCACCTCTTGAACCTCCATTTTATGCTTCAACTCCTCAGTCACCTCAGCCACCACAGTCAATCCCTCCATTTGAACAAACCATTTTGGACCTTACCCGAATAGTAGATGACTTTGTAGCGGAAAGCGAAAAAAGGACTAATGCCCATTGAATGAAAAATTGTCACTATGGAAAACCAATTTGAACAAGAAGTGGATGGGCTGAAAAAATGATTTTGAGCATAAATGGGGACAGCACATAAGACTCCATTGAAAACCTAGCTTGATCGGCGACAATGTCACGGAGGAAGAGTGCCAAAAGTGACACCATGCGGAAGGCAGTGTCAACAACAACCACACCGAGGGGCTTATGAGGATTTATTGAATTGTCACGAAGTTATGCGAATCTCGGATATGTGTGTTGTTTTTTCTAAGGAGAACCAGAGAAATCTTTCACTTTGGCGGGAGGAAGTGGAAAGAAGCGAGTGGATGAGCCCAAAAGCTTGTTTAAACCATTTCCCATGAAATTCAGAACCCACATTGCCCCACTACCCCGAGCCACAAGCCAGCCGGTAGCCCCTCCTTGACCAAGTGTATATGCGCCTACACACAGAAGCACGACCAGCCCACAGGCACCCAAGCTAAGGCCGGCCCATCACTTGCACATATGCAAACTTCAAGAGATTAGTGGCCGCATGCGAGAATTTATACTAAATAAAAAACAATAAGCGATTGCTCACATCGCATATACGATGGATGGTTAGTCTTGGTCAGTTACCAGGCACCGAACGCTGGCATTTCTAAAGCTCTACAGTTCACTAGCCTCCAAAGGCTAAGGAAGTGGTTTGAAACAGTCTCCCCACTTTTTGTTTAAATTTTTCTTGTTTTATTTCATTTACTTTATTTTATTTGGATTTCTATAATTTTTCTTCTTAGATTTTCCCTAATTTTTAAGTTAATCTTCGTTCTAGCTTGTTTTTCACTTTTCTGCAATTTTCTTAATTTTTTCTTGTATTAATTTTGCAGTTTAAGTGAAATTTTGAAGCTGGATTGAAGAAATTGCATGGCCCGACAAACGGGAGGACAGTGAGGAGCGGGAAATTTCGCAATAATAACGAAATTTTGCATTATAAAATCACAAGTGGAATTAGCCCACACACAAAGACAAAATTTTGACTTGTTAAAAAGTGTTTTTATTTTTATTTTTTATTATTATTTTATCAAAAAAAAATTTTGTTTTATTTATTATTTTATGTTAAAAAATAAAAAAAAGTAAAAAATATTTTGTTTTTTTATAAATTTTATTATTATTTATTTTCTTTTTATTAAAAAAAAATTTGTCTCTCAAAAAATGTTTTTTATTTTTTATTTTATTTTTATTATTATTATTATTAATTATTATTTTATTTATTAAAAAAAAATCGCTATAAACATAGCGAAAATTTCGCAAACATAGCGAAAAATTTGCTATGTGAAATTTTCGATATTTTAGCGAAATTTTTTCGCTATGTAGCAAAAATTTTCGCTACTCCCCACTGTTTTGCCTCCTGATTTTGTTTCGCAAATAACTTTTTCATTCGAACTCCGTTTTAGGCGTTTTTGGTACCGTTGGAAAGCTTAGAGAGTGTAGAATCCAAAAATATCTAGAAAGAACACTTTTGAAAATTTTTATAAAGGTGAAATTTTCAAAATGCTCCAATTGGTCACTTTTTTTTCTCTCTTTTCTTCTTCTAACTTGTTCATTTTGAAGCTCCAAACGAAGTGATAAGGTGTCGATGGAAAGCTTGCGAAGTCTCCTATTCAACAACGATCACATCTCATCAAGGGAGGGGAGACATTCCTTCCCCTAACTTTCCAATCGAGCCCCACAAGGGGAGTAATGAGATATCTGGGTCGGGGGAGAGTTAGGTGAAGGAAATGGCTTTGCACTTATGTTTTTGTTACATATTTTGAGCAAGACCATTCAGGATGTTCAGTGGCTTGTTGGTTTTTTTTTTTTTTTTTTTGTGAAGTCAAGTATACTATACAACTTATTTTTGTTCAAAAAACCCGCACCTATATTTTCTTTTGTGTTTTGTCTAACTCCGTGGTTTGAAAAAAAATTGAAATCCTTGTCCAATTCCTATTGATGCCAGATTTGGTTCCATGCCTAGTTGAGTGGATGTTTAGTTGAACTCTGTTGCTTTCACCATTTTCTTCCACCTTTAGCTAACTACACATCAGGTACACGTTTCTTCAATAATCAAAACGCCTTTAAATTTCGCGGTCTGCAAATAACCTACCCTAGTTTCGTTGACCACCTTTAATAGGTTAAGGGCCCCCATGAAAAGAAGGCCAATGTGTCTTCCAAAATAAAAGAAGAGAAAAAGAAAAAGAAAAGAAAAGAAGAAAAATCGCGACGCTTTTCCTTGAAACCCGAGCACGGTCCGAGGGGTATATGGCAAAGCCTTCAGCCCGCAGGCCCTAAGCCAACTCGGGTCAGAGCCATCGACTTAGTGCCTGCTACATGGGTGGATAGGTGGAGCTGGAGCAAGTTGTAGGTGCCTGGAGTTCTGAAATCATTCAAACCGGGGTGAAACCTATATATTAGTGGTCGTAAAGATCCTCATGGCTTGATGCCCTAAACCTTCACCGGGTTGGGAGTTTTCTGCTATCCTCGCTTACACCTGACTTTGGTGAAGTCGAACCTCAAGATTGCACCCTACAACGCAAAAAGAGTTGTGGAATAAGAGTGGGTCCTGATCTATTTAGGTTGGTTAGCATGCTAGGTCGTGGTAGTAGCTACGTTGGGGGGAGAGTGTAATTTGGCAGTTTATTGTTGAGAGCTGATCAAACAAACACTTAGATTTTGGTGGAAGTTTCTGGTTGATTCACCAAGAAGCAGGCTCTTTTGATACTCAATTTTGTATGGCATTCATTCTCCATGATAGTTATTGACAATTCGCTTGATGATTCTTACTTAGGGTTAGGCATACTCATTCACAACCTTTGAAATAGCAATTTTGATATTGTTTCAGATTCTCTCTCTTTCTTTCATCGCTTCTCGTGGACTAGCAATGTAGGTCGGGAGGGTGATTAGTGCCAAAAAAGTGCTATTTTTAACCCTATTTATTATAGGTTTTTGAGTGCTTTTTTGTATACTAATTCATTCGAATTAACTTGATTTGTACATTGTTGTCCCTACAATCTCTATCATCGTATTTTTTTGGCAAATTTTGCAGTTTTTGCGAGCACCATGCCAAAATTGTCGAGCCTGATCTAAATGATGAAGAATTCGAAATAAATCCAACATCGTGAGATCAAAGACCAGAGAAAGTGGAGCAGAAAATAGAAGAAAACAAATAAAATAGGAGCAATGGAACAAAGGATCTAACATAATATCAAAATTTCTCTACAAGCTTGCAATTTCGCTATATAGCGAAATTTTCTCTATGATAGCGAAATTTCGCTACATAGCGAAAATTTCACCTGTAGCGAAATCCTTTGCTCCTATTTTTGTGTTTAAACGACTCCGTTTTGGTTTTTCTCCTTTCTACCCTCAGAAGGCTTTATTTTGGTTTGTTTTTGTACTCTTGCCTGTTTCCTCGTATATAAGCTAGACAAGGTTTTGTAAATAATCAATCACTTTCTAAGAATAAATTTTATAGTTTCTGCCTCCCGCGTTTTTCTTTGTCAAGCCCCTTTTCATTTTCTTTCCATTGGCAATAAACACCTCCGAGGATGACAACTCGAGAATGAGCGGCTAAATCCTTCCTCCTTGGAAGGCGTCGCTGTGCAAGATTTGAATGCTGAAGGTTCCTCAGTTTTCACGAGGTACGCACTGCATTTGTGTTTCCCTTTGAACTCTAGGTTTAAATCCCTAGATTCACCTTTGAATGACCTTTATTTGGTAATCTTTTAGGGTTCAAAGGGATGCTTACGCTAGATCCACCGAGATTCATTAGCTACCTCTATTAATCATTGTAAGGTGAGCTCGTGAGAATTGTTCTTCACTGTCTGGGTGACTACTACTACTCCAAGAAACACCATTTTTCAAAAGGATAATTATTTGTGCTAGGTTTTATAGCTAAATGAAGATCCAATCTGGGAGATGACTATATGTCATCCTCCTAATGCGAGGAATGGACCCGAGAACCTCTCAAATGACTCCGTAACCTAAACTAAGAGTCTAACACTTTAAGGAGACTTTTACATTTTATTTTATTTACTTAGCTTATACAACTATTACACTCCTGCTTATCTAAACCAAAATCCAGTAAAATGAAATTCATCAGCTAAGCACTCATCGCAACATTTTGCAAGCAGAAAACTATCCCCTAAAGTTCTAACTGATCATTATATCAAATAGTTTGCCCGTCGTGAGATACTCAGATATAATTGTTGACTTAAACCCATTTATGCACCAATCAATATTACATCAGATTTTATGTTCAGAAAAATTTTTTCAATAATAGCAGAAGAAAGATTGAAGATGAGAGACAAAGATGTGTGCTGATGATTTCAACTGGCAATTTTACTCCAAATTCTTAATATCCAATCAATTACCTGCCAAACTTTTACAAGCCTAAAAGTAATCTAATTGATCTGAAGGTTGTATTTCGCCTACATTAGTGGAGTAATTGTTATGAAAAACAAAACATATGGGACTTAAAATGATATACAAGAATCCTGTGTCAGCCCCGTGAAGATTAGCTAATTTCGACAAGGAGAAAGTGGAAAAACAGAACCATCACACACCTACAAAGATCCGGATGAATTTAATTGAATCTGTTTAAATTTCAGAAATCATTAGTTTGTTTTGTGACAATAATTTGGAAAAGTTAAATCCTGAATTCGCGTTGAAAACTATGTTGTAAATTCAACTAGTTTCAATTCGGTAGTTGATCTAAAGGATTGTAGTAGAAAACTAAAAAAATGTCCTTAAAAATAAAGCTGAATTGTTTAAGGACAAACAAAATTTTATTTTCTTTGCTTGGGGACAAGCAAAACTTTAAGTTTGGGGGAATTTGATGAGTCTTAAACTCATCTATTTTTAATCCATTTGTCTGGCTTATTTTTAGTATATTCAGATTTTTTTTAATGCCAAATTATGAATTATTTATCAACTTTGTAAGTTTTGCGTTTTAATTCAAAAAGAGAAAATTTCAACAAGAAAGAAGAGGTGCGAGCACCTGCAGCAATCAATGTCGCAATAGAGTTCATGTGCCGAGAAACGCCTAAAGTTGCTACACCCAAAGAGACAACTCAGTAAAATTTATAATGATCGAATCATCCCTATTTTCCTCTTCATCCAGATTTGAAAAAGAACATGAATAAAAAATATGAAATCATTTTGTATTAATTAGCTCTACTTGATCTCAATCATTCATTTAATGAAAACCATTTATAGTAAAGATTATGACTCGCTTCACAAGTAATTTGGCCTCCTCTTGTCCCTGAGCTCGTGGAGAAATATAACTCCTTTGGGTTCAGTTGCACCTGATAAAAAGGGGTAGAACCTATACCTTAGATAGCACCATGACTGAGAAGCCCGCACTGTGAAAAAATAGACCGCTAAGATTTGTGCTATGGCAGTCTGAAGGCATATACTACAGTTACCTGGTGACAAGTCTGGAGTGCATTGCACAAGTGTGCATATAAGGTATCTGTATCTGTAAAGACGCATTGGCTTTGCGCTACATTCCTGTAATTGAAGAATTGAAAACTGCCTGATTGGTAAGGTTCGCAGGGTATCATCTACAAATAGATTCTAAATCTCAGCTAAGCAGTAGATCTAGGTCCGGGAAACATTCTTGGCTGATTATCTAGAGGAATGTTTCCTAGTACTCAATGGCCAACAAATGTTTGTATTAGAATAGAACATTTGGCATTCTTCCCATATGATGGCTTCACTCATGTTTGACAAAGTTTCTTGACAGCTAATGCTGCTGTAGAAATGTTGTTTCTGCATAGGTCATCTGTAATATAATAGAGGCACAGAAAGGTACCATTAACTCTGTCTGGCCATTTCCAATGGAGGCTAGTTTGAAGTGGGAGACGGAAGCTTTAGGCGTAAGGAACAAGTAGAGTTTCAAGATTACTTTGAAATAGGACTATTAACTCCTAAAGGAGTGGAGGCTGAAATAATCATTATAAGGAGGACTGTAGCGCAGACAAGATCAGGAAAGCTAGCGAGAACAAAAGACATGATCAGTGATTGAATGGCTTTTGAGACACTTTGGGAGGCATTACCACATTTCCATTTGAATAACTGTCTGACGACTCTAATGCCTAGCTTCTCTAGATCCGTGACTATAAACTACCTAATAGCCATTGGATTTTCCTGGAAAATGTTTTTCTGGATCTTAGATGTAAGATCAGGTCAGCAATCATTTGAAAAATTAAGTTTTTTGTGCTTAGAGAAGTCAGCGATAAATTTGACTGTAGTTTCCAGGACAGTGGTAAAATATTCATCATGATGTATTTAGAAGCGTGTCTATGCTTCAACATAATGAAGCTGGACTAAAGCCATGTTGTGAATACGGCAGAATAGTATTAGCGCTAGCAAACAACGGTGGATTTTGCTGCAGATTTTCATAGTAAGTAATATTTTTAGCAAAACAATTTTCAAACGTTCCATAGAAAAATTGTACTGTTAATTACTCAATTAGGACCAATCTATAACATCAACAACTTATAATGAACTACTAATAAAATCGATATTTTAATATTTTCATGATCTATGTGGTAATTATGTCCTCAAAGAAGTTTGGAATGGACTCCAAATATTATAAAACTTGCATATGGTAAACCCTATTATTTATGCCATATCCTATATTCACTCAGGATTTTTCTCCTTTGTAATGACATGACGCTAGCACGAGAGGCGAGTGGGCAGATCAAGACTCAAGCCAATAAAAACAATGATTTTTTCTCCGGTAAGACATAAGATGAATGATCACAAGGGAAAATAAGAGAGGAAAGAAGATCAGACAGTTTTGCAGAATTTCATCTTGAATATATAGAATCCCAATCAATAGAGAATATATATATTTATTAATATCTAAATTAAATGTCATGAGTACTGCTATCGATCGGCTGCTTTGATGTAGGAGGATAGACAAGACGACTCATCGTCTGCATCAATAGAGCATTTATGACTCTTTAAACTACAATTACCGGTGGGCCTGTGGCCTACTCTGCCCTAGTTGGAGTCACCTAAGCCATGTATCATATTAAAACCAGTCGGGCATTATCCAGACGGGAGAGTCTTAAATCCCGTCTGAGAAAGCCAAGGTGTCTTCTCAAAGACTTGCTTTAGGGCGGCCCGGCTAGGATCTCAAGTCCCCAGCCGGCTATCCTGCCGCATATGGGAAGTTCGTTATTGATAAGCGTATGAAGGTGGAAAATACGCAAAAGAGATATTTATCACTGATTTACTGCCTCTCAAATCTTTACTTCTCAAGATTAATCTCCTGATAGAAAAGTAATATTTTATCCCTAAAATCATAGATTCAGAACCCGCGAATTTATAAACTTAAAAAGATCCCACGAGGTGAAGGTAAAAAAAATTCCAACTCTGTGAACTCGCTGCTTCTCATTCTCCATCTTGTGATAACTTAATCATCAGAGAGCGTGGTCGGCACATCACCGTCGGATTACCTTTTTCCAGGTTCACGTTGCATTGCTGATGCTCGTGGTCCCTGTAGCGATCAAGGTCCACTAACGCTATATGTGGGAATTGAACAGAGTGTCCGCCCGCTGTGTCGCAAGGGCTTGGCTTCAATGATTGTCTAGTAACCCTTCATCACCCGGGACTCTATCGATCTCTTTGCACCCGATTCGCTCGAGGTAAATCACAAATGCCGCTTCTTCATTCATGAACCAATCCCCAAAATATCAATTCCTCTATTGGTTTCAGGAGATGGAGAAAAAACAGGAGGAACAAGCACGACAGATGAAGGAGATGCAAGGTCATGTTGAACGCTTGCAGCGTGAGAATGACCAATTGCGGGCCTAGATAGAAAAAGCCGCAATCTTGGAAAATATGTACAAGATAGTGGTCGAGTTGTGCATCTAATCGCTCGGAATAGAGGGAAGGAGTCGTTATTCCTGACAACGTCGATACTCCAGCAGATGATGAGTTATCCTCAAGCAGTTCCCTTTCCTTGAGTTTCTCATCAATAAAGAATGCTCGAGAGAGCATAAAGGCCAAATCGCATAAGAAGCCTTCTCATCACCCTGGCTTCAATGATGCTATTAGTGGTGCATCCCACAAGGTAAGGATAGAGGTAAGCATGAGGCAGAACCAGCCAGATCAAGCCCCTGGGAATGCGTCAATATTGCCCCTAGGCATGATGCTACCAATGTCGTTCGTACATCTTGCCTTTGATACAAGGCCAACATTCTATATGCCGCAAACAGGCTTAATACAGAGGCCCAATGACATGCTTTCTTCGCCCTTAGGGCAACACATTCTTGACTAAGTGCCACCTCACGGGTTTGTCATATCAGCTTTTGCTACGTTTGATGGCTCTAATGATCCTTACGACCATATGCTCCATTATAATTAGGCAATGATACTAAATGCTGGCAATGACCGACTGCTGTGTAATGTATTCCTGACTAGCACTACAAGGAAAAAGTTAATCAATGACATGTTTAATGCGTCATTGAATAGTTACAATGACGCTTACCTAAAGCGTCATGGTCTCAACTGTCATTGTATAAATTTACACATAATGACACTTATTTTGAGCGTCATCTTTGTGTATCAAAACTATGACATTCATTTAAAGCGTCATTCTCTACTCGTAATATTTCAATCTAGTAACTTAACTATGACACTTATTTGAGTGTCATTGATTTTTATATGTTTTTGTTTTAGAATCGCGAGATACTCGCGACAAGGTCACTATTTTTATCACATTAAAATCCTATTTTCATTAATTTCATTGGCTATAAATCCTGATATAACAATATAATTATTGAAAATGTACACATAATTATATGGATAAAGCTACAAAGCTGTCGATATATACATTGATCCAAAATTACAACAAATATTCCCATCAAAGTCATATGGATAAAGCCATGCCTAGATATATACATTGATCCAAAATTACAAACAGCTCCCATCAAGTTTATAGAGGATTCTATGGGTAGGAGTACAAAATGTTTTTTTAATTTGTTGGTAGGAGGATCTTCGTGGAGAGTGCTAAGCCCATCAAAATCACTATGAGTCCATCCGTTCCCTCGTTTCCAAGTGGAAATTAAGTTTTAGATATTAAAACTACAAAAACTTTGTAGAGTACCTACCAGACTAAGACATCGATTTATTATTTTGATGAGTGCTAGTGTGGTAATTTTCAAGGTGTTAAATGAACATTGAACTCAAATTAGAATAATACCTTGTCGGAAAAGAACTCCATCAATGATAACTTGTAAGATGCAAACTAGCCTGTAGAAAAAAGAGAATGACATAAAACAAAAAGGTTGACACAATATTATAAAAATATTCTCATTATCTGAAAATAACAAAGTGTTTACAATAACAAGAATCGTGAGGGATATATAACCATCACTCTGGGTATAACTTTCTAAACTAGAAATAATCAAAATAGTAAAACCTAAACAAAGTGAAATTCAGTTTATTCTAGAATGTTTCAATAGAATTGAAATTTCAAATAAAAAATATACATAAAATGGATTAATATTAGTAGCATAAAGGAAATCCTAAGCTATATACTTATAAAATAATCTAATAAAACACATGAATGTAAATAAAAAAATCTTAAGAACCAACAGCCAATCTAATCAAAGACATAAAGTTTCCAATGCTCAATGAAAATGAGATATCTTGCATACACTTAGTATCAATCCAAAAAACACCGATTACTGATTCTACCATAATGTGATTTTTAGTTTCCCAAAATAACATCCATGAGATCTCAAAACAGTTATAATAAGATAATAAACTCAAAAGAGGCAAGGATAGTACCATAAATAAGTTAACTCCAATCACTATTTTAATATTTCTATTTTTGTCATCAGGAAATGATTCAATATCTCGTATATCGAGTAGTAAAGCAATCAAACAATTGTTATGTCAAATTGATATATAAATCAAATTTATAAAATCTCTTAACCTCCACAAATACAAATTTTTTTTTTTAACAATAAGTTATATTTTTTTATATGAAGTTAAACTCATCCACTACAAGTAAAATGATAAAAAGTTCATAAAATGTATTTTTTGTGAATGAAAATAAGAAAGTCTCTTTCAAAATGCTCTTATACAAAGACAATTAATAATATAAAGTATATATATCAATCATTCAAGTATTGCAATTTATAAACTTACATGTTAACAATATCCTTCAAGTCATCACATGGTTGATGTAAGCACCTTCCTACTCACTTTGGATTGGAATATTTTGCCTCATTCAATCTCAACTTTGAGGAGTCCAGTTTTGCTCAAGTCCTAGAACTCACAATTGTTGTGGGTAAAGAGCTTAGGCATGTTCGATTTAATGTTTTGAAATCAAGTATTAAAAAACGAGAGAATATCAAAATTGTATTCTTCTTTAAATTTACTCATTTTTCTAAATTTAATTTTTCTATGTTATCTATGTGTTTTAGATTAAAAAAAAAAAAGTGTTCTCCTTTGTTTCGAATAAAAAAAGGTTTTCAAAAAATGGTAACCAAACAGTTATTAATGTCTCAACCTGCTCAAAATAATCTTAGTACCGTTGACTTCACAATTTCAAGAGACTGTAAGTTAAGCAATATTTGGTTAAAAGACATCAAATAACCTAAATTTGTGAATCTAATATTTTCCATGTTTTTTTTTTTAAAAATAACCCATTTTAGAAAAAATATCCTTATTTATTTCTTGTATTTACATTGTCTTTTAAAAGAAAATATCCTTTTTTCATAAATCAAAAAAGGCATTTTTGTCAAAATCATGTCAAAATTTGATAGAGAGAAATTTCCAAATTTGAGTTTTCAAAGTCTTTAATCAACTGTAATTCTTTATCTAAAATTTGCTATATGTTTAGGGAAACATCTAAATTTGAGGTCAGTTGAGTCTAAAGAAGCTATAATCTAAAAGCACAACATTTTGAAGTAGTTTGAGCATTGATAGATGTTTCACAACCATCCTGGGATGGGTCCATCCTAATTAACCAAACACACACTTATTGCATGTGCGCCTTTTCGAAGCTTTGCCCACATAAAAAAAAAGCTATTAAAAGCTCCAAGAGAGAGACTATTTAAAGAGGAGCTTGACAATAATAAGATTGTTAGGTATCCTTTTTATCAGGGATGGGTTTTAGACAATCTGTTCAAAGGCTGAGAGGAATATTACAAAGAGAAGGAAACTAATATAGCTGGGATAAGTAGTGCACTGGGAGAACATAATTTAAAACCAATGCTCTTCATGATGTCCAATAAGATAGCTCTGCTTTTTAATTTCTTGTCACATGCTTACTTGGTGTCCTTTCATTGGACTACTCTTGCTTGTTCGATAAGAATAAGATGGTCATACTTCGCACTCACACATGCATGGTTAATCGTAACTTGCATAAGAGGCAAAAAGGCAATGAAAATGAATTTTTGTCACCGGGTCAGCCATCGAAAAAGAAGAGGTTTCACGATGTTTTACCACCAACCTAATGGTCGATCTTCCCATCCCTATTTTAGCAAACAGTCGAAAAAGCAAGTGTACCCCTCCATCATGCAATTAGTGTTTGGCTGCAGGGATATTACATGGAAACAAATATTAGGGCTTTTTGGTTCTAGAAAAACACAGAGAACATCATTTAACACTCCTAAAATTGTTGTCGTCGAATTTAGTGTTTTCTGTATTCTTTGTATTTTTCATAACAAAAAAAAAATAATGAGAACTAATAATTTTCTCGGTGTTTTTCTTGTTCTCCTAATTTTCCAGGAAAAAAAACAAAATTGTAACCAAATAGGTCCTTATTTCTTTTTTCTTTTTTTTCTCCACTCACAAATGTGTGATTTTCGTAATAATGCTCTGGTGGGGAAAAAGTAGGAAAAAGTATGAATAAATCTTACCTTTTTCCTCAAAGAGGATGGATATGCTAATGCTCATGTTCCTTTTCTTTTTCAAAGAGACATCTAATTTTAGCTTTTCCAAGAACCCAAAAAGAAAATGAAAACAATAATTAAGGGAAACTGGGTGGTTGCACCCTTTGTATGTGATCACACCCCAAAAAATTAAAGGAGGAAAAAAAGAAAAAGGAAATGCTAGTCTTCACAAATATAAGTAAAAGACAAGATGGAAACCACATCAATTATCCCATTCGCCACCCGTCAATTTTTCATGTTCTCAGAGTACCGCATTGTTATTTGGGTAGTCCTCCATTTTCATGGCATTTTTAATCTATATTTGTCTATGGTGCAATTTAGCTGTGGTCTCATTCTCATCCCCATTCTCTATGTCACAACCTGTCATGGTCAAATATGTGGTTGAACAAAAATTGAGTCCAAGATTATAATCTCTAAACTAATTGATTGGATCATATAGAAAGGCTATAACCTTTTATGCTTCAGGTGAAACATATGTTTCATTCCGTAAGTTCACAAAAATAGAGGTGTTTAGTTGGAAAATTCTCGCCTACCGCTTTGGTTTTTGAATGTAGTTGATTTAGTCTCAAACCCATCCTATCATGAATGCCAGAAGTAGCAACTTAACTTATTTGGATTGAATTAAGAAACAATGTCAAACCCATACCGACTTAACAAACTGTAACAAGATCAATTATCCTGCACTTTTTTTTTTTCTTATGTATTCCATTTTAACAATCTATAAGAGGATTGACTAACCCAAAATTTAACAACTTGAAAAAATAATGAATGAACCCAAAAAAAGGCTTGGAATCTTCTTTCTTCAAGAAAAATCACCCAACTAATCTCATTCTCCATGCCTTCTCTTCCCTCAAATTCTTACTTTTCCATTATGTGACTGTCATGTCCTGTTTCTTTCTCTCTCTAAAGATCAAAAGCAAGCAAACCCACTTTAAATTTACGCAAACAGTATTGTTAAAGCTCCTCTGGTTTTTTTTTTTTTTTAATCTTTCAACTATTCATTGGTATACTAGGGAGAAGAAGACAAAGAAAGGAATCCAAGAAGTAACATTCAATAAATACATACTAGAGAAGCTTACATAAAGAAAATTTAGTGGGAAAATATCACATTTTGGATGATAAGAAAAATTAGGGAAACTATGAAATTAAGATCCACAACCGATTTTCTGGGATTTGACGTTGAAAAGAATACCTGAGAGGTTTGTCTCTTCCTTGTTCAAGCTCCTAAACCTTTCCCCTTTCTCCGATATCTCGCCTCATTGGTCCTTCATCCCAAACTCACACCCAAATCAAATATAAATGAACATGAATGAATGGGAGAAAAGCCAGTTTTTTCAAATGAGAAGGGTTAGCGTTTACTCTCCTATGTGAGTTCCAAGCTTCTTATCAACAATGGAGATGAATATCATGAGAAACACTTTTACTTGGTGAAGAAACAATGGAGGCTTGGTTAGCGTAGGGTATATCTGGTTTGAAGAGGGGATTTAGTTAGGCTTCAAATATATATATATATATATATATATATATATATATATATATATATATATATATATATATATATATATATATATAATAAACAACACACTTTAAAAGTGACAAGGTTTCTTGATATTACTATGACATTATAAAAATGTCATGGTTGAGTTTAGACTCTATTTGTTAAAATATAACTAAATAAGATATTATAAAACTATGATACTTTTTAATAAGCAGCCATAAAAATAAAAAAATTACATAAGATAATGACGCTTTCTAATTGCCATCATGTATATAATTGTAATTAAGTAATGACATTGTTTTGAAAGCTAGCCATAAATGAAGCGCCATAAGTTTTAATTTTTAGTAGTATAGTTTATGTGAGGCTTCATGCTAGCTTAGTTTCATAAGAGCTCGCATTATTTAATAAATCTATTCAATGAACTATGGACCGTATTTATATCGTAGTACCTTGTTCAGCACGACAAAAGAGGAACATACCTCTTGCGCACTATTCTAAAGGTGAAGAGGAGTCTATTCAAGATTTCACAAGGAGGTTTGGGAAAGCCATTCAGCAGGTATAATCGTATAGCATAGACGCAGTCCTCCAAAACTTTAGGACAAGCTTTGGACCATCTACTCCTTTATTCCAATCATTATCTTTAGACTCCCAGCGACAATGGGAGAATTATACAAATGGGTTGATAAGTACTAATGTCGGGAAGACAACCATGTAGTGTACCTCGCATCAATATGATTACAAACTAAATTTCTGACGAGGGAAATAAGTCGTATGGGAAGAAGTTGTTTTAGTCTAAGGAATGTGAGGGCAGAGAACGAAAGCGGTCCTGTTATCAGTCATAGAAAAAGAGAGAGCTCCCACAATTCACC
This sequence comes from Tetrastigma voinierianum, assembly GCA_016808115.1. NCBI lineage: Eukaryota > Viridiplantae > Streptophyta > Magnoliopsida > Vitales > Vitaceae > Tetrastigma > Tetrastigma voinierianum. Next base: position 86,751 of record JAEQBH010001623.1, read on the forward strand.
ACCCTGAACATCTCATACAAAAAGTTATTGTCCATCATTGACGACTTGCTAGAGTTTAAATGGCTCCTGCACCAATCCAGACGGATCCTGCCCAAAGAAACAAATCCATATGGCGCGATTATCATGCTGTAGATCATGGGCATGAGACCGACAAGTGTCGAAACCTAAAGTTATTGGTGGAAAAGCTGATCAAAGCTGGGCACCACAGGAGGTATGTCAAAGAAGCCGACTACATAGAGAAATTAAGGCAAGCAGTAGATAGAATTATAGCCAAAACAATAATCCTGTCAGAATCCAGGCCTTTAATAAATTATATACTAGGTGGCGGCCCGTCTAACAATCAATATCAATTGAAGCGCTAACAAAATAAGCTCTTGAGAGCTTCCACAGTTAAGGCTAGGGTAAATGCTATCCACACAGAAGGCAACAATGAAGAAACCAAGCCAATGGATGGCCCTATATCCTTTCCTCCTGTTAACCCGAACAGAATCATTGTGCCCCATATGATGCACTAGTGCTCACCCTCTGTATTAACGGTTTTGATGTGTACAGGGTACTAGTGGACTCTAGCAAAGGTGGCATTTTTTGCAGCCTACCAAAATTTTCGCGCATGAAGCCTTAAGTATGTCGAACTTAGCTCTGGGTGAATCCTCTCTTGTTTTAAGGAGCACCATGCGAACACTAGAGATGTCGCATCCTCAGAAAAGAAGGGTCAATCATTTAGCAAGTCTTGTTCTCAATTGTTGATGACTTAGGGCCTTACAATGCCATAATGGGGCGAGCCTAGCTGCACTCGATGAAGGTTGTCCCTTCGACCTACCATCAAATGATCAGCTATTTGAGTAACGTCGTGGTCGACCTTTAAGCAGCCGCCGTCGCACTTCCACAATGCTATTAACTATCTATAGGAAACGTAGAGGGAGAAGAACTGAAAATCCTCCTCCATGATGAAATCCCTCATAGTAATCACGCCTTCGCCTGCATTAGATAAGAGAAGGATCCCGCTGGCTGGTGGATCCTCCTGGAAAAGTAACATCGACTCCGACCAAAAGGTTCACTTACGTCAGTTATCTCCTATTCTATGAAGAAAGGGAACAGTTACAACTTGTACTATTAAATAACGTAGATGTGCTTGCCTAGAGCCACTCAGATATGGTTGGAATTAACTCGACAGTGACCACTCACCAATTGAATATTATTCCCACGGCCAAACTAGTAAGACAAAAAGTAAGGCATTTCCACCCAGATCGCCATCAAATTATTCAGACAAAAGTAGAAAACTTACTGAGAGTAGGTTTCATCAGAGAAGTGAAGTACCCTGAATGGCTAGCCAACGTGGTGGTGGTGGTCCTAAAGAAAGATGGTAAGTGGCGAGTATGTGTAGATTACACTGACCTCAACGAAGCATGCCTAAACGATAGCTTCCCCTTGCCGCCTATAGATCAAATTGTTGATGCCACAGCCAGGCACGGGATACTGTCATTTCTGGGCACTTTCTCTAGGTACCATCAAATTCCCATGCACCCGTCTTATGTAGAGAAAATGACCTTCGTTACGCCGCACGAGTTATACTGCTATAATGTGATGCCTTTTGCTCAAGAATGTCAGCAACTTATCAAAGGTTGTAGCTAAGATATTCGACCGGGTTGCGAAACCATGGAGGCTATATCGATGATATGATTATAGTCTAAAAAGCCCTTCGATCACACAAAGCACATGAAAAGTACAACATGAAACTCAACCCTTTGAAATGTGTGTTTAGCGTCAGTTCAGGCAAATTTTTAGGCTTCATGGTGACCCAAAGAGGGATAGAGGCCAATCCCATCCAACTCAAAGCTATAATGGATTCTCAGGTTCCCACCTCTAGAAAAGGAGTACAACACCGACTAGCTCATCAAGTGTACCTTCTGGGCTGGGCTCATATCTCTTTTCACAGATTGGTTAAAACCATTTTTTATCATTCTAAGGGGAGCCAAAAGGGTCGGTTGGAATGAAGAATGCGACCAATCATGTCAATCAAATAATATCTTACCAAAACGCCAATTCTAGCTAGCCCAAAAGCAGGCTATACGCTCTATGTTTACCTAGCGGTTTCAAAAGTCTTAGTAAGTGCAACTTTGTTCAAAGAAGATGAAAACTAGAAACAAAGACAAATATTCTTCATAAGAAAATCTTTGTTTGAAGCAAAGACTCGGTATACCTGTCTCGAACAAGCAGCATTGGCCCTCCATGTGGTAGTTAAGAACTCCCTTTACGAAGCATTATACATAAGTCTCACCCATTGCATGATGGTTCAGCCGGGTGATCGAATAAGAGAATTGGCATTCAATATAAGTCTCGCTTCTGCATCAAGGGGCAAATATTGGTAGACTTTTTTAGCAGAAGCCCCCAACAGATGGACTCGAGTACGCCGGGACGGTGGATCCATAATGTGTGACGGTGCTTCTCGACAAACGGGAGCCGGAGCTCGCTTGTAACTTTAAAGCCCTACCGAAAGTGATAGAATAGGCCATACAAATGGATCCTCAAGGCCCAATAATGAGATCGAATATGAAGAAGTCCTACCGGAATCGACTTAACATCTATATCTTTGAAAATCATCATACTGCTGACTCTCAACTAGTGCAAGAGGGTGCAGGTAAACGGAGAATACGAAACGCAAGACCAGCGCATGATCAAGTATGTATGCTCGTTAAGCTTACTTACTAGAGAGTTTTATACATTGAAGCTTGAGCATATCCCGAGGGGTTCAAATGAAAGGGTAAATGCTTTGGCAGCAGTGGCCGTATCTCTCCCAATAAAAGAAACAGTATTCCTTTATGTCTATTACCGACCGACATTGTCAATTGCTATCAACCACGTAAACGAGATAAGATGTGAAGCATACTTTCTCGATGACTCTAATAGTAATTTTATTTGAGCTTCCTGGAGAACTATCATATAACAGGTTGTGTACCCCATAAGATTCGTGTCCGCGGCTAGATTTTCCCTTGTGAACGGGCAATTATATAAACTGGCCTTTGACCTGGTCGTATCTTAAGTGTTCACTACTTAGTAGGACAATATATATTAGCAGAACTCTATGAAGGAATATGCGGAAGCCATCAAAGCTGTAGAACTTTTGCTCACAAGGCCCATACGTAAGGTTACTATCACAATCCATGAGAAAGAAATGCAACCGCTACGCGACCGATGCCAACGATAAGCCCGCTACCTGCAAGGGTGCCGACCGACGGCGTGTGCTTATGTGTAGCTTGTAGGGTATTCTGAATCAACAATATTTATAACCTAACACCTCGTACTAGCGTAGCATAGCTACTATAGTACAGTGGTTCTAGGATCGTCCACAGGTATGGGTTTTCTTCGTGGAAATGGCTAATGTTGAAGTTACACTGGTGATTAATATTTGGATATCAAGATTGGATAAAAAGAGTGGGGTTTTGTAGTTGAAATCGTAACCAAAGTGAAGTAAAATATGGAAAGAACGTCAAGTGTTATATAACCTGCTCGTTCCTGTAAATGAGAGGTTCTCGGTCTTTTCCTCACATCGGTGAAAGTAACCTATGCTTACCTCAATCGATTTTGATTTAGTCAGAAACCCGACCTCAATAACTATCCTTTTGAAAATGACATTCAATGTCCATTAATGTTCTCGCCGCTGATTCGTGCCAATTTAGGTGATTCTAATCAACAATATTTGTATCCTTAGTTCCTCCCACGTCGTAGTCAAGCTTACCGCAAGATAGCGTCTAGGGCCAACACTGGGATGGGTTTTCATCCTATGAATGATTTTAAAATTGTTTGGAAAATGGTGAAACACATTTGGATTTATGGATTTGGTTCAAAACAGTGGAAGTTGTTACGTTCCTTGACTAAGCGTAATGTATGGCAAAGTGAAGTGTGAAATGGTAACCTTGAAGGCTTGGGTCACTAGCTTGATAACATGGGGCTATTAAAGTGTCCTCGGGTTATATCCTCGCATTAGGGCAAATGACCTATAGTCAAAGCCAAAACCGGATCTTTGTTTAACTATAAAACCTAACCCTAGAACCACTCCTATTTGAGTCAAACCAAGTACTAAGCATTCGAGTCCCATTCGATTTTAAACCACATCATTGACCTCATTTCAATGGCTGCGTAAATGGCATCTAAAGGATATCGAAGTGCATGCATTCAACATACTGCCTTGAACACTAGCATGTAAGTATTGACGAAGAACAACATTAGTGGCATTCAAACCTTCGTTTGGAAGGTATGGAATAAATACGATACGTATCATTTTATGAGGACAGCTGTGTTTAAATAAGCTAGCCTCCTCTTCAAAGCTATGAGGCTTGCGAAGCATCCCTTGAGTTGTCATCTGGGTGTGTTTGCTTGACCTAGAAAATGCAAGAAAGAGGAGAGAGAAGAAACAAATGGAATATTACAGTAAATAAGCTACTGGGACTTTGTTTTAATGAAAAGTTGCTTCAAAGTTGCTTCAGATTTACAAGTTTGTCAGAGGGTTTATATAGAAGAAATCTGACCCAAAGTGTGAAATACAGTACTTTTAAAAATCATTGGATTTTACAGGTACAAAATGGTAATACATCAAAACATGATCGTTTAGGATCAAATATACAAAAATCACGGGGCGACAATTTCGCTATCTTTGGGGGATTTCGCTAGCATAAGCGAAAATTTCGCTAGTCTAGCGAGGAAATTTAAGTAACTGCGAAATTCAGATGCGAAATTGAGAAATTTAAGCTATCAGCAGTGAGTGCGCTAGCTAACCGAAGCCCATTAACCTAGCTAAAGTGATAATGAATAGCGAGTGCAAATTTTTAGCTAGGCACGATAAATTTAAAGCTGGCTAATGAAATTTCGCTAACCTAGCTAAAATTACTCAATTTAGCTAGGATTGCGAAATTTTTAAGCTATGATTCTTAGTACACAATCCCAATGAAAATTTCGCAATCATAGCGAAAATCCTGGGATACTGCTTTGTTTGCTCCTTTGCATCTCCTTTGCATCTCTTTGCCTTCAAAATCCACTTCAAATTCCTTTATTTTGATGGTTGAAAACAAGTGATTCCTTAGCATTCGGCACATATCTTGTCATCGAAACTTAAACCACGATGGTGAGAGTACGCAAAAGACTGCAAAATCACGAAATAAGCTCGAAATGGCATCGGTGGAACTTCATAGTGGACCTGCACACATCAATTGGCTTAATTGATATGATTAGTCTTAAAAGCCTCAAAACCTATCTTGGATAGGGCTCAAAATAGCACTTTTTGGGCACTAATCACACCCCCCAACCGACACGTTGCTAGTCCCTTAGCAATGCTAAAACAATAATGGGATGCATGCTGTGATTTTACAAAAAGTATATATATGGTTCAAAAAGTGTATGTACAGATAAACAGTACCTTTAAAAATGAACAATTTACACCCTATTAGAAAGCGAAACGCTTGAGAGAAACGAAACCATATAAGAACAAGTTTAGACTGACATCGGATCTAGAAATCAACTTTGAATTTCCCTTTAAAATCTAATGATTCCTAATGTAATGATTGAGCTTGATAAATTGAAAAATTATTCCCTCCCAACTAATTCCATGGCCTTAAACTATTGAACAACTGTGGGATTAGCTACATATTCTTTATTTGATTACATTGTAGGGTGCAATGCTGAAACTTGACTTCACGAAGTTGTATGGCGGGGGTGCACGATGACTCGGCGGTGGGTTTGACATCGAGCGAAAGGATCATGGCCTGACTCTTGAGGCTTCACGGACTTCGGAGCCAAGCGAGAATTGAGCACCTCTGACACGCTGGCTCTACCCATCCACCCGTATAGCAGACACTGTTGATGACTCGACCTTCGTTGCAAGACATCGGGCTTCAAAGGCTTTATGTTTATCTCATGTGGACGTATTGGTTTCAAAATGACGTCCGACTTTATTTTTCTTTTTCTTCTTTTCTTTATTTTTTTGCTTTTCTTTTCCTTTTGAAGTAACATTGGCCTTCATATATGGGTAATACTAACTGTATCACGGGTTGTAAGCATACAGAGCCGGCTTTGCAAGGCGAAAAGAGTATATAATTTCACGGCCTATTGGTACAATCTCGGGTATGCGGTGTGTGTGGGTAACTCAAGGGGGGAATGTTCAAGGTTGAAATAAATGAAATCTCAATTGACTAAAAACTAAATCATGCATGGAATTGTTCTAGCATTAAGGTAACAACGGGGTTTCAATTCTCGATTAAAACGAATTGATTGTTCAATTAAAGCAATTCAATTGTCGATTGAAAAACAAGAAATGAGTACACGATTGGAGGCACAAAGTGAAAGAAAAGTGTAATAAGCGTATATAACTTCGATGAAAAGCTTTTGATATAATAAAATAAATAGGCTATGCTTAATATATTTGAACATACAAAGTATCCTTGCTACTAATGTAGCTAATATGAATCTAAACAAAATTAGTAAGCGGAGTTGATGGTAGAAAACTTCTCTGGCTTATAATAGAACACTCCTAACTCACAACACCCTCCGGTCAAAATGTAGACATGTCATAGGGGTAGGAAAGTTTAGAGACAGGAGTATGACCACCTTAATCTCGTGGTGGTGGTGGATCTGAGAATTCTTCTTTGTTGTGGCCGGCGTAATACAAAGGCTAGCCTGCTGCTTGATGGGCTCGTCGATGTGCGGGAACATGCGGGAGACGAGGTGACTCATGATCTGGCTGGAGCATGGAGTGGCCGGTGCTCTAAAGTGGTCGGCTCGAGTCAATCTACGGTCAGCGATACTGTGTAGGCTAACAGATAGACGGCAGCATCGTAGCAGTATCTCACGAATGCCCGACATGAGCGTATAGAGAGTCTTTGTCTTTGTATATGATGAGCTGGGGTATCGGCGGAGGTTGTGGCTGACGAGGGCGGAGGAGGAGATGGAGGAGATATATCTGGCACTGGACTCCTCTCCATCTTGGCCTCAGAAGCATGCACATCTCTCCTCTGTGAGTCCTCTGCCTCCTCGTCGGTGCCTCCTCTTTGGTCATTATTTGGAGGAGAAAAGAAATAGGCATCACCATAGCTCGCTCCAAAGTCAGGACATGAGGGCATCTGATCCTCCGCTCAATCCGGGGCTCCTCTGGAAAGCCTAAGTGCTCCAGGACATGGCTCAGCAGTCATGGCATCAATAAGGGAGTAGACTCTTGCTTTCGGTAGGCCCTTTCGATTGGACCTTATCTTTGAAATGTAGTAATCGGTCATCGCGACTCGGAGGTTGGGCGAACCCCTCACGGTCCGGTCTGAGCCTCGAGGATGGCAGCCCTCTGGCCCGGGCGTAGTCTTTGCGTGGGGAAGAGGCTGGTCCGGGCGGATGATCAATAAAGCATCGGCGGGCGCCTCGAGGAATAGCGTATGGGTCCGGCGGTGGTGTCTCGTGGCTGCGGGATATCCTCTACGAGTCGTGAGGCGATCTGATAACCTCCAAAATTGGCACACTTGCGGTGGCGGGCCAATGCAGCCGATATATCCGCTGCTCTGAGAACTCCCGGTCGATCATCGATCTTGAGACTCGAAGACTCCGGCCGGACTTCACGGCTCCGGGAGGGTCATGGAATGGGCCAGGCGTAGTACCACGGGATAGTAAATTGCCGTGGCGTCATAGGCGGCAAAAGTGAGTAATGCTTTCGATCGATCGCGCTGGAGTCAGGAATGCGGGGTGTTTGTATTGCCGAACGTTGTATCGACTCCCCATGAAAATCCACACAGAGTGGGCCCTACATTCCCCGAGATAGGGTGCTCGACGAATAAGGGCCTCCTGATCCTCGAGGGTTTGGGGATAATCAGGCGATGAGCTCTCCTCCCGGTCTTCGCGACGGTGAAGCGTGATGCTCGGGCACGGATGATGACTCCGGTCGGAAGTATGGGCCAGCTTGGAGGGCCGGGCCCTCTTGGATCTCTGTGGCGCACTAATGAAGGGCGGGGTCTGTCAGTGCAGTATCCTCTGAACCTGAGGCTCCTCGGGGACTACCTCGAGGCGGCTGCGGGGCCCGGAGGCTGGGCGGGAGCTGCTCCTCTGCTCGGGGAGTGTTGAACTGACAGGGCCTCGGGCGGGACCCACCCCTGTGGTGCGGACCATGGGTTGTAGTGGGAAGGATCTGAGGCCAGCTCTGGCGGCAAGGGTGGACAGGGCAGCATTGTGGGAATGACTAGCAGGTGGGTAGTTGATGTAGCGCAGGCTAGCGCGCGAGCTAGGCTGGGTGAGACGCGGCACGGGGCGAGGCAAGGGCTCCACGGTGATGTGCGAGGCCTGGCCCCCAGTGGGGGCGCCTTTGGACCGGGCTCGGCTACGAAGTCACGACGGTGGTGGGGCTGAAGCTCTTAGGAAGCCCGGTGGCTCGGGGCACGGACGAGGAGTGCGGCAATGGCTCGGTGGCCCAGGCCTTGGTGTGTGCGTGCGGTATTTGGGGCGCCATTTGGAACTCAGGCTCGGCGACGAAACCGGGAGCTCACGGACACGATGCAGTGGGGATGATGTGAATTCAAAAAGCCTCCCCCTTCTCCTCCTTTTATAAAGCCAGTAGGCAGCCGAAGAGTCACCATTTCGCTATTTTAGCGAAATTAAATACATAATCAAGCCGCTGCTGATTAAAAAAATCATTTATTTAAGGCGAATAAAAGCGACAAAAGAAAACAAAAATAAATATTGACTACAATAAACCTAAGAAAAAATTGTAATAATAATACTTAGCAATCTACTTAAAAGGAAAACTACTAAAAATAGCCCGAAAAATGGAAATTGACGAATAAAAATAAAACCAAAAAACTATTGAGCTGCTGATTTGGTTTTAGTAGATACCATACCGACCAATTTCGCGGAGTACTCATGGAGGGTCGAGGAGAGGATCTCCTCAGCGTGATGAACGTCTTTGATGCCTTGATGCTTGATTCACTCATTGTTGATTTGCTTCTCCTTTGGTTGGTGGGCTGACGAATTCTCTACTTGTTGGCTATTGATGGCAATTCCCCGAATAAGCTTGCTTCACCTTGGTTCTTCTTGCAATTCATGGACAGTTGGCTTTCCTGAACTCTGATCAAGTGAGCAGACTCCATTGTTTCCTTCCTTTTCACTTTCCAATGATTTGTGCTTGTGACTCAAATGAAAAATATTCAGCTCCAATGTCATGTTGCCAAATGTGAGCTGCATTACCCCATTTCGGCAATTGATGATTGCATTAGCAGTGGCCAGAAATGGTCTTCCCAGGATAATTGGCACATGGTTGGGCCCACTTGCTATTGGCTCGGTGTCAAGGACTACAAAGTCTACTGGGTAGTAGAATTTGTCTACCTTGACCAACACATCCTCAACTATCCCCTTAGGGATCTTCACCGATCGATCGGCCAATGATAGAGTGATGTTGGTAGGTTTAAGCTCTCCCAAACTAACTTTGCTTATACCGCAGTATGGCGGTAGGTTTACAACGGCTCCTAAATCTAGCGATTAACTGTCTAGCACCAAGTCCCACGATGTTAAGTGAAATTGTGGGAGATCACGGATCCTTGTATTTGGTAGGTTCTTGCTTTGGATTATGGCGACTTGCTCGATTAAAAATACCTTTTCTCAATGCCCAACCCCTTCTTGATTGTAAAAAAGATCCTTCAAAAACTTTGCATAGCGAGGACACATTTTGATGATGTCGAGGGGTATGTGCCTTTACGCCTTAGGACCAGGATGCCTACGTTGGGATGCCTTCTTGCTTCTTAGTGCTGGGAAATGGGGTGGCATCTTGTGCTTCATTGAGTCCTCCTTCGAGGAAAATGTGTTACGCTCCAATTCTTCTCCTTTTTGGTTTCCTCAAGCGGCAGGCATTGGCTGATCAACCTCTTTTCCACTCCTTAAGGTGATTATAGCCTTGACCTCATCCATTCCTGAATTGCTAGATGAACCTACCTCATGCACTCCTTTTGGATTTGGCAATGTTTGGGAAGGGAACCTTCCTCTCTCACTAACATCTCCCGAGAATATTGTTGATCTTTGTGATTGAATCTTTGCCAGTTAATACATTTTCGATTAAGATTGCTCGAAGCCCGTCATTCTCTTGTTCGGTGTGTGCTCTCTACGGTATCAATCCTTTGTGCCAATTGTGCATTGATCCCTTTTTGTTCTTTCACAAAGTTTGCCCACCACCTTGCTCAGAATTCGATTATCGTTTGTTCAATTGAAAGTGGATGGTGGTACATTAGTTGAGATGAGAGACAGCTGTGGTTTGGCACGGGGAACGCGTAGAGGCGGGGTTAGGTTTCGAGGAGGTTGGGGTGATTCTTCCAATTGGAATTGTATGTGTTACTGGTATGGGGCATTAGGTTGTGACTTGTGACCTCGACATTGGCATGTTCGAGCATCAAATCCTTCGATGGGACACTCGGATAGTTTTCTCCTCTGGATGGACGGTGGGTTGATAATTCTTTGCAGGTTGGCACATTAAATTGTTTTTGATCCTTTGCATGCACTTCATGGGCCTGCTTTCCTTCTAAGCTCCTCCACCTTCCTAGTTAGGGTTGAGATTTTTCTTTCATTTCCATGTCCTCACGAAAGTGTAAATTCCTCCCCCTTTGGTGTCTTTGAGGGCCTCATTTTCTCCACCTCTCTCGGGTTTTGGCTCATCTGACCCTTGGAAGTTTCAGCCACATAACTCGAGAAATCAATGGCCTCATCGGTTTTTGCTCAGGAAAATCACCTCCACACATGGTTTCTAGCAATTGCTTCATGTGAGAGGACATACCATTATAGAAATGAATTCACTAACATCCGGTGTCGAACCCGTGATGTGAATGACACTGATGGTATCATGAATCGACATTGGTGAATTTCTCATTGTCATAGGCCAGAAGTAAGTGTGAATCTGCCTCTTCATTGTTGGTCTTTGTGGCGAAGAATTTCTTCAAAAATTCAGCTTGAAGATGCATGACTTCTAATCGTTCTCGGCCTCGGTGGGTTGAGCCATGTTTGGCTTTGTCCTTGAGGGTCACGGGAATGCCTTGACTTGAGCAACTCCGTGTATCGGTTATACCTTCCTTGAAGGTAGTGCATACCTCCTCAAAAATCCCGTATGTGTGAATATGGTTTTCATTCTCCATACCATGAAAGGTGGGAAGCGGGGTGCTAGGTGGGGTCTCCAACGCTACATCCTCAACGGTATGATCTTGGGGAGGGGCATAACTTTCACAGGAGGTGTATGTGTTCCCTCATCGATACGTATCTTAGTTTGATTCATGGGAGGTGTTTGTTGACTTTCTTTGTTCCTCACAGTAGAGGATCCATTTAGTCCTTGTGCTGCTGATTTCACAACCTTGTTCAATTGGTGCACTCACTCTTTGCAATCTACCTGATATCCCCTCTGTCGATCTTTGCATAACACAGTACACAAATGAGACACAACGAGAACACAAACAAAGCACTAAAGAAGTCGAGTGTTAGTTAAAACAAAAAGCGACTACAAGAAACAAAACGGTCACGTGTTGCCAAGTGAAGAAAACTTGCAGTTCTTTTATAGTCAAAAGGACTAAGGTCACCAACACTTGTAATGTGGATTACAAGTACACATCAACTCATCATACGTAGTTTGGCACCATCTCGCTTAGCGGCGCCGCATTTAATTCGTGCCCGCGGTAGGGTGATTCGAATCAACAATATTTGTATCCTTAGTTCCACTCCCTCTGCTTGGTAGTCAAACTCTTTGCTGACATGGCGGTCTAGGGTCGAACACGGATAGGTTTTCATCTATGAATGATTTGCATCAGTGTTTGGAAAATGGTGAAACTGTTTGAATTCTGGTTGGTTCAAAAGCGATGGAAGTTGACATTCCTTGACTAAGCGTAATGGCTTAAAGTGAGTGTGAAATGGTAACCTTGAAGGCTTGGGTCACTAACCCGATAACATGGGGCTATTAAAGTGTCCTCGGGTTATATCCTCGCATTAGGGCCGTGACCTATAGTAGCCAAAACCGGATCTTTGTTTTAACTATAAAACCTAACCTAGAACCACTCCCTATTGAATCAAACCAAGTACTAAGCATTCAAAGTCCCATTCGGTTTTAAAACCCTACTTATAATTTCGGTGGCTCGTAAATGGCATCTAAAGGATATCGGTGCATCGCATTAATCTGAACCTAAAAACATGGTAAGTGATGATAGGAACAACATTAAATGGCATTAAACCCTAGTTTGGAAGGTATGGAACCATAAATGCGATGCTTGTATCATTTAAAGCATGAGGACAACACACGTGAACCCCAAAACCAAGCTAGCCACCCTCCTCTTCAAAGCTATGAGGAAACCTTGAAGCATCCTTGAGTTGTCATCCTCAAGGGGTGTGTTTGGCAGCCTAGAAAATGAAAGAAAGAGGAGAGAGAAGAGAGCAAATGAAACCCTAAAATGAAAGCTGCGGGAAAATTTACATAAAATGAAAAGTTGCTTCAAAGTTGCTTAGGGTTACAAGTTTGTGGGGGTTTATATAGTACGACTGAGTGTGAGGCTCAAAATACCTAAAATATGAGATTACATAAGGGCTAAAATGGTAATACATCAAACGTGGTCGTTTAGGATCAAATATACAAAAATCACGGGGGGCAGCAATTTCGTGGGATTTAGCTAGCATGAAATTTAAGCTAGTCTAGCGGGGCTGCTAGCCTAGCGAAATTCTACGGAGATAGCGGGGTGAGAGATTTGGCTATCAGCAGTAATTCGCTAGTGCGAAATTCGCTAGCCTACTTTGGTATTGTGAATAAGCGAAGTACAGAAATTTTAGCTAGGCACAGTAAATTTCGCTAGGCACATTAAATTTCGCTAGCTAATTTGTAGCCTAGCGAAAATTCTGTTCGCTGGGATTGCGAAATTTTCGCTATGACTGCGAAATTTTCGCTATGAGATGCGAAAATTTTATAATCAGCGAAATTTTCGCAATCATAAGCGAAAATCCTGGGATGCTTCATTTATCACTTTGCCATCTCTTGCATCTTGCCTTCAAAATCCACTTCAAATTCCTTTATTTTGATGATTTGGCTCAAGTGATTCCTTAGCATTCGGCACATATCTTGTCATCAAACTTAAACACGATGGTAGTGCGCAAAGACACATAAATCTTAAAAACAAGCTCGAAATGGCATCAGTGGAACTAAGTGGACCTGCACACATCAATTGGCTTAATTGATATGATTAGTGCGCAAAAAGCACTCAAAACCTTTCTTGGATAGGGCTCAAAATAGCACTTTTTGGGCACTAATCAGTCAGTTAAAAACCCTGTCTCCTTAAGTCACATTCCAATGGCTCATAAATGATAACTAATGAACATCATTGGATCACGAAAACCCAATAAGCATCCAATAGGCGAAAAACACCATATACTAATCATTCAAGGTGAATCGAAGGGATTGAAACCTAAAGTTGGAGGAAAGAACATCAATGAAAGAGAATACGTATGTTGAAAACATGAGGCCCTTGAACACACCATAGGTTCCCTTGCCCAGTGCCTTCTACTTCAAGGAAGGAGGGGGTTTAGCCGCTCATCCTTTGAGTTATCATCCTCATAGGGTGTTTGGCCGGTGAAAAGTAAGAAAATGAAAATGCGAGAGGAAAAAGCAGGAAATTCTCCCGGGAAGCTGTCACTTTTCAATCAATTCATCATTACAAAGTCTTGTCTCTGGCATATATTCCATATTGAAAATACAAATTACCAAACTAAACAAAGCTGAATACTATTACATAAGGACAAAATGGGGAGAAACAAAAAAGGAAGTCAAAAAGTCAAAAGGGGCAGGAAATTTTGCAAGGGTACATGATTTTAGCGAGGCTGTGAAACCTCATAGCCCTGTATTTCACGGTTGCGAATTTCGGGGGGTTCAATAATTTTAAGCAGCCCTTGCGAGAGATGGCAAGGTTAACTCTTGGAGCTTTGCTTACGCCGTTCCACTACCTGTGAAATCTGAATTCCAATTTATTTCTTCATGCTTGTGCTGAATCCCTAACTTCAATATATATAGCCTGTGAAAACAACAAAATTTGCCACAAAATTTAATCAGTAGCATTGTTAGGTCCTTAACATGCCAACTGGGTCAATTAGGTTGATTAGTACGCAAAAAGTGCTCAAAACCCGGAGTTTTAAGAGTATGAAACAACACTATTTGGGTAATAATCACTTCCCCCAACAAACACATTGCTAGTCCCTTAGCAATGAAGAAAAAATAAAGCAATCAAAAGTAAGATGAAATATATATATATATACAAAAAATGGTTTTCAAAATCACTAATGTGATAAAACCCGACTGCGTAAGTCATAAATCCTTCCCATTAATTATCTTAAGAATTTGTGTACTGCATCTGAAAATCAAGTATCAAAACAGTGTCAACTCCTAGAGAACCAACTTGAAACCTTCCATAAAAACCTAAGTGTTAACTTGATTAGTTTTCAAACATAGTCTGCCAAACTGTTCTCTCCCCCCATTCTAGCTCTTTTCTATACCTAGTAGACTAACTGGCAACAATAGATCGGGACCAGCTTTATTTCCCTGACTCTTTTTGTGTTGTAGGGTGCAATCTTTGAGAATCGAATTCACAATTGTCCATGTAGCGAAGTCCTGATGACTCAACCAATTAAGGTTTAGGACATCAAGTCATAAGGATCTCTCAACCACTAACTCTTCAGGTTTTATCTCGGACTTTTAACAAGTTCGAGACTCTAGCACCTACAATTTGGTAAAGTCAACCTATTCACCCGTGTAACGAGCAACAAAGTTGGTGACTCCCAACTAGTTGGTTTAGGGCACCGAGCTTTAAAGACTTTAGCCATATATCCCTCGGACCGTGCTTGGGTTTCAAGGCAAAGTGTCACAATTTTTTCCTTTTTTTCTTATTTTTCTTTTTCTTTTCTCCTTTTTTTTTTTTTTTTTTTGAAAGACTCATTGGTCTTTTAGGGGTCCCGACCTATTAAAAGTGATCAAAAGTACTAGGCCAGATTTTTGTAGGGCTTAGGAGGCAAGACTGTTTTTCAGCTTTTATAAATGAAACCTAATGTGCACAGTGTGTGGTTAGTTCAAAGTGGAAGAAATAAGGTCGAAGACAAGAAGAATTTCAACAGTTCATCAACTCAAATAAGCGTAACACCATTCTAGCATTAACAACATTGGGACAAGACTTTAATTTCTCATATAGTGAGTTGAGCATTACAAAAAAAATTTCTGAAAATGAGAAATTATAAACAATAACTAAAACATGGGTTGAAAACTAAAAACATATACTTGTACTGTAAAAACAAAACAAACTAACTAGCAAGCCATTCAACTATTCAAAACAGACTTGCTCAAAACATAAAGAACACTTCCTTCCTTAAATCTCCCCCCAACCGAATTCTACATTGTCCTCAATGTGGTTATGGAGATAAATTTGAGGGAGAATGAATGAATGCCTCCCTTAGTGAAATGTAGCCGGTTGTTGAGAGGAGGAACCACATTAAACAAGAAACAAAAGAGATGAAAAGTGTTAAACCAAAATATGAACAGAGCAAAATATGATCATGCTACAATCATGGAAAACAAAAAGATAAAAATAGCAGCTATTAAGCATCTGCATGAGGTGGAATAGCCTCAATCTGGGTAGTAGTCGGAGGATCATCAGCTAGTGAGGCTACTAATGTATTTGAAGCAAAATGGCTACAATATGTATATGTATGGATAGGAGACTTCTTAGGCTTTCAAAAGAGACCTTATTCACTCCATTTAGGGTTCAAATGATCAAGTTATGACTCTTGGTAGTTGAAGGAAGAAGAGAAAAGAGGTCAAAAGTGACCAGTTTGATAATTTTGAAAATTACATCTTTATCATAAGTTATAAAGTGTTATTTCTGGATATATCTAGATTCTACACTTTCTAAGCTTTCCAACGAGACCAAGATCACCAAAATCGGAGTTCGTATGAAAAAGTTATGGCCAAAATGAACAAGGTCGCAGGCTACGAAATTTCGCAGTGCGAAATGTCCTAAGAAATTTTGCAGTGCCAAATTGGCTTGCCTTGCGAAATTTGGCTGCGAAATTTCACACTGCAACTTGTGTTTCAGGTGCTGAACCTCTGGACCTCCACAGCGAGGAAATGAAGCACAAACACACAGTGAAATCTAAAGAATCAAGCAGAATCAAATAAAAGCAAAGAAAATGAAATAGGAGCTATAAATAAAAATTATCTTAAAATTAGAGAAAATATAAAGAGAAAAATGTGTAAGGCAAATGTAGAATAAAAAAAATAAAACCAAAAAAAAAAAAAGTGAGTGGACTCTGCGGAGTCTCGAGTGAGTCCCTCAACCATTTTTCAAGCCTTATGCAGTGGTGCTAGAGGAGTGATTGGGGCAAATAATTCTTCATCAAACTCATTTATACTCTCCATCAACTCCTCTTGCAGTTTCTGAGCACAGTGTTCTCCCTTACTTGTGCTAATAAGGAAAACTTCCTCTGGTTCTTGTTCCTCTGGTGGTTCGTGCTTGCTGCTTAAGTGAAAAATGTTGAGCTCTGGTGTCATGTTGCCAAACGTAAGCTACATGACTCCATTCTGGCAGTTGATGATGGCATTTGAGGTAGCCAAGAATGGCCTCCCAAGTATGATGGGCACATAATTGGCTCTTGAAGCCACTGGCTCGGTATCGAGAACAACGAATTCCACATGATAATAGAACTTATCCACCTTCATCAAAACATCTTCGACTATCCTTTGCAGAATTTTGCGATAAATAAAGCTAAAGACAAGGTGATGGTAATGAGCTGACTCTCGACCCTAATTGCTTGTAGGCGGGTAAGGCAACAAATTGACACTATTTAAATCTAATAATGCCCTTTCTACACAAGTTCCCCTAATGTTCATTGAAATGGTAGGAGATCCTTAACCTTTATATTTCACTAGGGTCTTGCATTGGATGATAGAAACTCCTGATACATTAAGAAAATTTGTTTTATTCACGTCGATCCTTTCTTTACATTACACAGGTCTTTGAGAAATTTGGCATATGTTGGGACCTGCTTGATCATGTCTAGAGAGGGATATTAACTTTCACCTGCCTTAGCACTTCAAAAATTTCAGTTGGGTTGTTCACCCCCTTTTTGCCTCTAAGTGCTTAAGGAAAAGGTGGAGGCATGCTCTTTTTCATCATATCCTCTTTGATTAGTATTTTTTTAGGCTCCTCATCTTGTCCTTCTTTAGCTTCATCAAGTGGTTTAGGCATTGATCGGTCAACCTTTTTTCCACTTCTCAGAGTGATATTGGCTTTCACCTCATCCATCTTGGGAGCAGCTTTACTGGTACTAGCTACATGGTGGATTCCCTTGGGATTCTGCTGGGTTTGTGAAGGAAATTTGCCATTTTCCTGCACTTGCTGCTGATTGGTGAACTGATTACATTTGCCCTTGATGGAGTTGAGCTAAAAAATCAACAAAATTTATATACACTAAGTTCCTACTCTTGCCGAAGTAGTCGAGCTCACTACTTGATGTAATTAGTCTAGGATCGAACACGGGGATGGAGTTTCATCCTAAAATGGTTGCATCAGTGCATGAAGGTAAGGCTTTCTATTTGGACTCTTTGGATTTGTGTTTAAAAGCAGTGAAATGGTTTGGCGTCAATTGTAAAAACTGAAAGTTAAGGTGAAAAAGTTAACTTTGAAATTAGGTCACTAACTTGGCAAGTTAGGGCAAACAAGTGTCTCGGGTTTTATCCTCGCGTTATGACAAGCTTGACCTATAGTCCACTGCATAACCGGATCTATGTTTAACAAACCTCGCCCCATGAAACATCTCCTATTTGAGTCAATACGGGTAGCATCTGGAGTTATGGCCCCTTTTAGTTTTAAAACCACAACATTTAATATCATCTCGAGGCTCGTAAAGACCATCTGAGAACACTTGATTCTAAAGCATGGAGAGTATTGGCTAAATCAATAACATTAAATGCTATGCAACCCTAATTTGAGAAACCTAACATATAAATATCATTTTAGAGGCTCGTAAAGACCATCTAAAGAACAACAGTCCTAAAGCATGGAGAGTATTGGCCAAAATAATGACATTCAATGTTATGCAACCATGTTTTGAGGATATAAGGGCCATAAATACACTACCTGTAGCTTTTAATACAGGAGGACAACATGCATATGCCCCACTACCAAGCTAGCTTCCTTCCTCTTCAAGAAAGGAGGCAGCCAAGCATCTCTTGAGTTGTCATCCTCGGGGTGTGTTTAGCGGCCGGAAGGAGAGAAAGAAGAAGAAAGAAATAAAAGCAAAACCTAAAATAAAAGACTTTATTTACAAAATTAAACACTTACAAAAATATCTTCTCCCAAATTGTTCCTCCAATTGTTCACACATTGTTACAAAACAAGAGGGGTTTATATAGGCCTCCACAGATTGTGAAATACCAAAAACCTGTAATTGGCTAAGTTATTGGACAATGAGTACACCAAGTTTGGCGGTTGGCGTGGTATAGCATGTGAGGCATAAATTTCGCTAGAGTGGAATTTCGCTAACTAAGCGAAATCAGCAGGTCTAAGCGAAAACATGAGAGCCCCCCAGCTAAGGCCGGATAATTTTAGGCTGGCTAGCGAAATTTATTAAGCTAAGCGAAATCTTTGTGAAGCGAGAAATCATGTTTTTCGCTAAAAATGGTGCCTAGCGAGAAGCGAGTGGTCTAAGCGAAATTTGGTGTTTTCGCTAAAGTTGCGAAATTTTCGCTAAGGTTGCGAAATTTCCCGCAGTCATGAAGATTTTCGCAAGCAGCGAAATTCCGGCTGTTGATCCTTCAACGCATTGCCTCCTGGCTCTTCAGAAATTTGCATCTCATTTCTTCATTTTGCCTTGGTTTTCTCATTGATTCTTGGGGCTGATTGATAGTGAGACTTGAATTCCAACTTCATGATTCATCATTTGACTCGAGGTGGACTCGAGTGCGACACCTACAAAGCGGTAAAAATACCCTCTAAGCGGCATAAGTGTTACCAAGAGGCTAGAACACTTCAATTGTAGTATAAATGACATGATTAATGCGCAAAAAGCACTCAAAACCTATCTAATATAGGGTTCAAAATTACTTTGGGCATTAATCACCTCCCCTCAACCAAACGTTGCTAGTCCTTAGCAATGCCGAAATAAATAAAGAAAGGAAATGCATGTGTTGATTTACAAAAGATTATGATTCAAAAGGTTTATGTACATATAAACAATACCTTAAACTGAACAATTGATATCAAATTTAGAAAGCGTATGAAAAACCAAATCCATACAAGAACAATTCTAGGTCGATATTGGATCCCGAAATTCTCAGCAATTCCTAAGTCTAATTGGTCTTTTGGAATCCGGACTAAACGATAAATTGCAAAATTGCCACCTCCCTGACCTAGCATTGACTTTGGCCTTAAGTTGTTGAGCGACTAGATAGGGCTAGCTACACTTTTCCTTGTTTATTCATCAATATCATAGAGTGCAATGCTTAAAATCCGAATTCACCAAAGTCGGGTGTAGGGTCCGCAAATGACTTGACCAATTAAGGTTTAGGGCATCGGCTTGAGATCACTTGACCACTAACTCACAAAGGCTACCCCGGACCGAATGACTTCGAAAATTAAGCACCCACAAGTCATTAAACTTCACCTATCCACCCATGTAATGAACACAAAATCGACTCCCGGTAATTAAGGCTTAGGGCATCGGGTTTCAAAACTTCGCCGCCACACCCTCGGACCGTGTGGTTTCAGCAAAAAAATTCCGCGACTTTATTTTCTTTTTCTTCTTTTCTTTTTCTTCTTACTTTTTCTTTTCTTTTTCTTTTCTTTTCCTTTTTGGAAGACAACATTTGAGATCTTCAAATGTGGGTGCTCAAAACTATCCTGGGTAACTGACATACCTGGACCGGCTTCTGACGAAAGGAGGCACACATTTTCTGACTATAGAGCAATCCCGGAGTGGAGTGTGTGAAATAGCATAATTTCAAGTTGAGCATCTTTGTTGTAATGGTAAGTGTTCAACATGAATTGTCACAGCATATAGGTGACAAAAGTGATTCAATTTTCCCGACAAAAGCGATTGGTGTCGATTGTAGTAATTCAATTGTCGATTGAAAGCGGTCCAATTGTCCAATTGGCAATTCAATTGTCAGTGAAAGAAAACATTTACACATGGCAAACATAAAACATGATATGCAAAGTGATATATAAACCTTGAATAGCTTTTGATATAGCCAAGTGGCTGAGTACATGAATATCAGCTAAGAACAAAAATATCATACTCTTGTATTTTTACAAAAATCCTAATCAAAATCGGTAGGATTGATAAGCGATAAGCCCCAAACAAAAATAAAAAAAAAGAAACCTAACCACCTCACTTCTTTGTGGTGGTGGTGAGTCTGAGCTATGATGCTGCGGCAGGAACATCGATGAAGGCATTTGCGCATCGGTGGTGGGCTCCTCGGCGACCGGGAGACATGAGGAAGACGGGTGGGTCATAATGCGAGTCAGCATAGAATGGCGCTGGGCCAACCTCCCGATCTTGGGCGGCTTTGTGTATTCTGGTGACCGGATGGCATCCATCACACCCATTTATCTCTCTCGAGCTATGCTTTGGATGTACTCCGGTGAATGATGTGCGAATAGGAAGGCGGGGAGTATGTATTTCTTGAAGTAGTATGTGGAGGAGATGGAAGTGAACGATGCGGAATGGGGAATCTCTGTACCTCGGGCTCGGGACCAGGCATATCATCGTATGGTAGTCCTCGACCTCTGTTGACCTCCTCTGATCTATGTGGTCATATGTGGAAAAGAAACGGGCATAGTCATAACCGGTCTGCGACACTACATGTGTAGGCATCTAGCTCATCTCTAGCCGGGGCTCCTCTGGGAATCCCATGCGCTCGAGAACATAGCGGAGGAGTCGGCATGGTGGTGGAATGCTCTCATTTCGGGTCGGGTCCTTAGATGGACCTTATCCTCAGATAAAGGGAGGTCATCGCGACTCGGAGGGGGTGAACCAAAATCCCCAAGAGATCCGTGAAGTGCCTCGGGATGGCCTCCTCCTGCGCACATATCTTTGTGGGGAAAGCAATTTGGTGCGTGTGAGTGGTCATCGGCGGCATCGGCGGAAAGTGCCTCTGTGAATCTGGACGGCGGTGATGTCTGGCCGGTCTTTGGACCACCATCTCCTGTGAGGCGGGTGGGCCCCGAGCTCTCTATAGCCCTCACAGTGCGGCGGTATGCAATCCAATCTTCTTTGAAATATCGGTACAGTGCGATACACCGGGCGGTCCTATCTTGACTGAATCTCTAGTGGGCCAAATCTGTCTCCACTGGATGTGTAAGTGGTAGAACTTCCGTTACCACTCTTGGGTATCAGCTGACAGCGGAGTCATGAAGGGTAGGAGTGAATACTCCTCGATCAATCTCAAAGACTCCCGGTATCTGGGGTCAGCTCTCAATGCGGGGATGTCATAAAATGACTCCTGATGAAACTCTCTGCAGTGGAGTCGCACATTCCCCGGAATGGGGTTCCCTACGAATAGTGGCCTCTGATCCTCGACCAGCGGCGGTTGTGATGATAAAGTCGTCTCAGTAGCTGGAGTAACTGGGGTGTGAGTCGGTGAAGATATTTCGCCCCCAGGCGGAGTATGCGGGCGCAGGCAGAGCCCTCCCCAACTCTCCGTGGTACGAGGGCGATGGGGCCGAGGGTCCCGTCCGAGTCGATGCGTCTAAATCCTGAGGCTCCTCGGAGGCACTCGGGGCAGGGGCTTGGTGCGGGGCTGGACCGGGCTGGGAGTCCACTCTCTCGGGCGTGCTAAATCTCCTCGGCGAAGACGGGACCCGCTAGTCTGAACCATAGCGTAATGGGAAGAGAACCTGCAGTATGCTGGAAATTTATTGTAAATAAAAAACGAGAGACGCTGCGGGGCGATATGTGGCCACTGCGGCCGGCGAGTCACACTAAAATGCGAGATAAACGAATGGGGCTCGGCGGGGAACTGCCCGGGGCTCGGATGAACCACGCGACCTTTATTGAGTGAGTGGGGCTAAGCGAAGCTAGGAAAATCAATGCGGGGCTATCTCGAGGCACGGCGCCTGGTACGGGTGTTGAGTGATCTTGGGATGTGCCACGGGCTCACACGCGCGGTGTTAGCTTGTCCGGCATGTGTGCGGGTGTCGGTTGCTCGGTCTGAACGGAGCCGCTGTGGGCGGAAGCGACCGATGGAAACGAGGCTTCCGGCACGTGGTGCGCGCACGGTGAGGGAGGTGGCTCGGGCGGGGGGCTCGGTCGTGCAGGGTCAACCGGCTGGCGGCTTGAACAGGGGCGGCAGTGGCTACGGCTCTTGGCAACCAGGGCTCGGCTAGGGGAGGGAGAAAATGAAGTGACTGAAAACTTTTGACCCTCCCTTAGTTTAAATAACGTTCAAAAGGAAGCTGAAGAGTCGTTTCCACCAAATTTCGACATTATAGCGAAATTGAGCTGAACCTGCTTCACCTGCAAATCGATTTCCCAGTATTAAAATATTAAAAATTCTAAAAACAAAAATTATTATATTAAACTATAATGAAAAATTTAAAACAAGTTAATAAAAAAAAATACAATATTACTAAAAATAGTAAACTACTAAATTAGGAAACTTTCTAAAATAATTGAAATTATTGAAATTTACTAAATTAAAATAAAAAGCAAAATTTATTGAGCTGCAATTTGGTTTGTGAGAACACCAAATCAGCTCAATTTTACCAAATTGCTCAAGGAGGGTCAAGGAGGATGATCTCCTCAAACCCGGCAGTGGTCTGAGCTGAATCCTTGGTGTTGGATTTCCCATTGTTGTTCGATTTCTCACTGATGGATTCTGAATTGAGTAATTGCCCTACAGTGGCTTCTGATGGCAGTACCAAAACACCTTCATCAACATGGGTAATTGCTCCTTCGTTTCACGGACCTTTGTGTTTTCACGCACCCAACGTCCAATTGAAACAACTTCATCAGAAATTTGATTCTCAATTTCTAGCAACTCATGTTTGTTGTTCAAATGAAAAGATGTTCAACTCCATGGTCATGTTACCAAAAGTTAATTATGACTCAATTCCGGCAATTGATGATTGCAGTGGGAGTGGCCAGAAATGGTCTTCCTAAGATGATTGGTACCATGATTGGGTTCACTAACTTGGTGTTCGATGTCAAGTACCACAAAATCTCTTTGGGTAGTAGAATTTGTCTATCTTCATCAGACATCCTCAACTATCCTTAGGGATTTTCACTGATCTATCGACTGATGAGAGTGTGTTGGTAGGTTTAAGTTCACACTAAACCTGTTTGCTTGTATCTTGAATGCGGCATTAGGTTCTACTTGGCTCCTAAATCAGCAAAGGACTTTCTATGCAATTCCCACAGTATTGACTGGAAATTGTGGGAGATCCGGGATCTTTGTATTTGACGAGAGTTATTTGCTTTGAATTATGTAGCGACATGTTCGGTGAAGTAACTTTCTTCTCGATGCCTAATCCGCTTCTTGATTGTCACGAGATCTTTCAAAAATTTTGCATAAGCAGAACTTGTTGATTAAGTCGATGAAACTATGTTAACCTTCACTTGCCTTAAAACCTCGAGAATGCCTGCTTGTTGAGATGCCTTCTTCTTACTTCTAAGTGCTTGTGGAAATGGGTGGTATGCGGTATTTCATTGAATCCTCCTCCTGGAGAATATGCTCGAGTTGCAATTCTTCTCCTGCCTAGGTTCTTCAACGAGGTTTTGGCATGGGGTGATCCAGCCTCTTTCACTTCGGGGTGATTATGGCCTTAACCTCATCCATTCCTGAATTGTTGGATAATCCTACCTCATGAATTCCTTTGGATTTAGGCTGTTTATGATGGAACCTCCCTTTCTCTTGTACCTCCCAACAACTTGTTGATCTTGGTGATTGAATCTTGTAGGTTGTCAATTTTACAGTTGAGATTGCTCTCAAGCCCCATCTATTCTCTCTTATTAAATTATTACTTTCTACAGTATCAATCCTTTGTGCTAGTTGCACATTGATTCCTTTTTGTTCCTCAACAAAGTTGCCCACCACCTTACTCAAATTCAATATGGCTTGCTCTAATGGAGAAGAGGATGGTGGTTGTTATGTATGAGGAAGCAGCGAGGTTTGGCACACAGAGTACAGCTTAGGAGGGTTGGGTCTCCATGCAAGATTAGGTGATTCCTCAATTGGAATTGTAGGTATTACCATATGGAGCATTGGATTGTTGTGGCTTGTATTGTCTACGGTGTTTGCACATTCGAGCATCAAATCCTTCGCTGCGGGGGCCATAGGACAACGTTACGGTGGAGTGTGCGGGGATTGGAAATTGGTGCAAGGATTGAACTGTGCAGGATTTTCAGTCACTGCATGCACCTCTTGGAGCTGTTTGCCTTCAAGCTCCTCACCTTCTGGCTAGAGGTTGAAATCCCACAGCTCTCATTTCATGTCTTGATGGTGCATACATCACACCCTTTGGTTATTTGGTGGTTTCATCCTATCCGTTTCTCTGGGTTAAGCTCATCGACCCTTAGAAGTTTCAGCCCGCGTAATTTAAGAAATCCATGGCTTCATCGGGATGTTTCTTAAAAGTCTCCCCCACACATGGTTTCGATTTGTCTCATGGCGGGAGACATACCACCATAAGTGGTTCCTGACATCATGTGTCAAACCCATGAATGTGGACATGCGCGATGGTTTCCATAAATCTCTCCCAACCTTTGGTAAAATCTCTCACCATCTGTTTGCAAAGGTATAAATTTGCCTTTTCAAATTATTAGTCTTGTAGGCAGAAGAACTTTCAAGAATTCGACGCGGCTCGTGATTTCTAATGGTTCTAGGCCTCAATGAGTTGAGCCATATTTTGGCCTTGTCCTTTAGAGTCAATGGAAATGCCTTTAGCTTCAGCAAATCCATGTCAATCATACCTTCCTTGAAGGTAGTGCAGACCTCCTCAAAATCCCTAATATGAGTGTATGGATTTTCATTTTCCATACCATGATATGTGGGGAGTAGGGTGCAAAATAAGGCCTCAACGCTCGTCTTCGACGGGAGGAATGATACGAGATGGTATTGCTCTAGGAGGGTGGATGTGATCCCCTCATGGTTCTATATGTATTTGGATTCATAGGGGTTCACGGTTGACTTTGTTGTTCCTCGGGTATGGGATCCATGGTATCGGTTGCCTGCCGACTTCACTAGCTAGGTCGAGTTGTACTTATCCTATGCAATCTGCACGATGTGTCTCTATTGCTTGTTGCATACACAGTTGTTACCTGATAAAGAGACAACAAAACAGCAAACAACTGCAAAAAGATTAAAATTAATTAACAAAAATAAAACCACTGAATGGCAGAAAGCTGAAACGGTGCGATTCTTGCAAAGTGAAACAAGCTGAGTTCTATGGCCGGAGATTCTCAAGAGTAAAGGTTTTCTGTGAGTGGCGGATCTGAATGCTCTCCTTCTTATTGTAGTTGTATATCCGCAATATTGTTCGTGCCACGATGTGAGGCTAAAATCAACAAAATTTATATACACCTAAGTTCCTACTGCTAGTAGTCAAACTGCTGATATAGTGGTCTAGGATCGAACACGAGGATGGGTTTTCATCTAAAAATGGTTTGCATCAGTGCATGAAGGTAGGCTCTATTTGGACTCTTTGGATTTGTGTTTAAAAACGGTGAAATGGGTTTGGCGATAATTGTAAAGCGAAAATTAAAAGTGAAAAGTTAACTTTGAAATTAGGTCACTAACTTGAGATTAGAACAAGCAAGTGTCCTCGGGTTTTTTATCCTCGCGTTATGACAAGCGACTGTAGTCCACACAGCATAACCGGATCTATGTTTAACTAGCAAACCTCACCCATGAAACATCTCCTATTTGAGTCAATACAGGTAGCATGCAGTTATGGCCCCTTTTAGTTTAAAACCCTAACATTTAATATCATCTCAGAGGCTCGTAAAGACCATCTAAAGAACAACAGTTCTAAAGCATGGAGAGTATTGGCTAAATCAATAACATTAAATGCTATGCAACCCTAATTTGAAACCTAACATATAAATATCATTTTAGAGGCTCGTAAGGGCAAATACAAAGAACACTTGATCTAAGCATGGAAGTATTAGCGAAATAATGACATTCAATGTTATACATCAACCATGTTTTGAATATAGAACCATAAATACACTACACAGCTTTTAATACAGAGGAGGACAACATGCATATGCCCCACTGCCAAGCTAGCTTCCTTCTCTTCAAAGAAAGGAGGCTTAGCCAAGCATCTCTGAGTTGTCATCCTCGAGAGGTGTGTTTGACTTGGCAGGAAAAGGGAGAGAAGAAAGAGAGAAGAGAGAAAGAAATAAAAGCTTAAAAACCTAAAATAAAAGACTTTATTTACAAAATTAAACACTTACAAAAATATCTTCTCCCAAATTGTTCCTCCAATTGTTCACACATTGTTACAAAACAAGAGGGGTTTATATAGGCCTCCACAAGGTATGAAAATACCAAAAAACCTATGAAATTGGCTAAGTTATTGGACAATAGAGTAATACACCAAGTTTGGAGGCGGTTTGGCATTAATTACATAGCATGACGAGGCATAAATTTCGCTAGAGTAAGGAATTTCGCTAACTAGCGAAATCAACAGGTCTAGCGAAAACATGAAATTTCGCTAAGGCCAGATAATTTCGCTAGCTAGCGAAATTTCGCTAAGCTAGCGAAATCTTTGTGAGAAGCGAAATCATGTTTTTTCGCTAAAAATGGTGCCTAGCGAAACAGAAGTGGTCTAGCGAAATTTGGTGTTTTCGCTAAGTTTGCGAAATTTTCGCTAAGGTTGCGAAATTTTCGCAATCCTAGCGAAAATTTTATAAGCTGCCGAAATTCCAGCTTTGTTGATCCTTCACTGCATTGCCTCCTGTCTTATTTGCATCTCATTTTTCTTCATTTTGCTAGTTTTCTCATTAGTTCTTGGGGTGATTGATATTTGAGACTTGAATTCGACTTCATGATTCATCATTTGACTCGAGATTGGACTCCAAGTCATGAAACACCTAAAGTAATAAGAAATACCCTCTAAGCGACTTTAAGTGTTACCAAGAGGGCTAGAACACTTCAATTGGTATAAATGACATGATTAATGCGCAAAAAGCACTCAAAACCTATCTAATATAGGGTTCAAAATTGCACTTTTTGGGCATTAATCATGAACCTTGAGATGGAATACTACAGGTTGTCAAATTTTTGGGCAATTTCATTCTGGAACCCATCTATTCTCTTGTTCACAGTGCTTTCCACGGTATCCATTCTTTAATTTACCTGCACATTCAATGCTTTCTACTTTTCCACAAAGTTACCCACCACTTTTCTAAGGTTCAGGATGGCTTGCTCAACTGAAGAAGTTGGTTGTGGTTGTGATGGCTGAGAAGTTGAAGCATATTGTGGAGGAGCAGGTGGTGCATACCGTGGAGGTTTTCGCTTCTAGGAGAGATTTGGGTGATTTCTCCAGCTAGGGTTATAAGTGTTGCTATATTGTGCATTGGTTGATGGTTTGAATTGACCAACAACATTCGCTTATTCCACTAACATCTCCCTCATTGCCGGAATAGTTGGACATTGTTCTCCCAGATGCTTAGTGGACTAACAAATGAAGCATGGCTTGTTTGGCATAGAAATCTCAGTCACTGCTTGCACCTCATGCGGGTTTCTCGTTTCTAGTTCTTCCAACCTTCTGGTGGGTGAAACTTTGGCTTTCATGCCATCTCATCAATGAATAGTACATGCCACCCCTTGTACTGGATTGAGGTCTCAATTTTTCCATCTCCCTTGGGTTAAGCTCATCCTAACCTTTTGAAGCCTCAGCTACATAATTCAGGAAATCCAAAGCTTCCTCTGGATTTTTGCTCAAGAAATCTCCTCCACACATAGTCTCTAGAAATTGCTTCATGGTAGGAGAAATTTCATCATAAAAGTAGTTGACCAACAGCCATGTGTCAATCCCATGGTGAGGACAAGCATTCAATGCTTCCATGTACCTCTCCCAGCATGCATAGAATTTTTCATTCTCAATAGCTGAGAAGGTGGAAATCTGCCTCTTCAAGCTGATTACATTGGTGGAGAAGAATTTCTTCAAAAACTCAGCCTACACCTCTGTCTAGTTTCGTATGCTCCTTTGCCTCAGGGAGTTGAGCCAAATTTTGGCTTTATCCTTCAATGTGAAAGGAAAAAGCTTGAGCCTCATTAGATCCACTATGACAGTCTCCTCCTTGAAGGTGTTGTAGACCTCCTCAAACTCCCTCATGTGCGAGTAAGGGTTCTCACTCTCCATGCCATGAAAAGTGGGAAGAAGTGGCACAAGGTAAGGCCTAACAACCATTTGCTTAGTTGGAGGCACAATGCAGGAGGGGCACTCATCCGAGGAGGGTGTATGTGGTCCCTTATGGATCTATATGCATTGGGATTCATTTCCACTGCCTGTTGACTTTGTTGTTCTTTGGGTGGAGATTCCATTGTGTTCAAATTCAGGCTCAATTCAGAATCTGATTCCTGTGGAATTATGATTTTTACTAATATGCCTTCTGAATTCCTAAACCATTGGAACATGAAAAACACAAGACAACACCAAAAAGAAACCAAAACAATTCTACCAAAAAGGGTCAGTGTTAACTAAGGAAAAATAAAAAAGGTATAAATAGTATAATGAAATTAAGTAACCTAGTAGTAAAATGCTAGAAAGAATGAAAAGAGAAAAGAAATTCACCAGAACTTTTGATGAAGATCACAAGTGTTCAGCACGTTGTCATTTGCACTAAGGCACCATCCCCGGCAACGGCTCCATTTGATTCACGTGTGCTTATGTGTAGCCCGTAGGGTATTCTAAATCAACAATATTTATAACCGAACACCTTGTACTGGCGTAGCATAGCTACTATAGTACAGTGGTTCTAAGATCGTCCACAGAGATGGGTTTTCTTTGTGGAAATGGCTAATACTGAAGTTACACTGGTGATTAATATTTGGATATTGGGATTGGATAAAAAGAGTGGGTTTCGGGAGTTGAAATCGTAACCAAAGTGAAGTAAAATATGGAAAGAATTCATGAAGTGTTAAGAAACGACCAGGGCTTGGAGTTCCTAGAGGCGAATGAGGGTTCAGGGGTCTTTTCCTCGCATTGGGGAAAGTAACCTATAGTTACCTCCCAAATCAGATTTTGATTTAGCAGTAAAACCTGACCCTCAATAATTATCCTTTGAAAATGGCATTCAATGTCCATTAATGTTCTTAGTCAGTTAAAAACCCTGTCTCCTTGAGTCACATTCCAATGGCTCATAAATGATAACTAATGAGCATCACTGGATCTAGCAATAAGCATCCAATGAGCCCGAAAAGCTTACCATATACTAACCATTCAAGGTGAATTGAAGGGATTGAAACCTAAAGTTGGAGGAAAGAACATCAATGAAAGAGAATACGTACGTTGAAAACATGAGGGCCCTTGTTTTACCACAGGTTCCCTTGCCCAGTGCCTTCCACTTCAAGGAAGGAGGGGGTTTAGCTGCTCATCCTTTGAGTTATCATCCTCATAGGGTGTTCGACGAGTGAAAGTAAAGAGGAAAATGTAGAAAATGCAGAGAGAAAAAAAAGAAAAGAGGCTTCTCGGGAAGCTTCTTCCGCACCTCAATCAACTCATCATTCCCTGAGAAGTCTTGTCTCGAGTGTATATGCCATCACGCAAATACAAATTACCAAACTAAACAAAGATAGATACTATTACATAAGAGACAAAATGGGGATAGTAAAGGAAGTAAAAGTCAAGGGGCGGAAAGTTCAAAAGGGATAGGAGAGGGATTCAAAGGGTGCAGCAGAATTTTGCAGGCATGCGAAATTTCGCAGGGGTTGTGAAATTTTTGCAACCCTTGCAAAATTAGCAAGGTTGCTACTGGAGCTTTTTGCTTTTGCCTTTTTTCTACACTAAAGCTCTGAATTCCCATTGATTTCTTCATACTTGTGCTGAATCCCTAACTTCAATATATATAACTTTGAAAACAACAAAACTTGCCATGAATTTGATCTGTAGCATTGTTAGGTCTTTAACACATGCGACTAGGTCAATTAAGAGTGATTTTCATAAAGAAATTGCTCAAAACCAAGGCTGATTAAGAGTATGAAACAACCTTATTTGAGGCGGTAATCAGGCTCAAGATCTAACCACCATCCGCAGACCCATGACCCTTTTTGCTCGATAGAGTTGATATAGTTGGACCGCTGCTACCTACCACCTTAACTCAAAAGAAGTTATTGTTGGTTGCCATCGACTATTTCAGAAAATGGATAGAAGCGGAAGCCTTCACTTCCATCAAAGATAAAGATGTTGTCCAATTCGTGTGGAAGAATATAGTATGTCGATTCATAATACCTCAGTCAATTGTGATTGACAATAGGCCATAGTTTGACAACAGAGTATACATAAATTTTTGCCAAGAGTTGAAAATCAAAAACTTGTATTCAACCCCACAGTATCAACAAAGCAATGACCAAGCGAAAGCATCAAACAAAACTCTCTTGAAGGCTTTGAAAAAATGTCTACATTCGGTTAAAGGAAAATAGGTAGACGAGCTACTAAGAGTTCTTTGGGCTTATAGAACAACCAGTCAGAAGCCAACTAGAGTATCCTTATTCGCCCTCACCTACGGGGTGGTGGCCATAATTCCTAAAAAATCGATGTGCCCATGCTTCGAACGGAAATCCATGAGAAAGCTAATATTGAAGCCATTGCCAAAGACTTAGATATGACAGACGAACTTTGTGAAGCTGCAGCTATACGTATAACATCGTACCAATAAAGAATAACAAACTTATATAACATGTGTGTAAAACAACGTGCATTCCGAGTCGGAGACCTAGTCATGAGAAGAGTCTTTGAAAACACGGCTGACCTAGTAGTCGGAAAATTCCAACCAAATTGGGAGGGGCCATACATGATAGTAAGAGTGGGGACAGACGGATCGTATGCATTAAATAAACTAGATGGGACGCCTATGCCTAGGATGTGGAATGTTATGCATCTTAAGAGGTATTATTAATAAAGTTTTCTTTTAAATATTTTCCTTGATTCTTGGAATGGCCCATGTAAAGACAGAAATTGGCTCTTATCCTGGCACATACTAAAAACCGAAGTGGCTCTTATCTGGCACATGCAAAGCAGAAAATGAAACGCCTTTGCTGGCACAATCCAAAAGTGGCTCGAACTCTTGTTAAAAGCAAGCCCATAAATGGTGCTTTATTTACTAGCCCATGTGCAATCCATACCGGTTTCTAGTTCTCAAAAAATTATAACAAAAATATCCCTAGCGCAACTATCCTAGTCAAGACTCATAACAGAAAGTTGTGAAATAAAGGATATCAGTTGAATAAGTAAATCAAATATCAAATGTCAAAAAAATTTCCAAAATACGCTAATGGCGTCAGTGGTTCCATAAAAACACAAGAATCATAGCGGCCATACGGGGCCCCTTACAGAAATTTCAAAAAGAAAAATAGGAGAAAGAAAAGGAACTTAAGATGTTCCAACAAAATCCCTAATGAACATCTCTAAGTTCCTCTACCCACTCCCACCGCCAAATAATCTGGTTGTTGTAGTGATGTGACTGTTGAGCCAGAGGAATTGGGCATTATCTAGAACTGGTTGATCACACAATCATTGTGTTTAAACAGCCTACTTACCGGTAACCATAGGCAAAAATCAGATCAAGGCCTTACGATGGTGCTTCTCATGGTTGCTGATCTTACTCCACTGAGATTGAAGAAGACACTTCATCTTTGGTTGCCACTAACCTCAGAAGCAAAGTGAAGTCCATTCAGCACTCCTAGGAGGCAACTTCAACCTCAGCCTTATGCCAGCCTCTTGTCTGGGGCATCTTGGACCCTAGCTAGGTCATCCTCATAGCGCCTTCGCATCCTGGGTGCGGCTGCTTTCTTAGAGGTGATCTAGCTTCTTCTTTAGCTTCATCCCTCATTTCTCGATGCTTAGACTGGCCTTGGTCTTGTAGGAGGCTTCTAGGTGTGCTGCTTGGAAGTAACGGCCGAGCATATCGTCGACTTATCGGCATCGATCGACCAAGAAGTGAAGTTCGCTATCGCGGTGTCTTGTATTCTGATGCGATGATAACCTATAAAGAAGGGCATTAAAAGAAAATGCGCACCAGGAGACTCACGTTCAAACGTTAGAAGTCTAGCCTTACCAGCTCAGCTGTCTCATTAAAATCATGGTTGCGAATATACATTCTATCTTCAGCCACACATTGGTAGGATTTTTTATCCATATAGTCGGAAGGGAATGGAATACTCTTCAGAAAGAGCCACCATCGGTATTCAAAGGTTGGTGGGGAAGAGTTCGTGCATGTCGGTGACAGAAGTGTCCCTTTGGTTGAAGGGGTTCTAGAGGTCAAAATTGACTGGGCAGAATTTGGACTAGAAATAGACGTGTCTGTAGAAGAGAAATGATCCATACCATGGTTTAATAGGTGAGTGATTGTTTGAAAAGTGCTATTTTAAACTTCTTCAAGATAGGTGAGTGCTTTTGCGCTAATCGTATGAGTGAGCCCGATTGACATGTCAGAAGAGTCCACTTAAAGTACTAGTCCCATTTCAAGTCTTGTTTTTTGGTAATTTTGCAGGTTTGCGAACCTCAACCAATAATTTCAAGTTTGATGTCAAGTTGGTGCTGAATCTTTGAGGATTGGTGATTTCATCAGCGAAAATGAAGAAATGTGAAGTGGAATTGATGAAGGATGATGTGTAGTGGCAAAGCAGGGAGGAAGCGATTTATTGTGCATTGAAATTTACTTAATCTAAATTTTCTTTCTATGCAGAGCCCACAAGCTAAGCTGGCGAAATTTGGCTAACCTGATGATTATTCTGCCCAAAAAGTGCAATTTGAACCATATTATATAGGTTTGTACTTTTGGTCAATCATGTCATTACTCTCAATTAGGTATTTCTAGTCTTCTTATTAACACTTATGCCATTAGAGTGCTTTTGGGTTGTTTTGTAGGTATTTGTGCACTCTTGGAGTTCAATCTCTCAATACAAAGGATGAATCATGAAGTTGGAATTCAAGTCTAAATACATCTGGCAGCCTGGAGATCGTGGAAAATCAATGCAAGTGAAGGAAATTGGATGCGATTGACGGGATGTGATGAAGAATCGGGGATTTTCGCTAACTACTTGAAAATTTATGGGTCATAAAAATTTGCAACCAGCGAAATGCGCCTTGTGAAATCACAAAATTGGCTAAGACCACCCCAGTCGCTAGCCACTTGTTCTGCGAAAATAAGCGGTTAGCTATCTCACGAATTTCGCTAGCTTAGCGAAATTTCGCCACTTCTTGATGGCCATCCTTATGAGAATTTCCTGTTTATTAAACACAGTGTTGCTGGTGTGAAATTCCTCACCTCTGCTTAGTGGATGCCTCGTCATGCTTTGTAATTAATATATTGACCTTCAAACTTAGTGTATTACTTAATTGTCCTATAACTTGCCAATTTCATAGGTTTTGGTATT
The DNA here is from genome assembly GCA_016808115.1 of Tetrastigma voinierianum. Taxonomy (NCBI): domain Eukaryota; kingdom Viridiplantae; phylum Streptophyta; class Magnoliopsida; order Vitales; family Vitaceae; genus Tetrastigma; species Tetrastigma voinierianum. The sequence continues at coordinate 120,358 of JAEQBH010001623.1, forward strand.
TTCATGCCTTGGGGTGGCCTATATAAAGCCCTCTTGTTTGTAACCAAAATAACAATTTTTTGGAACAATTGGGGAGAGAATAATTTTGTAAGTTTTTATTTTTTTGTACGCCAAAGTGCTTTTATTTTAGGTTTTCTTTATTTCTTTTTCTCTCTTCTCTCTTCTTTCTCTCCCTTTCTCATTTGCAAACACCCTCTTGAGAGTACAACTCAGAGATGCCTTCAAGCCTCACCCTGAAGAGGAAGGAAGGCCCAGCTTAATTGGTGGGGCATGGCCATGTTAATCTCTTGTCTTAAGTACGGGTAGTGTATTTATGGCCCTTATATTCTCAAAACATGGTTGCATAACATTGAATGTTATTGATTTGTTATAATACTCTCCATGCTTTGAGATCTGGTCTGCAGTGAGAGATCATAGCATTGTTTCTTTAGATGAAGGATGTTTACGAGCCTCACGAGTAATTTAATGTTAGGGTTTTAAAAGGGGCCATAGCGCATGCTCTGTATTGACTCAAATAGGAGTTGTAACTTCATGGGTGAAGTTTGCTAGTTAAATATAGATCCGGTTATGCCATGGACTATAGGTTGCATGTCATAGCGAGGATAAACGAGGACACTTGTTTGCCTGTTGCGAGATAGTGACACAAATCTTGAGTTAATTTCTTCTTTATTAACTTTCAGTTTTATAATTTCTCGGTTTGCAAACTACTTCCCTTGTTTTTGAAACACAATTCCAAGAGTCCAAATAAGCCCTTATCTTACGTTGCACTTGTCTGAATCATTTTTAGGATGAAAACCCATCCTAGTGTTCGATCCTAGACCACTATCTTGAGTAGCTTGACTACGGGAGTAGTAGGAACAGTGTATATAAATTTTGTTGATTTTAGCTCATTTCTTTGTGTACAGATCCAAATGGCCCAGTTCTTAGAGGATGGTGTAGCCACTAATGGTAAGTTGATGTACTTGTGATCAACATCACAAGTGAGTAACCTTTTTAACTCTTTTTTGTAACCCGAGTTACGTGCTTGCCGAGTTTTCATCATAGCATTAACTTCACTTTCTTTGTTTTATTTCATTAGTGAATTTTTTCCTTTGCTTTACTACCTTAAAAAATGATAAATAAAAATAATTTGTTGAATTTATTTTTGGGTTGCCTTATATATCTTTGGAATCATTTGAGTGGATCAAAAGTCTGAGGCAAAACATTCGGTTACAGGTCTGCGTGGAAAAGTGTTGGAAAAAAATGAACCGCTGAAAAACCATCAATTGAGAAAATAAACGCAGGCATATATGTGTCTAGAGGATTACTGGAACTCACCACCGCCAATGTATACGGAGAAATCAAGCCACCCTAGTCATGAGGACTATAGAGACCATTGGATGATCTGCCCTCCACCATGTGCCTCCGCGGTATCACCCTCAGCTCCTCGGCCACCTCGACCACCCACGATTAATTTCTCGATTGAACAAGTCATCACGGATTTGAAGCAAACAGGTGAGCCGATTTCATAGAGGATAATGTCTGAGTGAATGTTCAAGCTAATAAGAAGTCAGACGGTGGAAGCTCACTGAACAAGGAATTGGATGGGTTCGAAGCAAAATTGATCAAAATTGGACATCCTATGATCCATCTGGCTTTCTGATCGATTTGTTCGTCAAGAGGAGGAGAATGCGGAGGAAGAGTGCTTTCATTGAAGCAATTTTGGGTGAAAAGCCAGGTTCATTATTAACCTCGGGGAGGAATTGAAAGTAGAACCAACGAGAAGATCTGAAGGCTGCGGGATGCCACAATTGAAATTAACAATATGGGCCATGAAAAAAGAAGAATATTACATTACAATTGAGGAAAGTAGGAAGGAGCAGGGAAGAACCGAAAAGTCCGCTTGACCAACCCCAAAACAGCCCATTACCGAATGGCATCCTGACTCAGTCTATCTTTGCCCATTGCCTCTGCCTGATAGCCCAGTGAAACACATCATGAAGCCACCCTATCCTTGTGCTAAAAAATTGAGGATTAGTGGCCCCTTGCTCTGAGCCTTTGCGCTGTCAAAACGATCGCGTACTATCTGTACCAGCGATCAGTTGGACCAGTCTTGGTTCGGGTTGGAGCCTTTCGAACCTCGCTGCATTTCTAAAGCTCCGCGGTTCCAGTGACCTCCTTGGATATCTTGGCGTGACAACTCCCATTGTCTCTGCAACCCGCAATGATGGTGGTTGGGACTTTCTACATATTTTTGTATATTTATCGACATCAGTGCCTACTCATTTGATTAGGATTTATGTATTAACCATAATGGCGTTGATATTTTATATATTCGCTTACAGTATGTATGCTAGCCATTTGGCTATATCAGAAAATAAACCAGTTTATATATATCTGACTTTTTGTACATATCATGTTTTGTGCCTTTACACACCATATGCAAATGTTTTCTTTCAATTGAACAAGGTGGTGCTTCAGATTGGACAATTGAATTGCTAGTTGAACAATTGAATTACTTCAAATTGGACCAATTGATTTGCTTTATGTTAGGAAATTGAGGCCTTATTTATCACTATATGTTAAAGAATTCAAATTCATTGCTTAGTCAATTTTGATCGATCAGGTTAGAGCATGCTCGACTTGAAATTTCTCGCCCATGCTAAATTCACCTGTGCCTCAGTTATTTTGATAAGTTTGTGAATTTGCATACCTCCTTCAGCTTTGCAAAGCCAGGCCTTAGGCATGTTGGCAACAGGATGGGTTTGTGTTACCGCGGGTTGAAGACCCGATGTGATCTTCCCAAAGAAAAGAAAAGAAAAAGAAAAGAAAATAAAAGAAAAAGAAAAATGAGGTGATGAAGTTTTGCCTTGAAACCCACGAAACACCCGATCAGGGTGTATCTTGTTGCTTACTTAAACCGTGCCACAAAGCCAATTGGTTGGGTCATCGATTTTATTAAGTGCATGGGTGGATAGGTGAGTTTAGAACATGGGTTAGTTTTGAGTGTTCGAATCCAGGGGTAAAGCCTATAGAGTTAGTGGTCATTGATCCTTTTTGACCCGATGCCCTAAACCCAGGTGGTTAGGAATCATCGGTGGACCCCGTTACCGCAGGACTTTGGTGAACTTCGAATTTTAAGTATATTGCATCTACATTATAATTGAAAAAGAAAGAAAAGTGTAACAACCTATCTTCACGTTGTTAATGACTTAAGGCCATGTCGATTACTAGGTTAGAGAAGACAAATTTTGCATTTATTGACTTAATCTGGTAACATAAAAGAACCCTTGGACTTAGGTATGGAAGAGTCAGATTGAAATCATGGAACGACGATGACATAGAATTGTTCTCGTATGGATTTGGTTCTTTATATCGATTTTCAAATTTGATGTCAAATATTTCAATTTAAATGAAAAATATATATAAGTACATCAACCTTTTGAATCACAACCTTTTGAAAATCACCATATACCTTCAATTTCTTTTGCATTGCTGAGGACTAGCAACGTTTGATTGGGGAGTGTGATTAGTGCCACTAAAAATTGCTTTTTGAACCACATATTATATGGGTTTTGATCTCTTTCTTGTCAATCGTATCATTTATACCAGTGAAGTGTTCTAGTCTTCTTATCTTCCCTTTTACCATTTAAGGTATTTTTGGTTGTTTTGTAGAGTATTTGTGCACTCTTGGAGTTCAATCTAATCTGAGATGAATCGTGAAGTTGAATTGAGTCTCGATATCAGCCTGACCTAGAATCAATGAAAATCATCACGAAAATGAAGAGAGAGGGTGGATGGAGTTGAGGCGGGGATGAAAAGCGAGGGGCCCTCGGGTGGGATAGAAGCAAACAAGAAAATAGAAAAGAAAGAAAAAAAATGAAAATTGAGAATCATGACATGTAGCCCGAAGGAGAGAGATGTGGGGAAGTTCCCGCGCATATCACACTTGATTCAGTCCGACCCGATTGGCGGATCGGCCGAGTTCGAGTGCGAGACCATATCTTTGGGACTCTTTGCGATTTTTTTCTCTTGAATCAAAATATCCATATACATATCAAAGAACTTCTGCCCACCAAAAGTAATTGTCGTAAAATCTATACACATTGTGAGTCCCGTTTACAAATACAAAACTATCACTTTCGTTTCTGATCCAGCGTGAGCCTCTTGCGATACAGACCCCTACTATTGTGTTGGCGGTTGTATGCGAGCTTTCAGGCGTCTTCTGCTTGTACCTACACGGATTAAAAACTAGTGCTAAGCTTTGCAGCTTGAGTGGGAAACATATGTCTTATGCATATACACGTTTAAAGCATAAAACAATACGGATATAAATTTTCATGCTGTTCATATAACGAGACTAACATATACTTGTTATCATATAACAATTTTACATACATCTTATCCTTATAACAAACTTATGCTTGTTCATATCTCGTATGTTATCTTGAAGACATACTCTCACCTCACCTATAGCTTCTTGCCCATGGTCTTACACTTATGGCAGACTTATTCTTATTCCGATCTCCCGTAGGACACATACTTATTCAGATTCCTTATAAACGGTACTGATCTTATACATATACTTAGACGGAGGTACTTATCACGTACTCATACTTCTATCTATCATATATTGGTTCGAGCTCAGTAGAGTTACAAAGCTTATACTTATACAAGAATCTTTGCCGTCTTGGTACTTATATTTATCTGGATCTCAGTGGGAGTTGACGAACTTATGCCTCTGAGAGGTACCCCGCCGTACTACAAGCTTATACTCATACCATAGGGCTTATACTTATACTCTTCGGATGTTACATTTTATTTGAGTGCGAAGTGGTGTACCTCTGAAGATATTAGAACTTATTCCTCTCAGGGAGTACCCCATGCAGTACTACTGTTCAACTCTCCCCGAGACACCCCACCGCGTAACGTATCGGACATATCACTAATTTCAAATCTCCCCGAAGGACATATGTTGCGGACATCGCGATACTTGTCTCGGACTTATAATTATTGAATCTCCCGAAAGGACATATATTGCGGACTTATCACGTGCTTGTCTCGGACTTATAGTTATTCGGATCTCCCCGAAGGACATCTACTTGAACCACACATCCAGGACTGATACGTGTCAAGATCTCTCGTAGGAGTTGAGCTTAGACCTTTGCTGAGTACAGTGATCTTGAACTGTACTTGTCACTTAGTATCTTATACTTGTACTCTGGAGTATATCCTTGTCTTCGGATCTTATATTTGTTTTTCTGGAGACTTGATATACCATATTTGGGTCTTGTTCGCCCGAATCTTACATGGAGCTTATTCTGATACCAAAGTACCCAAACAAATTCTTATCGAATACTATGAGTACCATGGAGTTATACGGACTTATATACTTGTTTGCGTCTGTGGACGTACTGGGTACTAACGAGATATGCGGGCGTATTCTAGTATTATGGGGAACTTAGTGTATGCCGTCTTATACTTGTATTCGGAGAAGCTAACTCTTGCCTTCCTTTTGGATCTGGAAGTACGTAAGTACCTCTACTGGCTGTTCAATTAAAGTACCCATAGGTACTCTAAAGCAGAATCTGAGAATGCACAGCAGGTACATTGAATCTTACTGCTATTATTGTTTACTTTATTCTTTATTGAGAGTCTTATCATATAACATGGATTTCCTAAACCGTGTCTTGGATAAGTGAACCATGACTGATGATGTCAGGAAGATGCCTCGAACCTTTGAATCAGCGCTCAGGCCGGGAGAGTGTTGAGAGCGTGAGGAGGAGTGTAAATTAAATGCTAATCAGTGCCGAAGTACTAAGCGGAGAGTGCAGTACTAGTAATACGAGGAAACACGAACCAGGAGGTGCTGGTAGCACTATTCGAATCTTAGAAGTACTATCGTTGCACCAGCTCTGTAAATAACGGGAAGTCTTAGTAACAGCGAAGTCAGGAAACCACATGATAATCATATCATCATTGATATCTGGTCTTAGCGGTCATACAATTATACATGTTTCTCTGAGCTTATGTTTTTATTATTTTCTTCTATACTCCTCTACATATCAAAATCTCATATTACTATATCTTGAGTCATATCTACAATCTCCTTTTCTTATATATATTCAATTGACTTTAACTAAAGGATTCATTACCCTTAGTGACAGTCATTTACTCAGTTAAGATGTGGGGTACCAGAAATGCCATTAAATAACATGGTTAGATATGACTCATGACTTTCAGCACAGTCTAGAGGCACTAAACGAGTCTACGAAGAGTTATGCAAGACGGGAAGAAAATCAGTAATTTGCAGCAACTGCAATGGCAGCAGCAGCCACTGTCTTTTGCTATTTTCGGACTTATTATAAGCTCAATATTATATCAAGGTATATATGGATGGATTCTAGACTCAAAGGGTTTTCCATAGAGTCCAAGAACACCCAAACGAGTTGGACGAAGAAGTTGTCGCATCAGTTGGAGGTTGACGTATCTGAGGCTACGCTATGTGGAATCACGCTATAGCATGCGAAAGATGCACCCAGCCATGCTGGCGTGGCTTCACGCCCGGCGTGCTAGAAACTCCTTGCGCTCCGGTACATGCCGATTTGTGAAACCATCTCGGAGCGACCCTTGTCCACCGTGACAATATCCTCCCAATTGAGAATACATAACATTACCCTGAAACCACGACACTAAAACCATCCTACAATCAATCCCAAATCACTAGAAGTGGAATAAACCAAACTTCCATATCCATACAATTTCTACAATCCATCCTCAAAGGGAAAGTTCCACTCTCTAACAAGTAATCACACTCTCTAACACCTCAAACCTTAGCTCAAGGAGGAATTTCATATAAAAGTCCACAAATTCACTCTTGGGTCCCCTAGGTAGTCATACTATCATATGTCTTTCAGAACTCATAACCTATTTTTATCACATTCTGTGTTCATGTTCATGTTTCATGCTTATTCCATATGGCATTTCAGATACTTGTACGGTATGATGCCTATGTATTCACACCTCATTCAAATTTTCTTGTCCCTCTATGAATCTATTTTACTTAGAAATTGGAATCATTCCAATTGGATCATCAAAATAAAAATTATGGCATTTTCATGCCAAACTAGTCAATTCTGGGATTTTACACTAGGGACAGTTTGTAATACTCATCTTTCGAGATCTTAACTCGTACGACCGCTCGTTCTTTGTTCATTTGAATCCTAAGGTGCTTTAAGGGTTCTCAACTGGAATCCACCAATGAACCGAAACTACGAATTATATCTATAACTGACTACGCTGTGATCAAAGCAGACGAAATTTTCTTGAACATAGCCCCTGTTTGAGTGAATTTTTGGGCCACATAGAGTCAGAATTAGAAAATATCTATTTCATGGTGGTTTATTCTCCTTTTATTCTAGTTTAACCAGCAACTTGAATCACTCAAATCGGATAAGAAATGACCAAGTTATGGCCAAATACGAACAGTCCAAAAACGGAAAAGCGAGAACACTTATGGTGCGGTATTTCCTGGGAATGTGTGTTTCTTCTCTTTTCCACATATAGTTCCACCCAAATCTCACTCAATACTCAATATACATCAAAACCACTCATATTATTCATCTTGTAGTGGTGGTTTAAAACTTCACATACCAAACCACTGGTAAAATCAAGAACCCATTCAATTCCACCATTCTTATACAAAAACATAAAATTAAGGGAATTCATGCTTATATTAACCAAGCTAGGTTTTCGCTCAATTTCATTCAAACCTAGGTTAGGATCAGTTCTAACTAAGCCCTAGGTTTGGAACTCATAAAAATCCCTAGAAATCCATACAAAACCATAAGTTTCTTACTTTCCATGTAAAACCCATACCAAAAATCATAGAAATCCATACTTGAATCCATACCTTTTTTATCTTGGCTTCTCTTCTTCTTCTCTTCCTCTTCCTCTTCTTCTCCCCTTCTCTCTTCTCTACGTTTTTGGTCTCTCAAAAATGAGAACCAGTACTCTTATCGATTGTTTTGTTAAGATACATGTTTATTGCCATTTAAATTATTTTCTCATTTTTGCAATTAAGTCCTTATTCATTCAATTCTATTTCATCTTTCTCAAATTCCATAATAGCATATAAACTTATGGTTTATGCCTTTGTAATCCTCAAGTGATAAGTAACCACTTTACCCCTTGTCTCTAATATTAATTTGGTATCTCGTTTATTTACAGAAAAATTCCATTTAGCTTAATAATACCCTAGCAATCCGCTCTTTAGGAATTACATTTCGAGGGGTGTTACATTTGATGCATTCGGTGGATGAGAAATGAAAAATGGAGAAAGATAAGAGAAAAGAGAAGAAAGGAGAGGAGAGGGAAACAGACGAGAAAGAGGAAGAAAGGGGAAGAAAGGAAAAAAAGATTTTTCGCGTTCAGGCGGTCGACTCGTGATCAGAAAATTAAAGTTGATCCTTGACAGGCTGACGTGGATACCAAAATCACAGTTTCGTCAAACTCCAAGGAATTGAAATTTTCCTACTCAAGTTATTTCTAGCCTAAAGGTCATTTAATGGCATGGGCATTCCTTGAGGTAAATGGTGGCTATGAGATTCGATCCGAGGTTTTGGGGCCCGAATATTGAGAGCTGAGGCTTGATTTTCGGACAGTCCAAAGTAAAATTCGGGATTGTTTGTGTGAAAATCATGTGAATAAATGCTTGTTTGGGGTATTTACATGAGGTACGGGATGGATGTGAATTATATGTAGAAAATATAATTCTCCATGATTTGATAATGTTGCATGTAGCTCTCAGTATGCATGTAACATGTTATGGCATGAAATGGCATTTCCGCATTTCATATGCACAGGGACATCGCGTCTGTGTGCATGGTAATGGTTATTCACCATTCTTGGTGAATAGGTGGTGAGCTCGAAAATGGGATAACGTCCAAAATTGAGACTCACAGTTGCATAACATGGAAAAAGGGAAAAAAAATAGACGTGTGTTGGGCAAAGCAAGATGGGGTAGATCCCCCCCTAGGGTGAAAGACCCAAATTCATTCGCGGTTAGACATGATCACCGGCGATGAAAGATCATAAAAATGTCGAAAAGGTGCGTGGCATCCTACGGTGTAAACCCGAAAAATCTGTGGCCCACAAATGCATAGCACACGGGATTTGATGAAATCAAATGAACATTGGAGGATTTTCCAATGTGTCTTGAGTTTTAAAAACAAAAGTTTTGTTGAAGAAGAGTCATTGGGTGAAACACCAATGAGTTTTCCTGCAGCCTTTGCATGTGTGAAGTCGGTCGGGGACTCGAGGTTATGGGCATGAAGTCTCATCTCACATTCGCGATATGAAGTAGTATTCCATGTAGGTGCATTTTTACGTATGGAATATGGTATGATGTATGTGTGCCATTGCATGTGCATTTAGGTGAGAGTAGCCCTTGTAGGAGAATTTTTCTACTGGGCATTACTAACCTCGTCGTGGGAAAATATTTTTAGGTACGGGAGATACACAAGGGGATGGAACACATCCAAGAGAGTTGTTGTTAAATAGGCCGGATTGTGGCCTAATTTAGCATTTTGTAAATTCTGGATAGAATATCCAGTTTTGTATATATAAATGAAAAGTTTTGTAATAAAAACTTATTTTTTGTTTGGTTCAATGTAGTTTTAATAGTTTCCTAGATTTTATACCGTCTGTGCAATTTGTATAAAGGCAATAGTATTGGATAAAATACATTGGAAGAGAGTTGGAAGTGTAGAGAATGAAAAAGAGTGGGCTATTGCCCATTTTTCGGAGTTGATCCTGACGAGAGATTTTGTTCCAAAATGCTGCGACATGGTCCTGCGTGTCGCGACATGGGTCTTTAACCCGCGGGGTTCTTTACGTGCCGCAGCGGTTTTTCCTTTGATCGTGACGAGGTTATTTTCTCTAGGTTTACGTAAGCGAGTTTCCCCAATGTCGCGACAATGTTAGATCCCTCTTTCGTGACCACTGTCGCGACAAAGGATTTAGTTAGGCTAGAGGATTTTTAATAAGCGACAAAAATTCTATCTATCATGATAGAGTTTAAACCAAATAGGATGGATTTCTATTGTGACAAAGGTTTTGATGTCGCGACAGAGTTGGCCAAGGTAGGGAGAACCTATGTCGCAACAGAGAAAAAAAATTGTGTTGCGATAAAGCTGGTCAGGATGTGTCGCGACAGAAAACTCATCCCCACACGACAAAGCTCGCGTGCCAAGGCAAGGCGCTTAGCAACAATGCCCGCCACCGCAGCCCAGTGCCTACACACTCGATGTGGCGTTCTGGCCCGGCGCCGCGCGACATGGCCTAGTGCGCGCGATAAAGCGCCCAGCAGGCGCGGTCTGAAGAAGCGGATACATTGTGGCAATTTACTCTCGCGACAAACTTATCCAGTAGCTATAATAGGAAAAAAAATTTTGATCCCCGGAAATAGGGGCGTCACACTTTGAACGTTGCCATCGAGGCGTTGGGTAAACATTGTTTCTTGCCCTTATATGCTAATGTGATTAAGAAAAATATAACAAGCTTAGTAATACATACAATTGTATGCTTGCTTAAGATCGAATAGCGAATGAATAAGCACCTCCATTTCAGTGCTACAACACTCCTGTAGTGCCCGCGACACCCTCAATAGTGCTTTCTGACATACGTGCATTGGGTAGGCGTCTCGATCAATGCTATTACACTTTCCTGCTAGTGTTCTGACATACATTGCGTGAGTAGGCACATATTGTGCTTTGACACCTCTGGTTAGTACTATACCTTACCTTTGGGTACTTATTGTGTCGTGTCCCTCTCATTCATTATTTCCGGTCTATACAGGCAAACATTTATATGTCAATAATCTGAATAATGTGATATATGGAGATAATTATACAAAATCACAAGTAATTAGTTCTGTTCTGTAGTGTACCTATGGGTACCCTCTGTACAAGATTTCTGTTCTGCACTCCTACGGGAGATATGAAAATTTTGATATATGAACTATTGAATCTGTATACTGTAATTGAGGACTACTGTTGTGGTCGTATATGTTATCTATTTCTCATTAAGCTATAAGCTTAGCATGGGTGTTTCATCCGTGTAGGTATTGAAGAGGACATTCGAGGCATTCCGCATTCGTCAAGGCCAACACAGTAATAGGAGTCCACCATATGTAGGTTTTTGACTCTGTTTTGTAATATAAATGTAATATTTTTGTAATAGTAGAATTTGTGTAAGTACAAGTAAATGAAATCAGAAATATATGTATATAGGACATTACAAGTTTGGATTTATATTTCGAAATGGGCCCACTAATGTCAGAAAATCAGGTAAAGGAATCTCAGTCCCATGCCACGCCCCCTCTCTTCACCCAGGCGGGGGTAGGGGCGTGACAGTTAGAGTAGGAGAGATAAAAACATAACCTATGCTACCTATTACGGGTAATGATCTGTTAGCAATCTTGATATTTTCATTGTCTATACATGAACTAGAAGACGAAAATAATTGTGACAAGCCAGTCATGTGATAAGTGGCCCCAAAATCAATTAATCATGAACAAGATGGATTTGATGTTTTACATGAAAGAGCAACAGTAAGAAGTTTACCATTTTGAGCAAAAGAATAAGTAGGAGTGACTGAAAACTATGGAGGCTTAAAAAGTTTGTACAGTTGCCTCAATTATTCCTTTGCGAAGCCTAGTGTCCTAGAGTCAACTTGTTGCTTCTGAGAATCCTCGCTCACAGTTTGTAAAGCCTTGCTATCACCTCCATATTTTTTCTTGAAATTCGACAGTTTCCCATGTAATTTCCAACATGTGTCCTTATTGTACCACAACCCCTTATAGTGTTCACACCAGGGTTTCCTTCGTTTCTCTCCATCAAATTTTGTCCCTCATGAAACCAGTGTTGAACTCTTAGATTTAGGCCATGCCCAGAATACAGCCTCTCACTTCGTCAAGTTCTTGATTGAGTCCAACAAGAAAGATATAGACTCTATCATTCTCCTTCATTTTCTTATATCGAACACTGTCTGTGGGGCATCCCATTCATCCTCGTAACAAAGGTCCAATTCCTGCCATAAAGTTACTATCTCATTATAATAGGTTGTAACATCTCTATCTCTCTGTCTTGATTTCCATGATTTCGTCTTAAGCTCAAAAATTTGAGACGAATATGTATCCCAAACAACGTCCCACACATCTTTGGCTGTGGGCAAAAATAAATCTTTTTTCCGACTATTAGTTCCATAAAATTTATCAACCAAGCAATAATTAGAGAGTTCTCTAAACGCCATCACTTCAAATTGGGATCTCCAGTGGTTGGTTGTTTTATTTCTCCAATAAGATGGCCGAGTTTACCCCTGCCATCAATGGAAAGCTTTACATATTGAGCCCATTCTAGATAATTAGAACCATTTAATTTATGAATGATAATTTGTAGGGAAGGATTTGAGGGAAAAAAAAATTTACTCTAGTTGTAGGAATCGTAGATTTGGGACACTGGCTGGGTAACTTCTGGAGATGTGGATGAATCACTGCTTGTGTGGGCAGTAGCTAGTCATGGTTGCTCTATAATTCGTGACTAGGGACTAGTAAAGAGTGAGGCTCTGATACCATGAAAATTTTTGTGAAAGAGAAAGAGTTGAACTTTATTCATTTTTCTGTGTCTAAAACTCTTGTACAAGGCTGATTTATAGGACTTTAGGTAACACAACCCTACTACAATTTTAGGAAACAGAATAAAATAAATTAGGAAGCAAAATAATATGAATCAACTAATATCCTATCTCCTAATTTAGTTATTCTATTTAAGTTAAACACAAATCAGTCTTCCTCAATTATAGGAATCAAATTAGTCTTCCTCAATTATAGGAATCAGATTTTCAACATTAACCAATGGTAATAGAATCCAAATCATTAGATTCTTCAATGACCACAATAGTATAATTAAACTTTGAATTTGAATTAAGATCAGTATATTTTCTCAATCACACAAGCATCATTTAAACTTTCACCATTTAATAAATTTATAATTGTTAATACTCTAAAAACATAATGAGAAATTGATTTTGATTATTTCATATTCAAACTTTCAAATTCTCCTGGAAGAGTTTGAAGACAAACTTTGCATACCAAATCAGTCCCCTGTTTGTATTTTGTAATGCCTCGCAAACTTTCTTTGAAGTGGTTGGACTTGAAATTTTCTCAAAAGTTTCTTCATTCATTACCTGATAGATGATATGAGAGCTTTCTTTGTCTCTCTTTGTCATATCTTTTAGAACATCTATTTGATTTAATGATAAAATGGTCTTATCTTGTGACCGATCACTCTATGTAAGCCAACTATAACCTCTCACGCATCTTGTAACCCAACTGAAGCCTTCATATTTATACTCAAATTGTCATATATAGTTGTCGTTGGTGAGTTCTGATACTAATTTGATAGATATGTAGAAGTGAGTGTACGTGTTGATAAAGAAAATACATACAATTACAAAAAAAAGAAGATAAATCTAGGAGAACTAAAACTTCGTTGTCTTCTACTACTCTTATAAAACTAAAATTACAGTCTCATATTTATAACTAATGTAAAATAAAATAGGAAATCATTCATTGAAACCTTCTTAAATTTAAAAGCTTAAATTAAAAACTAAATAATAGAAACTAAATACAAATAATTAAAATAAGATATTACCTAACAAGCTTTTAAAAATTAAATATAATCCAATAGTTTCAATATCAAGTTTAGTTTCCAATAATCTCCATACCAGTGGCTCCTACACCAACTTTGGCAATAGGTTCACATTCGTAAATCAAGCACCAAGCCCGAGGTGAACTTTCAAAGTATTCATATATACCTGAAACATGCATTTCCACACTTGAAAACAATGATATAAATTCTAATTAGTTAGAGAATAGGAGAAAAACAGAGCAGAATAGCAGGAGAAAAATAGAGAAATAATTCTGAGAAGGAAGAGAGGAAAAAGATAAAAACAGAGCAATAATTGTGAGAAGGAAGAGAGGAAAAAGGTTCAGCACAAACTACTGACCCTTCAGCATTCTATTTATATGCCAAGAGAAATACAAGAGGGTTCCCAGAGTACAAAAGACCTATGCAAACATTTTGGTATATGAGAAACAACTATATAGTAAAACAGGGGAACACTTTGGCTCAACGAAGATTGATATCTTTTCTAACACACTTCAATTTGAAAATTCAAAATTTAGTATATTATTTTTTTAATAAATATATATTATTTTTACCACTCCATTACTATTTAATTATTTTTGAATGAGTAAAAATTGAATTAATTTGAGGGGATTTTTATTTTATGATTTTTATGAAAGACTTATATGTCAACTTGATCATGTTTATAATATGGAAACATGAAATGAAATAGGGTTTTACATACCTCCGACCATTGAATTCACGAAACTCGATGTCAAAACCTCAGAACTTTAAACTTTTCCTTGCTTTTCACTCACTGTTTGATGGTATTCTTAAATGAATTGTTTTCGATTGAAGTAGCAAGAGAGAGGACCCTAAGATATATTTATAGATTCTCCCATCAAAGAATCACGTCTTTTATGAACCATCACCACTTTGAAATTCAAGTTTTAAATTTCAAAGTTCAAACGTTAACACCACTTCGAGAATCTTACATTCTCCCACTTGGTGCAAAGGTTAATCATCAAATTCTTTGAGTAACAAAATACATGAATCATAGAGATAGGTCCTCCAATAATGAGTATTATCAACTATGTAACACAATGCATTTCGCTTCTCAAGTACTTAATGTGATGACGAAAACTTAATGAATAAACCTTATGTTTATTCTAGGTCTAAATGAAATATATTTTCTCAAATGAATTAAAGTGCACATGAAAATGAGAAAATAACTGAATGCTTAAGAATTTCATAAGAGTGAATGTATACAATTACAAAGAGAAACAATCCCCGATACATCACATGATCCTTGAATTTCATTGGCATGCGCCTTTAGTTAAAGGATCAACAATCATCAACTTGATACTAATATGCTCAATGACCACTTTTTTTCCTTAACATGTTCTCTAAAGGCTAAGTACTTAATGTCGATGTACTTGCTTTGACTCACACTTTTGTTATTCTTAGCCAAGAACACTTCTTGGTGAGTTGTCCAGAAAATCTTGAGCTAGAAATAGAATCCATAACTCCTAAGCCCGAAATGAAACTCTTAAGCCATACACCTTGTGAGGTAGCTTGAAAACAAGATCTGGTCGACTACCATGGTAGAAGTGGCAATCAAAATCTGATTTGACACTTTTCAAAAACGACTCCGTATAATGAATATGTACCCGGATGTTGATTTACGAGGAATCAACCGCGGCCCGACAAAATGCGCATCGGAATAGCCCGACCCGGATCGAGTTGTCCGTGCATGCATGCATAAGCATATAATCTTTAGTTCCTTGTAGATACCTCGCTGACTTTCTTTGCGACTCTCGGTGGTCACACGGATGCGAAAATACCGCCTAACACTTAACTATATGCAATATCGAGGTCTTGTACAAACCCGGTACGCCACATGACTTCCAGCCTACCCAAACATATGGAATATTCTTCATAGTTGTTTCTAAATCATTTAGGGCATTGATTTAGACTTAACTTATCGCCCTTCATAATGGGAGCAACACTTGGTGAACAATCCTTCATCCGAAATCTCTCCAAAATTTTTTGTTGTTGATATAGGTTTCTGTGATAGACCTAAAAATACCCACGAGATTTATCTCTATGGATCTTAATGCCAATGACATAAGATGCATCACCCTTATCTTTCATATCAAAGTTTTTGGAGAATTATTTCACTCCATGCATCATTCCCTTATCATTGGTTGCAAGTAAAATGTCATCCACGTATAAAACTAGGAAAGCAGAGGTTTTACTCGGTGACATACAGTATATGCATTGATCCATGGGGTTTCAATGAAACCGTGAAGCTAATTCCTCATGATTTGTAATACCATTGTGGGAGAGCTTGTTTCAAACAGTATATGGATTTCTTAAGAATGAAAACCAAATGCTCACCTTCCCTAGAACAAAAACCTTCAGGTTGTTTCATGTATACCTCCCTGCTTCCTAGATCACTTAGTTAAATCTTTGTTTTTTCACATCCATTTGTTGCAACTCAAGGTCTAAGTGTGCAAGCGATGCACAAAATAATCTGAAGAGAATCTTTCTTGAATCAGGGAGAAAAGGTCTACGTATGTGTCGATTCATACTCTTTGAGGTAAATCCCTTAGCAACAAGTCTCGCTTTATATCTTTCAATGTTGCCTAAGGGTCTCTTAGTCTTATAGACCCATTTACGACCAATGGCACACCCCTTTGAGCAACTCTACAAGGTCAGGACCGTTGCTTTTCATGGAATCTAACTCATCCTTCATAGCATTATACAATTCGGACTCGTTACAACTTATGCGGCTTGTGAAAGGTTTCGGGATCATTTTCGAGCTCGATATCGGTTCTTGTAAAATGCACTATGTAATTACTAGGAATCGTGAGCTTATTTCCACGAGTAGATCGTCTTAATGTTGGACCATATACGGAGGGAGCTTGTGTAGTTCAATATTTGTTTGTTCAGATTATAAGGTAATTCTGAACTTGTTGATCCTGCGGAAGGTTCTGTTATTAACTGAACTTCAATGATTGGTTGTTCAGCACTAATTGGAACTTGAGAGTGTGATGAACTATAACCAATCTCTCATATAATGATGGAAGGTTGAGTTTCTATATGAGTCAGAGCTGAGAGCAGGAATTAAATCCCTGAATTGAGCCCTCCCACTGATCATGTCATTTTCAAGAAACTTGGGGTTCCTTGATTCCACAATCCTAGTCGAATGAGATGGACAGTAAAATCTATAACCCTTAGACGTTTTAGCGTGGCCAATAACGAAACCACTAAGTGTCCTTGGGTCTAATTTCTTCTCATGTGGATTATACATTCTCACCTCAGACGGACAACCCCAAACGCGCATATATCACAAACTCGGTTTCCAACCTTTCCATATTTCAAAAGGTGTCTTTGGGACAGCCTTAGTTGGAACACGGTTTAATATATATACTGCTGTCTTAAGTGCGCCAGTCCACAAAAATTGAGGAAGAGTGGAGTTGCTAAGCATACTCACTTTTTCCATAATCCACTAAAGTTCGATTTCTTCTTTCTGCTACACCATTTTGGTCCGGAGAACCAGGCATAGTGTGTTGGAAGCGATTATCCCATGCTCTTGAAGAAACTTTGCAAAAGAACCAGGTGCTTGTCCATTCTCAGTGTACCTACCATAGTATTCACCACCTCTATCAGATCTCACTATGTGTATTTGCTTCCCGCATTGGTTCTCAACTTCAGCTTTAAAGATTTTGAAGGCATCCAATGCTTCATACTTGTTATGAAGCAAGTATACATACATATATCTGTTAGATAATCATCAATGAAAGTGATGAAATATTTTTGACCAGGCATATCCATATCTGGACAGCATATGTCAGTATGTATGATTTCTAATATGTTTGAACTCCTATTGGCATGCTTCTTAGACTTGTTTGTCTGCTTTCCCTTAATGCAGTCCACACAAGTCTCAAAATCAGTATAATCTAAAGTACTAAGTACTCCATCTTTTACTAATCTCTTAATTCTATCTATGGAGATGTGACCTAATCTCCGATGCCATAACATAGAAGAATCCTCATTAATATTACACCTCTTAGTACCAGCCTTAGACATGCAAGAAGAATTATTAGTGGCTTCATTACGTAAACAAATTCTATATAGACCATGCAGCACAAAATACATTCCGATATTATTTGATTTACAAAATAGAAGTTCAAATACATTGTCTTGAAGGTAAAAAGAAAAACCACAATGGAACAAAGTCTAGAAAAAGAAATCAAGTTTCGTGAGAAACTTGGTGCATAAAAGGTCCTTAAAGCTAAAACTAAACCATTTGTCTAATGTTAATGTACATGTCTAGATAGCCTCCGCAGGTGAGCCCATCTTGTTGCGATAAGATCGCGAGGCTCATTTTCCCACTTGGCTTCCTTAGGTTTTGCATACCTGCGAAGAGTTTGCAATATGGATTGTAGAACCCGGAATCAATCCACGGTGTTAATATTAACATTAACCATATTAGATTCATAACAAACAAGGATGATATATTACTTTCTTCTCAAGCCACTACTTGAATTTAGGACAATCTTTCTTCCGTGTCCCTTTCTTTACAAAAGAAACACTTATTTTCCTTCTTGATATCGAAGCTGAGGTGGTATTCTACCTTTCCCATACGATTTGATTTAGAAGTGTAAGTCACGAGATGTATCATTCCTTTTGTTCTTCCCAAAAGTTGTAGCCAACATACGCACTTTCACCCTAATATTCCATCACGAGCCTCTCTTCTTCTTGAACACCCGTAGTCATTAATTCATTGATTGACCATTTGTCATATATATATATAAGAGATCTTAAAGGTCAGTATTGATGAGGAAGAGTGTTGAATAAAGTGCACTAGAAAGAATCCGACATATCTATCCCGAGTTTCTTAAGTTGAGCCGCGATGTCCCTCATTTGCATGATGTGCTCACGCACACCCCTAACGCTTGTGATACGAATGGAAGAAAATTTCATTATCAGGGTACTTGCTAAAGCTTTGTCTGAAGTGACAAATTGTTCTCCAATGGCTTTTAGCAAATCTTGGACCTTATCGTATTGCTCAACAGAACCCCTAATACCAGCAGTGATTTTTGTCTTAATGAACATTACGCTGAGTCGATTGGATTTCTCCCATCGCTCATATAGCGCAACTTCAGTAGGTGTGCTTTCTTACGTCATACGGTGATTCGATTTCCTTATGGCAAAAATCGTGTCCATATACCTAAATGAGGAGAATCCTTTCTTTCCATATTTTGTAGTTGTCACCCCTAAGTTGGAATGTCTAGGTGCATATCGGTGTAACTAGCGAGGGTTATTGTAAAGGTCAAAGCTTATGTTAGATGTGAGGCATGTATTACTAATTGCATGTGTTACCAATGTAAAACACGCACTAAACCATATCTAATTTAATAAAGATTACATTAAGGCAAAATCTTTACTTAATTAGTTATTTCTAACTTTATGATAGAAATTATAAATTATTTAATTTTAATGGGTGAACAATAACCTATAAGCTTGAGATGAGTACATGCATTTATATATAAAGGAAAGTCCCGGGGTAAGTGGAGGGTCTAGCAGTCCCTCTTAATAACCACTAGCCTTGAGGTTCTTATCGCCCTTTTGTCAAGACTTTTTTAAACATGTATAGTCTATACAAGTACCACTTAATGTTCCCGAGTTCGAAACCACTATATAATTGCATTTCTATCCTTAAAGATAAAACTACCAAATTATGTATCAATTCTCAAATTCTATTAGGTAGATATGAAAATAATTTAGCATCTCATCCTAATTAATTATATAAATATAACAAAATTTCCTGTAGGATAAATTTTATTATATTAAGTATAATTAATTACAAGTTTATGTCTCATTCTTTATGTGATCTTAACTTAATAAATAATTTTATTAATTAAAAGATCATGTGGCTATTCATAACTAACCAAAATTATTTTGATCGCTGGACATTTTATAAGGTTTAGTTGTGCTTTCTGAATTAGGCACTAAACTTAAGTTTTATGTATATTATCAGAATTTTATTTGAATAGCATAATTAAACACTCTTATTATGCTATCAAATTGTATAATTAATCATAATTGTACACAATTTGATTTCATACAAAAGAATCAAAGCATAAATAATATATTCATGCATGAAAGCCTTAAAATTTGTAAATTTTATTAGCATTATTCTTAAATAAACATGATTTGAGCAATTAATAAATAATGTAAACATGTAATAGATACGAGGAAGCGTATAAGAATTAAATATATAAACACTTTAACACACAAATGATTGGCTTGGTGGAAGAACTCTTAATTGAACCTTTGCTCATAGGTTCAAACCTTATTAACAACATTTTTTAAAACTTCAAAGGATTTCCAGGCTTGTGAAAATTTGAAAAAATAAAGGCAGCTTTATAAAATAAATGAAATTTGGATAAAATAAGAACTATGACCCAAACAATTTTTTTATAAAAGAAGGTCACATTTTTTTTTATTTGTTTTTTTTTTTTTTAAGTCATGCTTTCTTCGTATGACTGAATCGCGAATTAAAGGGCCTTCCATCCAAAAATAAAACATACATTTGATGTCCCATATAATCATAATACATTAAAAACAAATGGAAATGTGATTTCATCACTCTAAAACAATGAGTCATCCAGGAATCTAAAAATGCGGAAAGATTGAGATCATTATGCTTCTATGAATTTTCATGTCTTGCCAAAAAATTTACACCAAGAATATAAAACTTACGAAAATCAAGGCCGAGGTGTAACCATGCTCACGTCTCGGAATGAAAGACTTATATGTCGACTTGATCGTGTTTATAATATGGAAACATGAAATGAAATAGGAGTTTCACATATCTCGTCGTTGGTCGCGAAACTACGATGTTATTCAAAGCTATCGGAACTTTAAAAACTTCAGCTGCTTTACTCTCATTGTTGATGGTATTCTTAAATGAATTGTTTTTGAGTGAAGTAGCAAGAGAGGATACAGATATATTTATAGATTATAAAGTGAGAATCGTCTTTTTATGAGCCATCATGAAACTTTCAAAATTCAAGAGTTTTAGAATTTGAAAAGATTCCAGGCAATTCTTGTAAACTGAATCTCACGCATTTAAATGTTCAAATGCTTTTGTTTGTTTGTTTGTTTTTCCAAAATGCCGTATGGAATAGATGAAGTGGAATGAGTAAACGTGTTTGTGGAAAATGAAGTAAACGAGTTTATCTTGGTTTAGGCTTTCTTTCTTTAAATAACTTTTCCAAGTAGTCTGCTCGACTGGTGATTATGACATTTCAAGATTTCAGAGTCCTGTCTCCATCATGTTATTTATTAAATACTGCATAAGGGACAGATCGTCATTAATCTTCTTGTTCAGACAAGAAAAGTCTGAATCTCTTTTCCCATTGCCCTCTTTTTCGAGTATGCTGTCAAGACAGTTGGAAGTGAAGGGAAAAAGGAAATGAGGCAGGTAAACATCATAAAGAAGGTGTGTGTGAGGAGAAGAAGTGGAGGCCGTGTATTGGTGGACACTGGCGTAATAAAGTGATTGGGAAAATTGGAGGAAAGTGAAACAATGGTAACCAGGAATTGACGATAAAGCTTATTGATGAAATTTCAACCTACCCTTTTTTTTTATTTGGGCAAAAAATAAAAAGAAAAGAATGAAGGGAGAGTGATCAGGCACCGGCTCCAATCTAATTCTTGTTTCAACCATGCTTCGTCTTTGTTGCATTTGATATTTTGTAAATTTAAAGAATATTAATTTCCCCCTAAGAATTGCCAGGCAAAATGGATTACAAAGGTAAACATGATCACAATGCTTAACAAAAGTCCGCAAAGACATTTCATATTGAAAAGTTTGATCAATAATCAGCACCTAATGTAGGACCAATGCTATCAAAGCCACATCAACGAACCGACAAACTGATGTAAGTTGTTACGGCTCTGCTTTCCAATACTTGCGTCTACTGCGGTCGTCGTCGTCGTCGTTGTGGTGCGTGGAAGGGCAGTGCACAAACGTCTGAGACGGCTAAAGATGGTGCTAGTCTAGAACAGTACCCTTTTCCTCCTTATATGCATGGGGGCACTGGATCTGATTGATGAAGCAACCGAAAGCGAAGCCCTCGAAGGAGGAACTTGTTTGTAATCATCATGCCAACCCTTTTGTTGCTTTGTATGCTTGGCTTGCTGATCAGCTGCCTGCCGCCTACTGAATCAGCACCTACCTATCTATCTCACTACTGTTCCAACGCAACTACTTTCATTCCGAATAGCGTCTACGAAACCAATCTCAATTTGGTTCTCTCTGCTCTTTCCTCCAACGCCACCCGTGACACCGGATTCTACAACTTCACCGTCGGCCGAACATCTCCGGACGTTGCTTACGGCCTCTTTCTCTGCCGAGGTGATGTTACCTCCCAAACCTGTCAAGATTGCGTCGCGACTGCCGTTAATGAGACCGTCATACAGCGGTGTCGCGGCCTTAAACAGGCAGTCATTTGGTATGATGAGTGCATGTTGCGTTACTCAAACGCGTCATTCTTCTCCCAAGTTTATGAAGCACCCAGAATTGCCATGTACAATACGCAGAATATCACACAGCCAGACCAGTTTAATCAGGTACTGGAGACCACCTTAGCTTCCGTAAGGACTCAAGCTGCGAATGATCAATCTGGCAAGAAGTTTGCCACTAAAGAAGAAAATTTCACAGGATTTCAAAAGGTGTACAGCCTAGTGCAGTGCACACCTGATTTGTCTCTAGATCAATGCGATTGATGTCTCATAGGAACCATTGCAATTCTCCCTGATTGCTGCGGCGGGAGTCAAGGGGCAAGGGTCCTGTTTCCAAGCTGCAACGTTAGATATGAGTTGTACCCATTCTACACTGTGCCCTCACCACCACCACCACCACCACCTCCTCTGCCTGCTGGCCTGCTCCACCTTCAGAACCAACTACTCCAGGTAAATTCCATGTAAGCATTTTGGCTAGTTTCCATATGATGCTGCTGCCCCCTTAAGGAATTTGTTGTGAAGCCAAATTTTGTATTATCCTTTTTGACGTTCAGAGAGACACAGCAGATATATGCTTCAGCCCTGGGGCTGGGGTTCAAACAAATTGATTGTTACCGTTAGGTGTTAATTTTTCACTGGGGTATTTACTTGTTGATGCATAGCGAAGAAGACTTTCAATTTACACTTCTAATGAAACATATTCTTATTGATACAGGGAAAGATGGAATATCTTCAAAAACAATCGTCATCATAGTTATTCCAACAGTTGTCTCTGTGGTGATCTTCTCTATTCTATGCTACTGTTTAATATGTAGCAGTGCTAGGAAGAAATACGATGCTGTAGAAGCAGAAAATGGTAAACTACTAGCACCTCATCTGAATAATCCTCTGTTTTTGTTCCAGTGATGGTATCCACAATTATAATTAATGTTCAACAAATTTGTTGGAACCTTTTTTTTTTTTTTTTTTTTGTGCAGTTGAGTCCAGTATCACCTCTGTGGACTCTCTGCAATTTGATTTGGCGACAATTCAAGCTGCTACAAATAACTTCTCAGATCATAACAAGATCGGTGCGGGGGGCTTTGGTGATGTATACAAGGTAGAACTCTACTAGTGTAGTTGATTACATAGCTTAATAGGATCAAAATTCTGATGCACTTGAATTGAGGATTTTAAAAGCTCATGAAACTATTCTGTTGAAAAATTAAATGCCTCGCGGCTTGTTATCAGGGTACACTTTCTAGTGGACAAACAATTGCCTCAAGGGGCTATCTAAAAGCTCCTGGGCAAGGTGCAGTAAATTCAAAAATGAGGTGGTGTTAGAGGTGGCCAAGCTTCAACACAGAAACCTAAAAAATGAGTTGTTGGGATTTGGAAGAGGAAGAGAAGATACTTGTCTATGAATATGTGCCTAACAAGAAGCCTCAAGCTACACCCTGTTTGGTCTGCCTCATCCTTACTTTTACTTCTCAATTTTAAGTTTATTGTGTTTGTGTAATCTCACCAAAACTTTATTCTGAATTTAACATTTATTTGATAAAAATGTAGATCCTGAAAAACAGGGGCAGTTGGATTGGTCAAAGACAGTACCTTATTGGAGGAATAGCTCGAGGAATTCTCTATCTTCATGAAGATTCCAGGCTCAGAGTTATACATCGTGATCTAAAAGCCAGCAATGTTCTGTTAGATGGTGATATGAACCCTAAAATTTCAGATTTTGGCATGGCAAGGATATTTGGTGTAGATCAAACTCAAGGAAATACAAACAGAGTTGTTGGCACATAGTAAGTTTTGGAGCTTCAAAAACATTTTCATAATCCATATCAGTATTGAATTTATTAGTTGTTAACATAGGGAAAAACTGATTCTCATAGGCATTAATAAAAAAAATAAAAAAAATCATCTCCAACTAAGAATAATATTAAAGAAATGTTAACTTTCAAATGCATTCTTAACTTGATATCATTAGGTATGCCTTTTGTGATGCCTTATAAATTGGATTGCCATACTGACGGTGCTTGCTTGTAGTGGTTACATGTCTCCCGAGTATGCGATGCATGGACACTTCTCAGTCAAGTCCGATGTATATAGTTTTGGTGTCTTAGTTTTAGAGATTATAAGTGGCAAGAGGAATAATAGTTTCCATGAATCAGACCAAGCTGAAGACCTTCTGAGCTATGTAAGTTGTGAACCTATCCAGGATTATGTTTTCAGTACCATTACCATCACTTGTGAGAGTTAAAAGAAAAGATAATATATTTGACAGTAGTTAATGAATGGATGCAGGCTTGGAAACTTTGGAGGCAGAACTGCCCAGGTGATGGACCCGACGACTAAGGAATTCTTTCACGAAATGAAGTATTCGGTGCATCCATATGGGCTTATTGTGTGTCCAAGAAGATCCAGATGACAGACCATCCATGGCATCCGTAGTTCTCATGCTCAGCAGTTACTCTGTTACTCTACCATTGCCTCAACAGCCAGCCTTCTTTCTTCGCACAGGAACACGGTCAGACTTCCCAATAAAGGCATTGGAGTCAGACCAATCTGCAAGCAAGTCAATTTCATGGTCTGTGAACGAAGCTTCAATTACTGAATTATATCCTAGGTAGGATGAAGATAATAGGCAATCTCTAAAAAGTAGGGTTATGTAAATGTAATAAATAAGATGAAGCTAAATTCTAAGCTTAATTTAAAATGGTGCTGTTTGAAGCGATCAGAACTTTGAAATGTATTTCTAAGTTTCTAGAAGGGGTCATTATGGTTTTCCATCAGGAAACATCCCAATACTAAGGTTGTGTTTGGAGTCAGATCAGTTATTTCTTTCAGAATCCTCTTTCCTTTTGATTCTTCAACACTTGAGTTTAATGTGGTTTTTGAGGGCTCATGACCTTGGATTAATGTATTAATTCCAAGTTATTTTAAATTTACTTTAGTGTGTCATATATGTTGTTGGTAAGGGTACGTAAGTTCACATCTCATGAGCCACTGAAATTTCCCAAAAGTTCCCGGAAATCATTCAGATGTTTGATAATATGCTAATTTTTTTTTAGTTGAAATGGGAAATATATCAGCCTCCATTAATGTGAAGCATAAGAGTTTAAAGACAATTTTGCTTTATTGATGATGAGGTGGGACACTAGTGAAATTGACTATTGTCAACATGAGACGTATGAGTTCTTTGAACTAATTGATCACTGGCCCACCAGCTAGCTGGCCTGGGGAAGAATTCGTGGGAATGGTGTTACTCGTATGATATAAGAGCATCTCGTCCTTTATTCGATAAATTCAATTCTGCTGAAAATATATTTAAATATTAAATTCATTATTTTAAGCCTTGACTTTTTAAAATTAGGCTCTGGCCAAGTACATTTTATAAGGCTGATTTTAATTAGCTTACGATAATTTAAAAAGGTAAAGCATATATATAGAGAGAGATAAAGAAAAAAAAAGGTAGAGAGAGAATTTAGAGAGCTCAAATGGCTCTCCTCATTTGGTGACCTATTTGGGTTAACTATGAAATAGAGAGTGGAATAGAGAGTGGGTTTGAGAGAATTTTTTGTGTTTGGTTAGCTAAAGTAGCTAAAAAAAAAAAGAAATAGAGAGTGGATTGGAGATGCTCTAAGCCTAACACAGACTTTGGTCTCTTGAGTGGGAATGCTCCATCCCCCCTACTCATACATGAAGACACAGAGGCTAACCTCTCCGGGCATCTAGGCTCTAGGACCTTGGTGTGTCTTGCTTTTGGCTTGAAGTCCCCTTTAATAATAGCAAAATTTCCTTGCATCCCCTCATTTATCTCATCATACTAATGGCATATACTCATTTTTGTTTGAATCAGATAAGATAAAACCCAAATTAAACTTTGTAGTTCTGTTGGTTTGTTCGAATTTGGAAACAACCTCAGTTTCTTCGAACAGCAGGCCAGCCAAGCGCCAGACATTACTGATATTTTATCATTGATCCAATATTTTATATGGCGTACGAAACTAAAAAAATTAATTATTTTTCCACTGATTGTGGTTTTTCTAAACACAAAAAGCTAAACAAGTATTAATCATAACTAATGTCGATTTTTTATTAAAATAAAAATAATTAATATGACCCGTAGACCCCAAATTTTGAGGCTTAGGACTTTTTGTTTCTTTTGTGGGAGCGATCGCATTGGGAGAATTCTGAGGAGAGAGGTGTAAACCCCACATTTTGAGGCTTAAGATTTTTTTCCTTTGTGGGAGGCAATCCCACATTGGAAAATTATAAGAAAGAGAGGCCTCCCTTTCCCTATAAAAAGGGGTCCTCTCCCCCTTGATTGAGGAGGAAGAAAAAGGGAAACAATAGGCTTCTTTCAGCCAAGGTTAGAAGCACTGTGGCCTTGATTAAATATTTTTTTGGAGAATAAATTAAGACATGAGCACATATAATTTAGGCCCTGGACTATTAAATTTGTATTTTCTTAAGGAGGCTATGGTCTTCCGCACCCACGATCTGAGTGGGAGGTCTAAGAAGTGGTCTCAAAGTTTAAAGGTTTGATAGCTTTAGAAGTGATTTCGAACAGAGGTGATTCGTTCAGGAGCTACGAGTCTGCAGTTATTTTTTTATTGACTTTCTTTACTCTTTACTTATATAGTTATTTTTAATTAATCGTCTTGTATATATATTAGTCATTTAATTTATAGTCTTATTATTTTATTTTCCTTGTAAGTATATTGTTGCTTTTTGTTTATTTAATTAAATTGGTTGTTGATGTTTTTTTTCCCTTAACATATGAACTATCACCCACCCTTAATTTAATAAAATTCCCAAATTTGAATTTTTAAAAATTCAAGTTCTAAATTTTCATTTCTCAATTTTAAGTGTCCAAATTTCAAATTTCAAATTTCTCATTTTCTAAAATTCAAATTTTCAAATTTTAAATTCAAGTCCTCAATCTCAAATTTCAAGGGTAATCGAAGTGTCATAATGTCAAAACTTAAGTTCACAATTTTCCAATTTCCAATTTTAAAGTTTATAATTTCAAATTTACAAAATTCATAATTTCAAAATTCAAGCGATCAATTTCAAATTTCCAAATCTCAATTCCAAGATTCAGTTGTCCCAGTCTTAAATTTTGAAAATTCCTAATTTCTAAAAGTCCAAAAAAAAAATCTCAAATTTCAAATTTCATCTTAAAACTTTCAATTTTTCAAAACTTCAATTTCAAATCGGTTTTCAAAAAATCTCAAACACACGGTTAATTCTACAATTCCAATAAAAATGGAATCTTAGGGAGCTAATTTGTGTAACATATAAATGGGTTTAAGGTAAGGACCCGACTATTCTATATATCATTTTAATAAATAATTTGACGTATGATTTATAACAAATTTCTAATTGAATGTGAATAGTTTGGCATTTTGTTATTACGCTAACATTGTTTCCCGATTGATAAGTAGCAACATGCCGTCGGGTACACATTTTTCTCATCGACTTTGCTTGATTATTTATTTATATATGTGCATACTTTTGTATTGTTATTCTTATGCTTACGTGTCGTTAGTTGATTAGTCAAAACCCATATTTTCTTTAGTTTGTTTAGTAGAGACCCGACTTTAGGGGCTTAGAGGGGTGCTACGCTTCCATCGTACCTTCCCGATAAGTAACCTGACCCCCGGACCTAGACTCGGTTTTCCCAGACCTGCCTTTTCCTATCATGAGTCATATTTAGGGTTTTTCTTTCTTATTTTGTTTTCCCTTTTAAAATAAAAACAAAAATAAGTGGCGACTCCAAACCGTTTTCTAAAAATGGTTTTTTAAAATAAAAAAGCAGTCTCGTCTTTTAGTGGGAAATGCATGACCAAAAAATCACGGGGTCCACAAAATGGCGACTCAGTAAGGAAAGTGAGGGGTGAGCTTTGAATCTGAATTAGGGAAAATGTGGAGTTTGATTGGTTGATTGATAGATCACTTCTTTTTGTGCTTTTTGTGTATAACACATTGAAATTTTGATAATTTGGATTGTATCTTTCCTTATGTCTAATTGTTGTATCATTAGTATTGGTGGTGACTTCGTCGGTCAATTCTTCTGTTCATCTTGTTATGTCACTTGTTTCTCATTGTTTGTTATATACACATCATGTTCATCTTATACTCTTACTTAGATTATGTGTAGATATGGATGATATACCTGCGCTTTGCATGACTGTCTGTTGCATGACTACCTTTCTCCTACATGATTGCTTGTCGCATGTCTATGTGGGGTGCACATGTATCCCCTTATCTCCAAACCACTAGTCTCGGTCGACTTTGTGTCTCTTGGTTTTGTGTTTACCGTTGGAGACTTGTTGCTCCTTGCTTGCTTTTCGACCAAGCTAGTGACTAGGAGTAAGGTCTAGTGATGGGCTATATTCATGTTTGTGAGCATTTTGGAGGTGGCCGACATATTGATGCTGAGGAGTCCGATCTTCGAAGACTTGTATAGCCTAGAGCTAGATTTTAGGATACTTTTGTGACCGGTGTGCATTTTCTGGTTTAGATGTCATTTAGGTTTTTCGAATGCACCCACACATACACTGTACACTTAGTTTATTCTTGAGTGTTGAGAGCCTTTACCATAGGCTACCCCCTGGGATGTCGAGGAAGTGCATGTGTGGAGTTGATGACCACCTTGCATGGAAGCGCCTCGTCTCTTCGGAGACGTGTAGGAGGTTGTGTACCATTGGAGGGTACAATCGCTCCTGCTAGGGACCCCTTTAAAAGACTACCTACCCTTGTCTTTTTAGAGCCACCATTGACCTTCTAGGTTGAGTTTAGATCCTACTGATTAGGACTCCCATCCTACATGTGGGTGCATCTGTAAGCCTTCAGGGCCGGTTTTATCATGATATGGATCCAAATTCCTCTATTTTGGTTTCCTGTCTAGGGTATATAGAGATTGATGGTGTGTTATTGTTGTGCTTGGATCGAGATTCAGCTGATCGGGAAATGAGATAGGTCCATGCCGGATTTTGTGGGCCCCACATGGGAGGACATATGTTGGCTCATAAGATTATGAGGACTGGCTATTTTTGGTTGACCATGGAGACTAATTGTTGTCAGTTTGTTTAGAGATGTACAGAGTGTCAGATGCATGGAGATCTCATACACGTTCCACCATCAGAGTTACATGCATTGACCTCACCTTGGCCGTTTTCAGTTTGGGGCATAGATATTATTAGGAAGATTTCGCCGAAGTCTTCTAGTGGTCATGAATTCATTCTAGTCGCTATTGATTATTTCACGAAGTGGGTGGAGGCCACTTCTTATGCAAAGCTAAATGCGGCCAAAGTGGCCACCTTTATCAAATTGCACATTATCTGCAGATATGGGGTTCCTCATGAGTTGATATCGGATAGAGGTGTGCATTTCAGGGGTGAGGTTGGCACTTTATTACAGAGATATGGCATCCAGCATCACAGATCGTCTGCGTATAGGCCGCAGACAAATGGGGCAGTAGAGGCCGCGAGCAGGGCATATTAAGAGGGTGCAGCGCAAGATGATTGAGACTTCTATGGGCGAGTCCAGGAAGCCTTCGCATTATGGGCGTGTCGCACCTCCTTTTCGCACTTCTACGGGAGCCACACCTTACTCTCTAGTTTCATGGCATGGAAGCTGATTTGCGTTGAGATAGAGATGGGATCCTTGAGAGTAGCCTAAGCGGCCGATTTCGAGAGGCGAATTAGGTTCGATCCACGGCTTGATCGGCTTAGCTGTTAGATGAAAGGAGATTGAGAGCTACGGCCATATTCGAGCTTACCAAGGAAGATGTGCAGCTTTCAAGCGGGTCAAGCTGAACCGCTACGGCGAGGCGATTTTGGTTTTGAGAGTCCTCGGAGGATTAGTCAGCGACCCTAGAGGGAAGTTGGGCCCAAGCTGGAGGCGGACCTTACATTATTAGAGTTGACCCGGAGGAGTTGCATGGTTGATGGACTTAAGATGAAACCAAATTCTGAGTCAACCAATGTGGATCAAGCGCAGAAAAGTTTTCGTTTGAGACCTTGGTCGCGGGATGGAGTGAAGCACGTCATTTCGGTTAGCCATATACCTTATCACTTGTTACTCACATTTTTATTTTTCTTTTACCGTTGCTAGCCCATTCAGGCTACGTTTGCGTTTGGCCTATTCTTTCTCTTATAGCCACAACACCTTTTCATACAGGATAGGGGCCCTCTGGTGTGTGGATGCCTTAGTTTAGGGATCTTCTAAGTTATGGACACATTGACATGTTCTTTATATCGCCTTACCACACTCACTTCCTTGTATCCGTTCCATTTCATAGTTTCTATGTTTTCACCACTTTCTTTCTATCCCGACTTCTCAGATTCTATAATTCTTTTTCTGGCCAGGTGGTGATCTGTTCGTTTCTGCTGCATAAGTTTGTCATGTCATCCCTTCACTCAATCCATCGACATTTATTCGGAGACTTTTAGTTTGAGAGGCTTATGTTATTTCATTGGAGTTGTTTTATTGTACCTTTGTGCTTGGAGATATGTTCATTTATTGCCATATTGGTTTGTCTCTCATTGATTTCATTCAGTCTATGCGCAAAAAAAACAAAAAAACAAAAACAAAAAACAAAAAACAAAAAAAACAAAAAAAAAAAAAAGAAAAAGAAAAAAAGAAAGAAAAAAAATATATAAATAAATGCACACATATATGTATTTAGTATAAGTATTCCTTGAGTTCGTATGTGGATTTATGAGGATCATTGTCTTTAGTGTATCTTATTACTTGTGGGATTTAGTGACAGTATTGAGCTACGAGATCCTAGTATCATGTGTTTACTTTGAGATTTTATTAGTGGTATATGAGATGATCAATCCTCTCCTAGGGGCTCCGAGTTAGTGTCATATTCATCATCCAATTTGTCGACGACATGTCTTCCCCATGTAGTTATTTGGGTAGATTCATCATATCATCATCAGTTTTTTCCATACTATTATTTATCTTCTCGACTTCATACCTCTCATTTTCACATTTATCACCCTCATATGTTTATTGATTTCGAGTTTGATGTTTCACTTTACATCCACTGCTCTTTATCTCACACATATTTACACTTTTGCATTACATCATTGTTATTATCACTTCCATTGGATGTTTCTTTGTGTCCATGGCTCATGAGGACTTCTTATGCATACGGCATTCCACTCACGAGGGGCATGGGGTTGATCGTGAATTGTTGAGCTAAGTTTTCCTTTAAGTTTCTTTTACCCTTGTCACCCCTAAGCCTACATGACCGATCTGTGTCATAAGACCACCATTTGAGACCGTGGGATTTAACGTTTTCTTGTGACATCTACTTGATAGGTATTTGAGACTTAGTCGATATCTCGGACATTATTCATACTGGCTTTTCTAGGAGATGCTTTGCTAAGAGTTGGGATCCATTTCTAGTTACTGCTTCTGTATGACCCGAGGCTGTCTTTTGTTATCGGGATGCAGATCTAGATCGATTCCTCGATATGCCATATATCGCATACCCCTATTTATTCCGGATCATTTGGATGTGGTTTGCTCAAGGTGACACATATTCACGAGAGATATCGAGCCACATTTTGATATATTCAAGGTTTCATCACTTTCATCGATGACACATGTCACCATACTTCTTCAAGGTCCCTATCCGCCAAGATCATCAGAATTTGTTTGTTCAGGCATACAATCGCTATCGATGTGGGATGAGAGTCTGTTAAGACATTTTCGGGATTTCATCATGTTTTGATAGATGCCACACTGGGGCATATCCCTATCTTTCGATCACTGGACGCGCCCGTTTGGCTGCATACCTTATCGATGATATGAGCCATTGCTATGACATTTTCTGACTTCATTATGTTTATGTCGGGATGTCATATCAAGTACACCCCTCTAACCTTGCCTCATTATCTTCGCCAGGTGTTCGCACTCATATATGGATCAGATGGTGTTCATACTCATCCGCAGATCACATTTTCTAATATGCAGATCAAATGCTCGATTTCGTCTTTCTCTCAGATATCAGCGCTCGATCGCTTCTATATGGATCGATACCGCACTTCATTTGCATCACATTTTCAAATACACGCATAGATCGGGACGTCAGATTGCCTTCTCAAGATATCAGGCTGCTCAGACTTCTCTCATATGGATTTCAGATAAATGATTCTATTTAGGTATCACGCTTTGCTAGCACAAATAGATCAAACGCTCGCATTGCCTTCAGATATCAGCGACTTCTCGCCTTCATATGGATCAAATGATGCACCGACTTCATTTGCATCACACGGCTAGCACAATAGGTCGGATGCCTGTATTTTCGGTCAGATATCAAGCATTCAGACTTTTGTCTTCATGGGATCAGATGTTCAGAAAATTCCCCTCCATCACATTCGCAGCCCGGGCCAGACGTGACGCTGTACTCGCTTTTTGCATATCGTGTTCGGGGATCATTTTTATATGGATCGATGTTCGTGACTTCATCTCGCGATCACATTTGCTGGCACGGGAAGACAGACGCTCAGATTTCGTCAGAGATATCGTGCGACTACTTTATATGTGGATCGACAGTTCAGACTTCATTCCAGATCACATTCGGCTAGCACCCGGTCGTGACGCTCGTAGACTCGGCTCACAGATATCGCCGCTCAGACTTCGCCTCAGGGAGTATGCGATCGACATGTTCGACTATCCGCATCACATTTGCCGCCACCGGCCGACGCTCAGGCTTCGCTCTCACATCAGCGCTCAGACTACTTTATATGGATCGATGTTCGACTTCATTTGCATCACATTTGCCAGCACGCCACAGACGACGCTCAACCCCGCTTTCTCGCTATCGCGCTGCCTCGCACTCGCCTCTCATATATGGATCTAAACTTCATCCGTGATCACATTTGCTAACATACAGATCGACGCTCAGTTTCGCTTTCGCGACATCGCATTTGGATTTCATTTCTTTATACGGATCGGGATGTTCGATTTCATCTCAGATCACACTAGCTCTTCAGAGATCGTGACGCTCGTAGAGACTTTGTTCGTGATAACATCAAAGCGCTCGCACTTCACCTCATATACGTTAGATCGATACATACTTCATTTGCATCACATTTGCTAGCACAGCAGGCCAGACATTCTGATGCCTTCACCATAGTTTAGAACTCTCACATTTCATATCTTTATCTAGATATATATATCGTTACTACTATTCATGGTCACACTGCGTAACACCTTGATCACATGGTTTATTTTGGTTGTTCGCATTTCTTCTATTGGTTAGCTCATGAGTTTCTCCAATGATGGGTGTTGATCGCTATACGCACACAATTTTAATTCATTCTAGTACTCCACGTGCAGGTCGCATCACCATTTTGTGAGATTTCTCGATACAGTTTGACTCCTTGAGAGGACCTACTAGATGAGGTTGGATCTATATCACATGGGCGTGGACTATTATAGTTATCTTATGGTCACCACTCTTAGTAAGGTGTCTAGTGGCCCTCTTGTTTCTCGCTTAGTGTCCCTCTTGACACTTCAAGTCTTTTTTTCTTCGATGAGTTCATCTTGCTTCACTACTTTTCACACCTCTGCTTTTTTATCATTGTTCATGTTCTACACTCATGAACTCTATCAAAGATGGGCATATTTGTGTAATCTCAAATTTTGAGGCTTAGTACTTTTTTTTCTTTTCTGAGTGCAATCCCACATTGAAAACATACAAGGGAGTAGGTAAACCCACATTTTGAGGCTTAAGATTTTTTTCTTTGTGGGAGGCAATCCCACATTGAAAATTATAATAAAGAGAGGCTCTTTCCCTATAAAGGGTCCTTCTCCCCGACGAGGATACAGAAAAGTGAAACCATAAAGCCATTCCACCAAAAAGGTCGGGAGACCCTACTAGCCCCTCGATTAAATATTTTTCTATAATACCAAGCATACTGCCTATATAATTTACTTATTAGTTCCTTTACATTTATTTTCTTACATGAGGTTATGGGTCTTCCCACATACTGAGTGGGAGGTCCTAAGGCTCAAAGTTTAAAGGTTTGATAGCTTTTGAGGTAATTTCACTTTTAAGAGGTGATTCTGTCCGGGATACCTACTACTGTATTTTTTTATTGATCTTTTTTCTTATATAGTTATTTTTAATTAATTGTCTTGTATATATATTAGTCATTTAATTTATAGTCTTATTATTTTATTTTCTTGTAAGTATATTGTTACTTTTGTTTATTTAATTAAATTGGTTGTTGATGTTTTTTTTCCTTTAACATATGAACTATCACCCATTCTTAATTTAATAAAATTCCCAAATTTGAATTTTAAAAAATTCAAGTTCTAAATTTTCATTTCTCAATTTTAAGTGTCCAAATTTCAAATTTCAAATTTCAAATTTCTCATTTTCTAAAATTCAAATTTTCAAATTTTAAATCTGTCCTCCAAATCTCAAATTTCAAATTGTCGTGTCATAATACTTCAAAACTTAAGTTCCACAATTTCAATTTCACTTTAAAGTTTATAAATTTACAAAATTTATAATTTAAAATTCAAATGAGATCACTTCAACAAATCTCAATTCCAAGAGATTCATTGTCCCACTTAAAATCTACAGTGCACCCTAATTTCAGAAAAGTTCAAAAAAAAATCTCTCAACACTTCAAATTTCATCTTAAAACTTTTAATTTTTCAAAACTTCAATTTCAAATCGGTTTAAAAAGCCCTCAAACACACGGTAGCATAATTCTACAATTCCACAAAAATGGAATCAGAGCTAATTTGTGTAAAATATAAATCTGTTTGTGTAATTACATTCCATATATCATTTTAATAAATAATTACATATGATTTATAACAAATTTCAATTGAATGTAATAGTTTCAGATTTTGTTACTGGTTACACTAACATCGCTTTCCAATTGGTGCGCTTTCTAACATGCCGTCTTATTACTTATCCGCTCGCTTCGACATTATTTATTTATATACGTATCGTGCCAGACAAGTATCGCTATCTCTGTGATTCATTAGAAGGATTAGCGTTGTAGCCATTTTCTTAGTCATTTAGTAGAGACCCTACTTTAGGGGTTTAGAGTGTGCTACGCCCATCGCACTTCCCTAGATAAGCACCCAACCCTGACCTAGACCCTGGCTTCCAGACCGTTTTTCGATCATATTTGAAAGGCTTTTTCTTCTATTTCGCTTTCCCTTTAAAATAAAAACAAAATAAGTGACTTTACTCCAAAACCGTTTCTAAAAATGGTTTTTAAAATAAAAACGTATCTCGCCTTTTGATGGAAAATGCATAATAAGAAATGCATGCCCTTGACTACTTAAAAGTTTAGCATATAAATTGCAAAGAAACTAGTTATGTGAAGAATAATATATATCATCGATGTGAAGTTTATATACATATAAACAATACTATGAGGAGAAATAGTCATATAAAACCTAATGCTCAAAATCCTTGCTCCGCTTACCACTAAATCTAACTATATCCAAAATCGTATTACGAAAATTTTCAACGATTCTAATATTTAGTTTTCATTTCGAAAATACGTCGTATCACCTTCGTTGAAAATACGTTACTTAACCCCATTTGCTGAATTTGCTGAATTTAATTCGAGAAAATGCTTAGTAAACAAATTTTTACCCGCTTCCGATTCATATACATAAAATGTTTAAAATAGCGATCTATTTTCTGTTTTCAAAATTTGTTTTCGTCTTTATTCTCGTAACTAAACGTTAGCTTCCTTATTCAAAAAGTCAATGTAGAAATGTAAAATTTTCTACCTACTAAATAAAATATTTACATGTATAGGAAGTCAACGCGATCGTTACATTCTCAATTTAAATTTGATAGCAATCAAAATCAAGAGAAAGGAAGTGGGAGTCTCCAGCCGCAGCAGCAGTAGCAGATGAAAGAAGATCTGAGATGGGAGTGATGCAGCATCTCAGATCCAGAGCTACGAGCCCTTCTCAGAGCAGAAGAATGGAACGAATCCGCGTTGAGGCTTATTCCCATCTTCATTTCTCTGCCAACACCACATCTCGCATACCCATCAACGCCCAGATCTCGATCATCTCCTCAAACTTCAAAAATCCCTCTGTTTGGCCCTTTCCAACAGGGCTGAAGCGCGGTCTCGGCTGCGCGATTTGGCTAATGCTCTCCAAGATTGTGACGGAGCACTTGAAATTGAGGGTACCCATTTCAAGACTCTGCTCTGCAAAGTGTGTGTGGCCTTGCTTGGTCTCAATAGAATTCTTGGTATTGGATTGCTTCAGCAGCTCTTCTTGATCCTGGAGGCCGGTTTGAAATGTGAAGCCCTTAATGGGTTCTTGAAAGATGCAAGCAACTTCGGAGTCGTCGTATATGACTGAGTCTTTGACCTCTCTGATTGGGTCGTAAAATGGGTTTCGAGGAAAGTTTCCTGAATTGGCAGAGTACATTGGTCCAGTGGAGATTAGGAAGTCTGAGATTAGAGGGCGTGGCTTATTTGCAACAAAGAACGTTGATGCTGACTTCAGCGTATTACTAAGGTAATTGTTACAGAAAGGTGTATTTTACCGGATCAGAATGAAGAGAGTTGGCCGATAATATACAGTTGGTCATGGAAGAATTTTATTGATAAGGTTGTTGAATCAGCTTCTAAAACAAGAGACTCATCACTTACTTTCTGGTGCTATCAAAATAAAGATGAGGATGTGCTTGAGGTTCTGATGAATCTGTTTAGGGCTGAGACAGAGGAGGAGAGTGCCCCACCACCGAAAGCCGGATATGGACAAAATCTACACCTGAGAATTCCCAGTTGAGGATGCAGCCTCAGCAAAAGTTTTGGGGAAGAATAGTGACACATGCAGTAAGTTATGGATACTGCTCACATTCATCAACCATCTCATAGCCCAAATGCGAGGCGCTTGCATGTTGGGGATCATGTAATAGTTCATGCTTCAAGAGATATAAAGGCGGGGGAAGAGATCACATTCGCATACTTTGATGTGCTCTCACCATGGAGAAAGCGCACGAGTATGTCCAAGATATGGGGATTCCAGTGTAATTGCAAGAGGTGCAAGTTTGAAGAGCAGATATGCTCCAAAATGGAGATGCAAGAAATCCAGATGGGACTTGAAAGAGGGCTTAACATGGGTGATGCAGTTTATAGGCTGGAAGAAGGTATGAGGAGATGGATGGTGAGAGGAGATGAGAAGGGGTATTTGAGAGCATCCTTCTGGGTTGCCTACTCTGAAGCTTATGAATCCGATCATAAAACGGTCAGACGGTGGGGCAGGCGGATTCCAGCAGCAGATGCTGTGGTGGATAGTGTTTCGAAAGCTGTCGGAAGTGATGAGAGGGTTTTGAAGGCCTTTATGGCTGGACTGAAGAGAAGATGTGGTGGTGGAAGTGGGCTAGTGGAAATGGAGAGAGCAATGAAGCTTACAAGAGAGGTATGGTAAGGTTATGAAGAAACAGGCCATGAGGGACTCTCATTGAGCTTGGCAATCACGAGGAGAAGCTAGCTAATAGCTAATATGAAAGGTTTATTAATTGTATCAACGTGAGAAGATTTTATGTTTGGTTGATGCTTTATTGCCATCTAACATTACACCCATTGATGTCTCGTTGAGTACACACATTGCAAAAGTTTTTCTTTATCTTCTTTGAGCTTGTTTTCTAATCCATGGCTCCAAGGATTTGGAAAGAAGTTGTGAATTACACAATTAGATGAACATGACTGATTACCAAATGACCATTTGAAGTATTAGTGCATCTCACCTCCTAACTAAGGGGATGCTTGGTCTTGACCATTGAAATAGAGCTCCCATAGTGAGTGCATATATAGTGTATATGCTTACGCATTCGATACTGGATAAGACCAATAGTGATCAAACAAAAATTGATCAAGACTTCCATTGGGTACAAACTCATAGACAAGCAACTTTTCTTCCCTTGCCAGGCAAAAGCCCAAGAGTTTAACAAGATTTTTATGTTGAAGCTTTGCTACTAAAAGAACCTCTGTCTTGACTGTCTGCCTTTCCTGAGAGCTTTTGAGAGCTCTTAACAGCTATTTCTTGTCCATATTCAAGCCTCCCTGAGAGAACAACAACTCACTAGCACCACTTCAGAACTTATGTGTGCTTATGGCTTATTACAAAGCAACTCTCAAACAAACCAAGCAAAAAGGTGATTTTATGCTTTATCAGTATGGCATTACGCCCATGCACCGTACCTTGTATACGACACCAACCACCTCTCCCAGTTTAGCAGGAGAAGTTCTCTGTTGCACCTTCCTTTTAATTGTACTGAACCCATTTGCAACGCTTCAACGCTTACTCTTCCTTCCTGACCTGCTGTGACATTCAGAGACACAAAAACGTTTTGAGAGGGGATATTCCAAGCACATGTGAACAAGTGAGATCGTTTAAAGTTCCTAATAGGCTAGTAAATACAATGAAATGGAGCTTCACAGGAGAGGTTTTAAAACAAAATTTTAATATATTTTTGCTTTCACCCCCTCTGCCATTACTGTTTGAATGTGGGCTTGCTACAGTCAAGGTTAAGTGTTGGTAAAAGCAATAGTCTATCCTACAAATAACTACAGAATATTTAAGAAGTCCAGTTTGTTTCTGCAGGTCATTAGAAAGCATTTAAGACACTGTTCATATATGCTCATAGACTGACCAATGAACCTTAGTATGAAATATATGGGTTGGGTATGTGGGTGATTTTTCTACTAGGTATTATGATTTCACAGTGACAGAACAACAGAGTAGAGTAATTCAAAAGAAATGGGACAATTAGCACTGGCAACCAATCAATACACCCATATTGATCAGAGAGAGTTAATTGATCACAAGCTTCATAAAAGCAAACCATCCAAGTTCAACTTAGTGCAACAATAAGTCATATGAAAACTGATTTTGAACTTGACCTAGTTCAAATGGTAATTAATTGCTTACCACTGGGTGTTCTCTGCTTTCTCCTTTGACCGGGCGTGACAGGAAGACGACACATCGGACATGAGTCATAAGGCTCCTTTCACCAAATACTTACTCCACGCCAGCACTTCCACGAAAGCTCCTCTCCTTCTTCATAGTCGTCTCGATCATCCAAGCCTCTCCAAGTTTCGAAAGCTAGTTCTTCATTTTTCTAGTTTATCTTCACGAGGCAGGTCACGCCACTGGGGAAACATACTGTTTTGTTCAGTCCTCGGAAAAAGTCTCATTTTGAGCTTGTTCTACACCGATGTTTGGGGCCTACTCCTACTTGTGGTAGGATTTCAAGCATTTTTGTTACTTTGATAGATGATTATTCTATGTAATTTTGGTTGTTTTTACGAAAAACTCGAGTTGAGTTATTTTCTATATTCTTTCAAAAATTTCATGTCGCCCGCACTCAATTCAATACTTCATATTCGTATTCTTAAGAAGTGATAATGCAAAAGAATATTTCTACGCTTATTCTTCTTCTTTTATGTGTCTTCCCATGGGATTCTTCTCACCAATCATCTTTGTGCTTACAATTCTCAACTTAATGGAGTACGAAATAAAGAATCTGCCATTTAGCTGGAGACAAACGCACTCTCTCCTCCATTATAAGGTTCCTCAACGTTTTTTGGGGGGATACTATCTTAGCTACTTGTTATTTTGATTAATCATATGCCCTCCTGCACGATCCCTGTTATCTTACTACCACTCAACCTCTTCTTTTATCTTCCTCCCTCGTGTTGTCTTTGGTCAGGTCCTGCTTAGCTGTTTATCTCATTAACCTCATGCTTTAGATCCGAATCAATGATCATCAAGTAACCCTACATCATTATTATCATACTGTGATCGAGAGCTACCTCCTCAGCATATTGCTCATAACACCGTATGGACTTGCATGTTTCCGCGCGTGTCCACCTGTGGGGAGACTCGTTTTTTATTGTGAAAAATAGATTTTTAAAAAGAAAATTGGGAACTGCATGTTTCATGCGCGTCCCCATCCCAGGTAAATTTCCATATGGACTGCCCATATTTGATAGTTGTCTCCATCAAAAACTAGTGGAGCCATTGATGAGAACTTTGATTCACCTTCCATTGGAACACTAAGTGTACTCATAGATCACTCAAGAATAAAGCTTTCTGATACGTACCAATTGTTGGTTTTTTTTTATTTATTTTTTTAAAACCCCCCTTTGATAACCGAGGAGAGATACAAGAGGATACTAGGAAATTTTTATTCATAAGTAAAATTGGAATTTTTCTACAATAAAATGCTGGAAAATAAAAGATATCCTAAACTTATGCAACAAAATAACCAAAAATACCATATCCTACAAACTAGAAACTAACCAACTTGACTAATTAAACGAAAATTGTTGATCTTGATGCACAGATTCAACAAGTGTATAATGGTTCACAATATGATGAAACGTTTTACTAGTTCACCAGCTACATCAACGAGCCCCAATATCCGAAATTGTCAAACTATTGGCAGAATGACCAAATGCATTTCTTTCATCCCAGTCAGCGAATCTTCCAATGGATAAGGCAAGTTGTTCAAGATGGCGAAGGGTTACAGTTTCACTTTGTAGCATGACAACCACAGATGGCATGGTTTGCCTATCAAAATCATCTTCTTGAATACATAATAATCCAATGTGGTAGCATCTCAAATATTCATCTGAGCACTATGATTCAGACAATAATGGATCCAACAACTCCAAACCCCTTCCTTTTTTCCGTACTTTCCATGTGTACAACAATATTCAATTGTGTTAGCTTTAAAGGTACTAGAAGACACAAAAAGGATAATGAGCAGAACAATGGAGGAAGGAAAACTTAATTCATTGATTAAAAAAAAGCTTTCAGCAAACTTATATAGCTGACAAAAAAATCACTAGAATTAAGGTGCTAAGATTAAGGAAAATCAAAAATCAAAAAGCTATAATTAAGGACCTAAAATCAAGCCATGACTGAAAATAGGAAACCGAATAGTTAATCCCACAAATTAAGAACTGATCAACAACTTAATAAAAATACCAAATGTTGACAGCAGCACTAAACATTTAAATATAACACTCCTTGTTTAGGAGGTGCAAAAGGCAAGTCTTGCCCTTAAATCATCTAATCTACTTGTTGGCAAGGGTTTAGTGAACATGTCTGCAACTTGATCTTCATATTTGTGGTGTACCAGAAGAACATCCTCATTCTTTTGCACTTATCTTAGGAAGAACAACTTGATATTGAAGTGCTTTATCTTCCCATGAATTACTGGATTGTTTGAGATGGCAATGACAGCTTGATTGTCAACAAAGATCTTAGTGCTT
This sequence comes from Tetrastigma voinierianum, assembly GCA_016808115.1. Taxonomy (NCBI): domain Eukaryota; kingdom Viridiplantae; phylum Streptophyta; class Magnoliopsida; order Vitales; family Vitaceae; genus Tetrastigma; species Tetrastigma voinierianum. The sequence continues at coordinate 161,858 of JAEQBH010001623.1, forward strand.
TCATTTTGTTCCAAGTTGATATAAACTAGGATTTTTCTTAGCCACAAAGCCTAGTTAACAGCAGTTGTAGCAGCAATGAACTCAACCTCAACAATGGACTGAGCCACAACTTCTTGCTCTTTCAAACTCCAACATAAAGCACTTGATCCAAGAGTGAAACAATGACCTGAGGTGCTCTTCATGTCATCAACAGAACCCCCCAATCATTGTTTGAGAATTAACTTGAACTCTTTGGACTTGACAAACTTAACACCAAAATCATAAGTTTTCTTAACATATCTTAGCACCCTTTTTGCTGCCTTTAAGTGCAATTCACTTACACATTGCATAAATCTTGACATAATACTTATTGAATTCAGAATGTTTGGTCTAGTTGCTATAAGATACATGAGGCAACCAACCAGACTTCTAAAATGAGCTTCATCGACTTTCTCTACTCCATCTTCCTTCCTAGGCTTCTCCTTTGAATTCATAGGAGTGCTCATGCCTTTACTTTCTTCAAGCTCGAATTTCTTTTGGATCTCTTTAGTATACTTCTTTTGGATAATATAGACTTCATAGTCATTTTACTGAATTTCCATTCCAAGGAAGTAGGACATCATTCCCAGGTTTGTCATTTCAAAAACCTCCATCATTTCTTACTAAAACTGTTGCACTAAGCTGACTTTGTTCCCTGTTGTTGACTGTCTTGTTTAGGACTCTACTTACTTGGATCTAGTTGTATGGTTAAGTTTACCTTTTCCAATTGATTAAAATCAATACAGATTTGTAGGAATTAGTTGATTGATTATTTTTGTTTTTATTCCATGATTAGGACCTTAATTTTAGTAATTTGTTTCCTATCTTTGTATTTAAATTATTGTGATTCTCGATCAAAATAATTAAATTAAGAATTCCCTTCTCCATTGTTCCTTTCCTTTTTATTTCTCTTTTCCTATTTTCAAAATTTGAACAACTAGTATCAGAGCCCTTCCTCTTGAGGGACCTGCAATTCAATCATGGAAGGTGAAGCTAATTTTTCAGTAATAGCTCCTACAACATTTGGTGGAACAAACTATCAAATGTGGGCAGCAAGAATGGAGACATATCTAGAAGCCTTGGATCTTTAGAAAGCAATGGAAGAAGACTATGAAGTCCCTGCACTTCTTGCAAATCCCACCATGGCTCAAATGAAGGTACATAAAGAAAGGAGGACAAGGAAATCAAAGGCAAAAGCATGTCTATTTGCAGCAATCACTCCCACCATTTCCAGACAGACCATGTCTTTAAAGTCGGCAAAGGAGATATGAGATTACCTAAAAAAGGAGTATGCTGGAGATGAGAGAATCAAAGGTATGCAGATTCTAAACTTAGTTAGGGAATTTGAACTGCAAAGAATGAAGGAGTCTGAATAAGTTAAAGAATACATTGACAAACTTCTTGAAATTGCAAATAGAGTGAGACTTCTTGGATATGAATTCACAAATTCAAGAATAGTTGAAAAAATCCTTGTTATTGTTCCTAAATAGTATGAAGAAATCATCAATGCCCTTGAAAACACCAAGGACTTGTCAAGAATTTCTCTTGTAGAATTGTTAAGTGATTTGCAAGAACAAGAGCAAAGGAGATTGATGAGAGAAGACACAACAATAGAAGGAGCACTAGCATCCAAACATCAAGAAGCTACCAAGAGTGAGTGGAAGATCAAGTAGAAAGAAAGTAGCACCAGTGCAGAACCGATAACTGGAAAAGGAAAGGGTGGGCAGAAGAAATCATATCCACTCTACCAACATTGTAACAAGAAAGGTCATCCACCTTTCAAGTGTTGGAGAAGACCAAATGCTAAATGCTCCAATTGCCAGCAAATGGGGCATGAAGCTATTATTTGTAGGAATGAAAGACAATAAAACGAGGAAGAGGCAAAAACAATAGATCAAAAGGAAGAAGATTACTTGTTTGTTGCCACTTGCTTCACTAGCATGAGTTCAACAAGCTGTGCCTCATTCTGATGGTTGCTCGGAAACCACGTGGCCGCCGCAGCAAAGAGTCTACGTTCGAAAATTAATGGTGTGCAAATCCACTTCATCAATGGTTCAAGTGGGTGATGGTAAGTATATTATTGTCAAGGGAAAAAGTACAATTACTATCCTTGTCATGGTACTAAGTTAATCACTAATGTGTTATATGTTCTGGCATAGATCAGAACTTATTGAGTGTGGGTCAAATGGTTGAGAAATGGTATAAAGTGTTGTTTAGCAATGATTGTTGTCAAATTAAAGATGCAAATGACAATGATTTATTCATAATTAAGATTAAAGGAAAAAGTTTTGTTTTAAATCCATTGGAGGAGGAGCAAATTGCATTCTCGATTACTTAAGGTGAACTTGATAGTTTGAACGCTGGAAAGGCAAAACAAGAATCTAAGACAAAACGAGATACTAAGAAAAGAGGAAGAAAACGAATTCTTCAATAGAAATTGATAGAACTTTTCGGTCTCCTATTGATTCTGCGAAGGAGTTTAGCTTGTCAAATCGTAAAATGATTGTAAGAGGTCTGATGCCTTGTGAGGACCCTCCATCAATGGAGGCAGTTGTGCCTCTAGAAAATGAAAAAATGACTCATACTCAGCTTTCCTCATCAAAGGTATTGGAGAATGAGTCTTCATTTGTTGCTTCTCCATAGCTAGGTAGGAGCCTACCTAATGAGAGTCACTTCAAGAAGATTGAATAGCCAAGGAAGAAAGATAACTTGAATCAGGAAGTGAGGAAAAGGGTTGGTTCTAGGACTACTAATGAGGACAAGACTCATGTCACCATGATTGACTCGGTGAAAAGCCCAGAGAAGAAGTTGGGCGAGACTTAGTGTTTACAACTCCTAAACAAGGAGGAGTGTTGAGTGCCGTGTTTAGGACTCTACTTACTTGGCTCTAGTTGTATGGTCAAGTTAACCTTTTCCAACTGATTGAAATCAATCCAGATTTGTAGGAATAAGTTGATTGATTGTTTTCGTTTTTAATTCCATGATTAGGACCTTCCTAGCACTATATAAGTAAAGACTTCTTTCAACCTAGTAGACGCGTTTTAAAGCCGTGAGGGTCCCTTGGGCTCAAAGCGAACAATATCTACATGGTTGGGCTGGGTCGTTACAAATGGTATCAGAGCCGATCCCCGACCCCGATGTGAGGGTCTGTTCTGTTTGGCCAGCAATCCTATGGGACACAACGAGGACGTTGTGTCTGTATGGGGGGTGTTTGTCACATCCTACATCGAATAGGGGAGAAACTTCATGGCACTATATAAGTAAAGACTTCTCTCAACCTAGTAGACGCGTTTTAAAGTCATGAAGGTCCCTTGGGCTCGAAGCTAGACAATATCTACATGGTTGGGTTGGGTCGTTACAAATGGTATCGGGGCCGTCCAGCCCCGTGTGGGGAGTGCATTCGTTTGGCCTTGATCCTATGGGACCTGACAAAGGACCGTTGTGTCTATATGAAGTGTTTGTCACATTCCACATCGAATAGGAGAGAAACTTCCTGAAATTATATAAGTAAGGCTTCTGCCAGCCCTGATGAATGTTTTAAAGCGTGAGGTCCTTGGGCTCGGGCGGACAATATCTATAGTTAAGGTGATGATTACAAATGGTATCAGCCGATCCCGACCCGTTTAGGGGCTGTTCGTTGGCCGTAATCATGGGACACAACGAGGATGTTGTGTCTGTATGGGGGGGTGTTTGTCACATCCCACATCAGATAGGGGAGAAACTTCCTGACACTATATAGTAGATGGGAACAGAAAAGTAGATGGGAACTAAGAGAACAAGAGCTAAGTGAAGAATTGAAGGCAAGAGAAGATGCCTTTCTCTCATATCAACTTAGGAGAGATAGTGAGCTCATCAAAATCATGAAAGAAAGGGAAGATTCCATGGAGAAGAACTGTTTGCGAAGCGAATGCCTTTGGTATTTGTCTGGAGCATCATAAGGAAATAAGAACTCTGATATAGAAAATGGATAAAGAAATAGAGGGCACCCTAAACTATAGGGAAAAATGCTAGACTGAAAGCTTAGACATGATCAACAATAACTTGATTAAAATGTACTCTGCCTAAGGAGAATTTGAGGGAACCTAGAATTCACATGGGCGAGAAGCAAAATAGACGATCAGCGAGTGGCCACACATCCGTGGAGTGGTTTGTACTTAACAGAAGTGGAGAAGGCAGTAGGTCAAGGTAGCCACAAGTCTAGATCCCTGAGTTCTCACCTTCTGCAGCTGGTTACAAGTTGGATCCAGTGAATCTACCTCCCTCTCATAAGCATGAAAGGAGAAGAAAATAGCTCACCCTGCTCTTCCATCCCCTTCTCTCTCTCGTACCTAATATCCCATCCTTGAAAAATTAAATAAAATAGAAAAATTCTTTGCAAAGCTTGTGTTAACTTTTATTTTTTCATTTCTTGTTTATTTTTAAATTTTCTTTCCTTTGAGTTTAATAATTTGAAATTGTTGACTTGTAGTAAATAGCTAAGTTGAATAAATGAGAAACCAAATTTCTTGGTTGGAATTGCTAAATAAGTTGTGAATTGTTTGATGGAGCTGAATTGTTGATGGAATTGAGTTGTTGTTGTGTTACATTTCTCTGAACTGAATTATTGATCTAAATGAACATTCTAACTGTTAAATAACACAACAACATATCCCCAAAACCAAACAAACAATTTGATAGATGCATTGGGGTAGGATGAGATGAATTGAAAGGGAAAGTTGTAAGGATATTAATAAATGTGTTGAACTTCAAGAATAAGGATGGTTTTAAAAAATTTATTGAACAGATAAGATCTATAATTCTGTTTTTGTAAGCGATTTTAGTTATAAAAATCACGATAAGCTTTGCACATAGTCGACAATAGCTTTGAAACAAATTGTGCCAATAATGGGACTACTCTTGCTGGGATCACGTCACCGAATGTCTCTCGTCTGAGAACTTGTTGGATTATTAGTCAAGGCGAAATGCTAGGCAATACCACTATTAGGAAATGATTTAGGGCCATCCTTAGAAGTTTGAGCCTTTCAAAGCCTACCCCTATGATATGCATAAGCATACACACTAGTTTCTTATTTGAGCCTATAGCCAATCTCATCATCAACTAGCAAATGAGAAGACCAATTCCTTGCTCAAACATAATCCTATATTACAAGAACCCTTATTTGCCCCTGGAGTACAAGACAAAATACATCAATGACAGAAAATGACAAGTTTGGGGGAATATTATTTTAAGTTATAGAGAAGGATAAAAAGGGTTGAGAAAGAAAAATTCATTGAGATGAGGATATATGAAGAAAAGAAGTTGTAAAAAGAAAAACATCAAAGAGGAATGAGTTTGGTCTTGTAGCCTTCCTTCCTTGAACAATTATGTTCTTAAGGGTGTTCAACACCTAGTGCCTGTATAGCGGTATGAGAGTTACTAGCAAAGTTCGTTAAGGGTATTAGAAAGCAAAGACCAACATTGCACCATTCCTGACATGGGCGTGGAGACGGAGGCAAAAAGCTTGCAAGACTAAGGAAGATAAGTTATATTTTGGGTGTGGTCAATGAAAAGAGAAAAAGATACCACATTGGAGAATATGCAGAAAGATGCACAAGACCTGATGGGAAGGTTAGAAACTTGAAATCAAGAGAAATCAATGATGCATAATTAAGGCAAGAGTATTAAGTTGTCAGTAAAGTCTGGGTAAAATTAAGCCTAAATTGCCCAATTATCTACCATATTACCCAAGCCACACATTACAAGCCTAAAAGACCTATTTGATCCTGAAGGTGATGATATGCTTACATTAGTGGATATTAATATGACAAACAAGCATATGAGACTTTAAAAGTGAAAGAGAAGCATGCAAACTAAGTATTATCCCAGAAGATTAACTAATATGCCAAGGAAAAAGAGGTAAGACTAGCACACACTCACAAATCAGGGTTGAATGATTAAATTATTTACACTATCTGAATTATTTGTTTGTTCAATTAACTTAATTGAAAATGTTCCTAATTCTAGATTGGAAACATGTTTAGAAATAATTTTACAACTGACTTTTGTTTCCTACCCAACTGAGGTTTAAATAGAAAAATGTCCTTAAAAATAAAAGCTAAATTGTTTGAGGACAAACAAAATTTTATTTTCTTTGCTTGGGGACAAGCAAAACTTTAAGTTTGGGGGAATTTGATGAGTCCTAAACTCATCTATTTTTAATCCACTTTTATAGCATATTTTTAGCATTTTCAGATCTATTTTAATGCCAAATTATGGAATATTCACCAACTTTGTGTTTTGCATGTTTTAATTGAAAAATAAGATAATTCCAACAGAAAAGAAGAAAAAAAGTGGTAATTTCAACATTCTCTATCGCGACATAGTTTTTGTTTGTCGCGATAGAATTTCAAGCAGACCAAAAGAACTATGTCGCAACCAACAGTTGTATGTCGCAACAAAGTCCAGGTTGAACTCTAGGTAGAAATAAAGTCTATGTTGTGACAAAGAGTAGTCTGTCGCGACATTACTGAAGAATAATGTAAAGAAGACTATCGCAACACTCTTAACTTTGTCGTGACAATGATCAAGGCAGATGACAAAGGAACTTTTTCGCGACAATTTTTCCTTTGTCGAAACATAAAAGGTTGAAATTAGCAGATGAACTCTATCGCGATAAAAGATAGCTCTACTGCGATAGAAAATGGCAAGGATATAACAAAAGTCAGCTGAGACAAGTGTTTTTATGTTGCAACAAAGTTTTCAGCATGGAACTAGCTAAAGGAATAATTTATGTATTGACAAAGAAAATCCTGTCGCGACATAACATTCAAAGTTCACAACAAAGAGCAACATGACTTTGTCGTGACAAAGATTATTTCTATCGCGACAAACAAAACATGAGGGAGGTGAATTCTTTGTCGCGATAAGAAGTTGAAGAGTAATACAAGAGGAACGGCGACAAAGAAATTCATGTTGCGACATAGTAAAGAATTGAAGACAGAATCTCTGTCGCGACAAAGAAGTTTTATGTCGCGACAATAAAAGCTAAAGAATGATAGAATTTTGTCACGACAGAAGAAAATTTGGTCGCGATAGAAATTGAATGAGAATTGAGATTAGCCAAGTCAAGTTTGTCGCAACAAATATTTGTATGTCGCAACAAACAGCTCAGCCAGCGATAAGGACTAGAGAAGAAAATACGTGCGACAAAGAAAATTCTGACGAAATTGTTAAAGAATCGAAAAGAAATCTATCGCGACGCTAGAAAACTGCATTTGCGTAGTATAGATAAGCGAAGAGAGAAAAATTCTTATCGTGACAAAGAAAATTATGTCGCGACAGTTTCTAGAGGCAGAAGTGTATAAAGAGTTGGGTGCAACAAATTTTGTGTCTCGATAAGAACAAGACTGTTGGATCAAAACTCTGTTGTGACATTATCAAAATGCAGCCATGATAGAACCCGGAGAAAAACTTCGAGAGAACATGTTGCGGCCGAGAAGAAAACTACAATTTGCCACATAACCATCGACAAAATGGGGTCTGGCGGCGAGAACTTTCTATGTCGATAAAGCGACGATTTAGGCTAACGAATTTGGGGATTACAGTACGGTCATGAAGTGCGACCCAACATTGGAATGTCTATAAATAAACACATCTAGGGCATTGTGCGTAGTGTTCGTAATTCCAGGACTTCTGGGTAGTTGAAGATTCTTTGTATATTATTTTTCTTTTATTTTTATTTTATTTCCTTTTTAGTATATTTAGTTTGAGCGTAGTTTTTAGTTAGTTTTCTTTTGATTTTCGGGTTGAGTAATGGCGTGTGCAGCAACCGAGGAGCTGGAATTTCTTGTAAAATTGTCTCTTTCATTACTGTTTTTAATAAAATGGAGTTTGGAAAATTTATGGATTTCATTTATTTCAGTTTGTTTACACTTTCAATGAATTTTCAACCATTGATTCAAGTCATTATTCTTAGGTGAACTTGATTTGAGTTGAGCTTCCTCTGGGAATGGGTCGATAATGATAGTCATTTTTGCACAAGTGGAAGAAACGCCTGGATTAAATTCTTGGGTCATAGCCTCGAATGGGGGCCTTTGATGGGGTGAATCATCATGTATTCGGTTGAATTCTTGGTGTTCTTTTTGGCTTAAATGCATGATTCACAGACATTTTCAGTAATATTACGCTAATCTCTCATATTATCTTATTCTATAGAATATGGCGATAGTGGAATCAAGGCGGCCCAAAGACGGGGAAAACAAGCGAAGCGAAGCGACAAAGGTGGACCCGGCAAATGGCTACGGGTTCATCACGGCGAAGCACTTTGCCACAGCGAAGGGTCCCTTTGTCACAGCGAACCAGAAATCCTGAAATCAAAGGCCTCGGGTCCACCGCTACGAAGCCACCTTCACCGTGGCGAAGCGACTTTCCCTTTCCATTACGGGAACTCGAAAAAACCCTAGCTACGGGCCATGATGGGCCAGCACGTCACCGAGAGTATAAAAAGGGAATGTAAATTTCGGCGAAGGGGGATTGGATTGAAGGAAGAAGAAGGGTATTGGAGGGAGATCAAGATCGCGGTTCGGGAAAGATCGCGACGGGTTTTTACGTCGATTGCTGCTGACCTACTTCATGATTGAATTCTTGATCTTGTAATGATAATATGATTATGACCATTCTGTTCCACTTGTGGTTCATCCCCATCATGAATATATGCCGCGTCCGCCAGTGTACCAGTTTGGTACGTTTGTTCTTCTTTATTGCATCTTTCTTTATTGATTTGGTTTTTTGTTCTTATCCTGTGATTCCAGGAAAGTATTTGGAATTACATGCAAAGACAAGGCACGGGAGGCTAGCTTCCATTCGATCTTTGAACTAAACGGACACTACATCAATTACGTGAAGCCCATATATGACCTAAAATCATCACGACATCAGTACACGCGGGTTTATATTCATGATGGGGATGAATGAAGTGGGCCGAATGGATGGGAACTATGGAAATCCAGGACACCGCACCTTGATGCGAGGCGGAGTAATCCCCATATGCTCACGGAGGTTGCCTTGCCACCTATAGTTGTTCGGTCGGTTATCATTCGACCACCCGTCTGGCGAACAACTTTGAGCTAAAAGGAGTAACTGCGGATGCTTCGATAATATCTGATTCCATAGAATTTTTATTGAGGAATTTGAATGCACATTTGACCAACTTTATTGAGTGCGTGACGATCAAGTATAATCAGAGTAGCAGGCTCCGGTTCACGCCTATTCCCATTGTCACCCCTAGTGGCCGGGACTCGCTCTTGGTTGACGGCTTGACCTCGGATATGCCTCATTGGAATGACTTAGTGCGAGATTTAGGCTAAGGGTACCACCTCGAAGGTAACCGATTGATGCGAAATTAATACATTTTAGACAATTGAGGGGGAGAACCCAGTTGAAGCTTGGGAGAGATTTCATGAGCTATTGAGGGAGATGTCCATCATAGATTAACTAAGGGATCTTACGGTGCGTACGTTACCGCAGCGGTTTGAGAGCCTCGGCCGGAGACCCGATCATTGATGCTTTAGCGGGCGATTGCTCACGATGAAAGAAAACCACAGATCAAGCCTATGAGATCTTGGAGGATACAACTACTAATACTAATCACTGGCCTAGAGATAGATCGACGCCTAGGAATCCCTCAGCAGGAGCAGACACAGAGATTCTAAGTAATATGGTAAATCATGTTGCACAGTTAACTAAGCAGTATAGAAAGCGATAAGTGCTGATAAATGCTATTCGACGCATAATCGGGTGGGAGATTTTTGAATCTTGCGCAGTTGGACAACACGGTACTGCAGTGTCGGTTAGGGCGGATGATAGTAAACGGGCCTAATATGTGAATCAGCGAGATCAACCACAACAAGGCGGGTATGGGGCAATGCATGTCGGAACGGACCAGATGAGATCGAATCAAGGCCAGAGATGGAGAGGCAATCAGAATAGTCAAAACAATTAGAACTATGAATGGAGGAATAGTCAGAATAACATGCCACCACCCCGAGTGAATGAACCACCCCCTGAGAAGAAAGTAGACTTGGAGCAAGCACTTGCACAAATGCCCACTTCACACATCGCCTTTATGAATGAGACCAAGGCGAATTTGCAAAGCCAAACCACCCCGGTCGACAATCCCGAGGGCGGCCGCAGGTTGAGGCTTAGAGGTGCAAATGGGCCAAATAGCCCGATCTATTGACGGAGCGTAGGGAGCATTAAATTAATTACGAAGTGAACCGGGGTAGAGGGTAATGAACATGTAAGCGTCATCACATTGGGAGTGGCAAAGAACTAGCGACACCAGGCGGCCACGATGATAGGGAGGTAGAGACGGAAAATTAATCCATCATATCCGTGATAAGGTAGTAGGAACAACTCCATCGGGAAAAGTTGGGTGAAAAGAAGCGAGTCGGGTCGACCACGAGAATTGAACCCACTATACCAATTTCGTACCTCAGCGCACGAAGAAGAGTAAATTGGACCAGTAATTCACGAGTTTACGGAGGTGTTCAAGAGCTACATATAAACATTTCGTTTGTCGATGCATTAGAGCAGATGCCCAGCTATGTGAAATTCATGGAAAATCTTTGTCTAAGAAAAGAGGCATTAGACTTTGGGGCAGTTAAACTCTTGAAGAGTGTAATTGCATCCTATGATTTGCACTTGAAGCTAAAAGACCTTAATGATTTTACTATCTAGTGAACAATTGGAAATTCCATCTTTGAAGACCTTATGTGATATGGGGGCAAGTATTAACCTCATGCCATTATCTATATTCGGAACTGATTAGGATTAGGTGAAGCTCGTAACCACTGATCCTCCGGTTGGTAGATAGGTCTTGAAACACCCTAGGGGGGGTGATAAAAGACGTTATGGTCAAAGTGGACAAGTTCATATTTCTGGAATATTTCATTGATACGGATATGGAAGAAAGATAAAAAGAAATACCTATCCCACTAGGTAGGCCATTTCTAGCGGCCCAGCAGAGCGATTGATGTCTCAAGGAGAACTAAAATTGAGAGCCTTGGAAGATGAGATCACCTTTCACGTGATACGGCCCTTAGGCTCCCGGATGGCTACCTAACAAGATACCTCGGTCCTCAACCCCAAAAAGATCTTGCAAGGTGAAGTGGTAAACTCCCGGGATAAGTCTCGTGTAGCATAATGAATTACCCAGAAGATCAAGGGCATGGTAGCCAAAATAGTCCAACCTCCATGAGCAACGATTTTGAGCACTACGAAAGTGCGTTAGCAGTCCCAGTTCCTTTAGATTACAACATGTTCATTACAGGAATGTCGAGCTAATGACGTTAAACATAGTGCTTCTTGGGAGGCAACCCAAGCATTATGAGATTCTCTTTTCCCTCATTTCGTATTATCTCCATTCCTCTTGACTGTTTTACAGAAAAATTTTTGTTTTTGAGCATCCTAACCTTAATTATTTTTAATATCTTGATGACTCTTAAAGGTGGAGGGAACTTAGGAACATAGTGCCCATACTTACTACGGTCCCGTTCGCCGGCGAAACTGTACGCCTTTAGGAAAAAATTCATGAGGCAAATATACAGGTCCATTGTGTGGCTTGCCTTCACCAACTGCGAGGTTGGGACCACACACCTTTTGGTCCGCAGCGTGGCCCCCAGCCGCCATTGTGAAGGCTAGGCCTTCGCGCGTGAACCACGCTACGTCAATGTGTGGTTGTCTTAGCGCGTGACGACTCGTATTCGGGACTTTATAAATACCATGACAGGACATTTCTTACCTCTAAACAATTTTTGGTGCGCCCCTTCGTCTCTTGTTTCTTCTTGTGTGCATTTTTTTGATTTCAGTTTGTCCAATGGTTGATATGGTGCTTGGCCGTCCCGACCAAGCGACCGGCTCCAGCTCCTCATGGACACACTCCCTTTAAGATCTGCACAATTCTGTCTCGAGGCGGAAGCGCTCTACCACCGAATCGCTGCATTCGTTCATTCATTCAGGAGGGTTTCCTACCTCAACGCCCATTCTTTAACTTCACCATCGGACTAGGATGTGAACGTGTGCTCCCGGGCCACAGGTGGCCCAGTCATTAATAGAGGTTTCCATTCAACTGCATTTCCAAGTTGGCTCTGATATTTGTCCAGGTATGTGGGTGGGAGCTTGGGGCAGCCAAGGCCATCAGCGGATCTATCAGCTATAGGAGGACGATAGTGAGGAGTACCAGGCTTTATTTGTGGCCACCGATTTTCAGGGCCTGATGCAAGAGCTTACACACGGCCAGGGCGTGTGGAGGCACCATCCTTCGATGAGCGAGTTCACCACATTTACAGATGTGGCGCTCACGCGTGGCGAAAGTTTTTATGCTGACCCCAGTGGTCAGCCAGATCGTAGTACGAATCGAAACACGAGGATGCAGTTTATTCTTGATTATCGTTTTATTAAATTTTTATTTTCAAAGTGTCATGGCGAATCACTGGCGGAGCCGAGATAGGCGGATCCGACGGGCCGGTTTACTCGACGTTTTCATTTATCTTATCAAAGCATTTTTATTAATTCATTTAGTTGCGGAAAGCGATTTCAGTTTTAAGGGCAAGCCCATAATCATTACAAATATAAAGCAATTCGGTAGGCCCGTAAACATTAACCAAAGTACATTTACAAAGCGTTCTATACTTACTTTTCAAGATGATACACAAAAATCAAGTTTCGGGGTTTAACCCTTTTGTTTACAAAACACCACTTGTTCAAAAGATGATATGCAAAATTACGGAGTATACACTTATCTGTACTTTCTCTATGACTACGCGATCTTGCCTTCTTCTATTTTCTTACACTCAAATCTTTTTTCTTGTAGTTAAAACTACATGCATTTTCATGTAGTAGTTCTCCAGTTCTTCCAATATTCAATTTAACTCTAAGAATTTATCATTTAACTATGCCTATTATATCAACATATACTACAAGCTAATGTACAACCATTTCATGAGATTCAAGCATATACAAAAAAATCTCATCAGACTCAATGTTGGCTATTTCTGACCTTTGACTATCTGATTCATGCAATTTCCGCGGATTCGCTTGATGAATCCCGCCTATTATCATTCGTAATGTGTTTATACATTTTACACCCTCTATCTCCCATCATGCTAGATGTCATGGCATCCCGGCACGTGGTATCGCTTATTCGGTCTCCCATCATGCCGGATGCCGTTTGGTGCATCCCGACACATGGTATCAATTAAATGCCATACGCCATCATGACGGATGTCACTAGCGATCCCGCCAAGTGGATATTTTCAATGCCATACGCCATCATGACGGATGTTGATTAGTGCATCCCGCCAAGTGGGACATCATCGGATAATTTCGGTGCCTTCGTGATGATGCCGACGTATCCTGGCCAGCGATCTATTCGTACATTATTCACTTACAATTCCGACGGATTCCGCTGGTGAATCCCGCCCTATCATCATTCACTTTTCATCCTAAGTATCGATTATCACCTTCAATTCATATTCACTTCTTTCGTATTATCTTCACATATACTTAATTCACGTGAATCATATCATATACTCATTCATGTACTCGATTCATGTACTCATTCATAGTTAACGGTAAACTCAATAAAATACTTGAATTTAAGGATAGAGTCGAGAACAAACCAATTATCGATTCCGTTCCTTTTCGAGCATCAATCCTAGGTCAGGTTGCTCGCCACCCGCACCTAGTCAAATGCAATTTATTCACTCTTAGTGATTAAGCAAATAATCATACTAAACAAATATCGCCGAGGCAAAGCGAAGCTTTTCCGAGGCGGCGAGGTACGGTACGTTTTTGAATTAGACTCATTCTTATTCCTCTATGAGTCTACTTTACTTAGGAATTGGAATCATTCCAATCGGATTATCCCAACTAAAGTTATGGCATTTTCATGCCAACTAATCAATTTACCGATTAATCGGGACAGCTTGTATTGCTCATTTTGTCCCAGGTCTTAGCTTCATGTTTGACTCTAGGTCTTCTTTGCACTATTTAAAGCTAAGGTGCTATGTCTCTATTCCAACTGGAATCACCCAATTCGTGAGCACCGAAACTTCAAGCACATTCGAAACAACCCTGACTACTCTATGTTCAAAGCTGAAACCAGAATTTGGCTTCTGCACACGCCCACTTTGATGAAGGAATTTTTATGCCACTTAGATCAGAATTTGGCACGCCTATTCATTAAGTTTGGCTCATTGAAGTCTTATTTCACGAGCCACTTGAATAACCTAAATCGGATAAGAAATGAGCAAGTTATGGGCCAAAAATAATGAAACCGGTCGAAACTGAAAGGTAAACGGTGTACAGTATAACTCCCCGTGCGCACCGGCACACTGTTGGTAAAGGCATCGTACACTACTGTTCATGTACTGCACACCAAAATTTTGCCCAGATTTTGTTATTTTCCACTTTTGATGCCAATTCACTCTATACAACTTCTATAATTCATAGTACGACCTCAAGAAACATCATGAATTATCCAAAATCAACTCCACAACATTTGAATTGGTATTGGAACCTCAAGACACAAAAACCCGATGAAAATCCAAATATCACTTGCTATCCACCAATTCTTTATAAACCATAAATGTGATGATTCCATGGTTATTTCCACCAATTGGGGTTTTACCCACAACACTTTCAACAAATCTAGGATCGGCATTCCTCTCACAAAACCCTAGGGACAAAAGAGGATGTAATTCTCCAAACTAAAGCCTTAGGAAATCAAACACACTTGGTCCAAGATATACCTTGGCTTTACCTTCTCTCCTTCTCCTTCTTCTTCCTCTTCTTCCCTTGTTTTCTCCCTTCTTTCCTCTCACATCGCTATAGGCAAAAAATGAGACAATTAGTCAGGTTTGTCTCCAACACCCTTTTGCGTACTTTTAATTTTCCATTAAAATTAAGTCCTTTACTTTTTAATTTTGCAAATCAACTTGTTTTATTTCTACTATGGCCCATCTCTACTCCTTTATGATTTTTATGTCCCTTAGAAATTTCAATTTTATCCTTGTTTCAGTGCTCAAATTCCTGGTTCACTAAATTTGCTATTTCATAATTTGTCAATTCATCAATTTTCCTTTAAAACCCAAGTTTGGCCTAATTCATACCTTAATATATAATAAAATTATTATAAAATTCTAGGGTATTTTTGGGGCGCATGTTTGTATAATTTGCAAGTTAAGATTTAAACCCTCCCCGCATCTTGGGCATGTTGACAAAGGATAAGACTGGCCCTCCATGCCATGACCAAGGATTCTAGCTCGACATCTGGACGGTCATTGAGCGGCTGATTAAGCCGACTCACTGACACGCATCAGCGCCCGATCCACCCTCCTGACCAGCTATGTCGATCGATCGGTCTCCGAAGGTCGGATCTGAGGAGTGTAGCCAACAACGCCCGCCCATTCCACCCGACGTCCGATGACAAGATCGACGATGATGTCTGGGAAGGCCACACCTGGGAAAGCGAGACCTTGGGGATGGCAACCCGAGGTCCCTATACTCACCCGGGCCCCCTCGGGGCCGACTAGATCCATGCACTCACTACCCGCTTCAACGCTTATTGGGATAAGTCTCAGGAGCACCGAGTTACCCTGAGCTAGGACATGGATTCCATCCGGGTTGAGATGGCCGCTTATCCGGAAGCCTCGCTACACCGCATCACCTTAGGCTAGCCCAAATTTTCTAACATTTCACACAGCGCCACCGCCGCCACCACCGTAGTGATTTTTCCGACGCATTTCTGACCTTTTTCTTGGCTAATGGAGACACCGTCTATCTTAAGTTTGGGGCGGTGTAATGGGTGCTGACTATGTACACGGTTTATTTTGACTTAGTTTATTTTGACATGGGGTTATTTTCTTTAAGGCTTTTGCATGCTTAGGGTCCATTTTTTTAGGTTGTTTTCCTATGCACCAACATGTATGCAAAATCTGCACATATTAGAATATGACAAGCCTAGTGAGTTGGTATTGAGTATCCTGCCTTAATTTCGAGTACGATGGCAACAAAAGGGAGTCAGATTAATCGCAAAACAACCCATGTTCAATGGAGTAGGGACTCCGAGGTTGTTTGACAATTGGGACTACATTGTGTAAAGTCGAGACTAACCATGTCTTACCACCCTTTTTAGATCTCAAGAACTCAATTCCCAAAGTAGGCTATCCTGCTCACACACACACGAGATCTTCAAGGTATGCTTTGACTCTGGACTCACCATACAAGAGTCCTACGAACCTTATGAAGTAAACACCTAAGTGATGGGACACCTTAGAAAAAGAGGATCGCTTTCAGCCCAAATAAAAATGCCAGCAATAAGCTAACAATAATAATAACAATGTGGATCATCCAACTGAATTGGGCATACCGAGGGGTCTCAAAGCCTAATGCTCAACTTTAAATCGGTCGTGAGCTATCGACTTCACTACCCGTCACCGGGATGTAGGATGGACGATCTACACAATTTAGACCTCGAGGTTCGTTGAGTGTTCAGGGTGAAGTTCTAGGGGAACTGAATGCCCGGTGCCCTTAACCAACTGGTGGGGAGTCACCAATGGATCCCCGTTACAGGAACCCTCACCTAAAACCTCTTGGTACTAGTACTCTTCTCGGATTTGTCTTAGAGCTAATCCCCTTAGGAGTAGCTAAAGTGAATAAATTGGTGCGTTCTCATCCTTCCGTGTTAAGCTATTCCAAATAGGTGAGTTCGATTCAAGTTTGGTGGTACTGCAGTCAAACTATGCATCGGAGATCGCACTTTAACCGCACTTAGACCCCTTGGAAAAAATTATTGAGCATTAGAAATGGGGTTGACCTACTGGGTCAACCGAGACCCACCCAAAAGTTCTTGAAAGCTAAACAATTAAGGGTGTAGTCCCCGGATCTTTTGAATGCTTAATATGGACTCCTTCGATGTCACATGTGCGCTTAGCTCATATCATCATATGTTTCACGTTATTCTTATGTGCCCCGGTGGAGCTCCGCTCTGTCAATGCCAGCTAAGTTCGGGGGTGTTGATCGAGGAATCACGATGCATTTCCCACCACAGAATTCTCGATGTTCTTTATGGCTTAAATGCATGATTTATGCATTTTCGCATTATTACGCTAATCTCATATTATCTTGTTTTATAGAATATGGCAATAGTGGAATCAAACAGGCAGCTAAAAGACAGGAAAACAAAACGGAAGTAGAAACGATAAAAATGTGGACCAACAAAGGGCTACGGGTTCACTGCAGCGAAGCCACCTTTGCCGCGGTGAAGCACTTTTCCACAACGAAGGGTCTCTTTGTGGCTGAATAACCAAAAATTCCGAAATCAAAGTGCCCTTAGGGTTCACGGCTGCGGCCACCTTCGCCGTAAAGGAAGCAGGTTCCCTTCCATTGCTTGAACTTGAAAACCCTAGCCTTTCTAGCTACGATGGGCCCGCCCAGAGGCAAAAAGGAGTACTCAAGCGTATGGGGACTGATTGAGAAGAAGAAGGAGAGACAAGGAGGGAGATCAAGATAGACGAAGTCGGGAAAGATCACGAAGATGGAGTTTTCTGTAGTTCTTCCTTCAATCTACTTCATGATTCGAATTCTTCAATCTGTAATGAATAATATGATGAACTAATTCTTTTCTCTAGGGTTTTGCCTACCCTAACCACAGTTTGAAGGATTTACTTTCGCTTTCGCTTGCTCTGAATATTAATATGAGTTCATATGTTTGCTTTATTCCGGGTTAATTACATGTTATTGTTTGGCCAACCATGACATGCTAAAGCTGGGGGTTTGAGATCGAGAGAAGATAACTTCTAGGGACATGGTTAAAGCAACACTTAGGTAGTCGAAGAATAGAGATATTCCAAACTACAAGTGTGGCACTAGGGTTTGCACATTTAGGCGTTTCGAAGTTGAGGGATTGAGGTAGAGATGCAATACATCCCACTGGCGAGATAGGCAAATATATCTTGAGAGAGAATATCTTGTAGGAAAGATCAACCAACCAACATTACTCATACGAACACTTCAATAAGTCCTTAATTGAATTGACATCTATCAAGTGTGGTAGGAGACGGTAAAACCCTAGGTTTCTCATCATCGATATAATTCAATACATTCAATTTTAAGCTTTTATTAATTCAAGTAATTTAGTCACAATTCGCTATAGGATTAGATCCAAGTATTGTCGAAGTCATTAAATCAGTAGTCAACATGCTTCTCTTCGAGGGAACGACACTTGACTAACCACTACACTACGTCAACTCGAGGCGATACTTGATGCCAATACTGGTTTGTACTCCCACCCACTTTACACGCCACTGGCCCATCAACGCCAAATTGTCCTTCTTAAACGACTATGGCCTTTAATGGATGGATCCGCCTCGCTATCTCTGGGAATAACCTCTTGGCGTTTGCATAGGTCATAAATGAGAAAGGTGCCCAAGGTTCATTTCAAGGCCCCACTATACAGCATCACGTCCTTCATGACCTCACCGATATGCAAGGCATGTCCCGAATGGCATAGTCAGAAAGCAATGTTCTTTTTCCATCACCTCTATGATTCGCCGTTAGAATGAGACGAGGCATGAAATGGGTGCCACACCTTAGGGATATATGCTAAGGTTCGCTCAAGTGCACCTGTGCCTCATTGTTTAAATTCCACTCATTATCGCTATCGTGAGCAATCCTAAGGATCTCGAGATAGGCTCTGGGCTCTGTACATAGCCCATCATATGTCTGCTCAAATACTACTTTCAGCTCAAGGTTATAGTAAGCATTTATAAACTTCGCGCTGAAGTCTACCAAAACCCCAAGTACCCGTACTTTCGAGTTAGCTACCAGCTGTACTAGGTTAAGATAGAATTCCTCGCACAACCATCATCAGAGTCGCACTGGGTCAAGATAAAGCACCCCACCCCTTCTCGCCATGGTTCTTCTTAAAAATCCTTCTGGATGGTGGAATCCCTTCTCCTTAATGAAGGAGGGATTTGCAGAGATGAGGCCGAAATTCTTGACCGCATTCTCATTAACGAACTTCAAGCTGGATCATGAAGTCATGAGACGGTCCCACAATTTTTCTGCCTCTGGAACCCGCTTTTGCTTTTCAGCCATGAGGCCCTTAGGTAGGTCAAGTGGAGATAGACACTGAGGCTTGTATTTTACCTCGGATAAGCACCTAGACACCTAGTGTGGTGAAACCGAGCTGAAATGGCCCAAAAAAGCCATCAAAATTTTCACTCAGGCAATAAGTCAAACACCTGGTGGGCACTATGATAAACACTGCTTGTATTTAGGAACTGAGGCTACCAGAACCTGACAAGAACTCGCCACACCCGAACCCGATCCGACCGATCGCTGATCCGAACCGGAACCGGACGCGAGACCAACACGAATTTCGCCTCGAATTCTTTAAAAAGCCAAATGGCACCTATGGGTATGGCCCACATCTTATAACATAATCAAAACAACTACCACCGGAGTGGTGTCCATCAAAAAATCTATACACATATATCGGGAGTCCCATTTACAACAATACAAAATCAGACTTTTACAATTACAAATCGAGCACCGAAACCTACACTGCAGCTCGAACCTCATGTTAAGGTTGCCCACCAGATGATGTTTACGATGTCTTCCACCTACACGGATGAACCCGTGCTAAGCCTTACGCTGATGAAACATTTCTTATACAAAAACACAAATACGCATAATGCGAATGTGTATCGAATATTCGGCATTCGCTACATAATGAACTTATACAATTACTTAGGCTTATGCGCATCAATACTTATCACATTCTCGATCTTATACTTACTCAAGAATTACAATTTACGGCGTAATTTATCCTTATTGATCTTATACTCATGACAAACTATTCTTATCCCGGTCTTACTTATAGCAAATGATCTTATTCTTCTTCTGATTTCTCGTATACCGCATCGAGCTTATATCTCCGATCTCCCTTGTAGGGGAGCTTGGCAGTAACTTGTACTTATCCTACTGAGTTTACACTTGTTCGAGGTACCCGTAGGTATCACGTAGATTACGGAATGTATACCGGATTATAACTTCAATCTTATACCTGAGTACCCGTAGTACTTACTTGATCAATGTCCTGCTTCGATACCACTTGTGCTTGGTATCATATCCCAACAAGAACTAGTTAACGTATAAATTTCCATACTTATACTGAGTATCTGTGAGAAAATACTTGAGTTTATCATTATCCCAGAGTTTATATGAGATACCCGTAGGTATTACGTAAATTATATTAGTACTTCGTATCTACACTCGTACTACGCAGCCTATCCTTATCCTACGAATCTTCTACTCTGTACTACGTAGTTTATTCGTATTTCTGATCTTATCCTCGGTGTTTTTAAGCATGTACATGTATTTCGGATTTTATACATGTATTACGTAACTTATACATGTGTATTCTGATCTTACATGGCATAATGAACTTATACTTGCCTTTACTGAACTTATGCATCTGGGTATTTTGATCTTATACGTGTATTACGTAACTTATACATGTATTTCAGATCTTACATGGTAAGGTTACTTTAACTTATACTGTCTTGGCGTAACTTATATTTGTACAGACTTATTCTGTCTTGGCGTATCTTATAATTTGTGTTGGCTTAACCCGATTCGTATTAGTCCTATTCTCACAAGGCACCCGTAGGTACGATGAGTCGAACGTATCAAGACTATATCACATGGCAAGGTCTTAATACCTATACGATACGACATTAGCCTTCTGCAGGTAGCATCACGTATTCATATACCTGGGCACTGGGTGAGGTACGACCGGGATTTATAACACTCTATTTTACAAGAACTTATACTTATTTCCCTGATACGAGAGTACCCTGGGGGTACCACCTGACTTATACTATTCTGATCATAGAGTTGGCGCAGTTTCTTAGTATACAAAAAAAGTACCGTAGGTACTGGTTGCAGATGTTAATGTGTACAAAAAAACTTGTGTACTACGCTGAAAGCAAATACGTAGGTACCCGTAGGTACTACGTAACATATACGCATAAAAATTCGTAGTAATATCTCACATATACAGAGGTACTCGTAGGTACATTCAGATCAAGTTAGTTTATATTCACTTTTATTCATTATTCGTGAGTCTTATCATATAATTGTTGGGATTGCCAGACCCGTGAATACCTTAATGAGTAGATTACGCATTGGCCAAGCACCCGAAGGTACAAGATAATAATCGTCGCGAGCACAAAGTGAGTGCCAAGTTAATCGACTGCAGAGTGTCGTCAAGACTAATCAAAGAGTACCAGAAGACTAATGTGCCGGCAGACGTGAGTGTCAGACTAATCAGAGAGTGCACTAAGTATACTATACGGCCCGCCACGAACATAAATACTGTCATCTAATAACTGGTTCAAATTTTTAGAATTGTGCTGAGTTCAATATCTTACTATCTTATGAATAGAGGCATTCATAGCCATTATTTTGCGCTTATGACATATTGTCATTTCAGTTCATATTTCGGCTGCTTTTCATGTTTCATATCATATTCATGTTTCATGCCTATTCCATAAGGGCATTTCATATATTTGTAATGAAGTGATGCCTATCCACACATCATTCATGTATTCTAGTCCCTCTATGAATCTATTTTCGTGTGGATCGAATCAATCCAATTGAATCATCCAAACTCAAGTTATGGCATTACGCAACCATTTGCCACCGATTTTTCCTACCGAGGGATAGTTTGAATTATTAATTTTTCCAGTGCCTTGTTTCCATATTTGGACATTGGTTCTTGTGCTCCTTAAAGGTGCTAAGGGTTCATTTCAATTGAATCACCCAAATCTGAGCACCTAACCTCGTCCCATGTCGAATCAACGCAACCTCTATGATCAACTCCGATGCGTAAGACGGCTTGCACATGTACTCACTCGAGTGAATTTCGGGCTATCTAGAGTCAGAATTCTGGGAGATACTTATTAAATAAGATTTGGCTCCTGAAGTCTACTCGGCGCCATCAACTACCAAACGATAAGAAACGAGTAGTTATGGCCAAAATACAAAATCGGGTCAAACCGAAAACTGTGGAACAGGTCAGGACGGCTAACTTAACTTCTACCCAGAAATCACAAAATCGACTGCATCGAGTTGTACCCTGGTACAAACTCGTTGTACCGGTACTAATCTCGAAAATGCCCGTAATGGGTATTTTATCCCATTTTCCATACTTAACCCCAATCAACTCTATACCTCATAAACACTTCAAGATCACTTCAAATTCATCTTATGATCTCTTTTCTACTCAAATCCTCTTTCAATTCTTATTATTCCTCACAAATCTTCCATGAATTTCCCCCAACACAACTCTAATATGGTTCACAACCCATACATAACTCAAAACTCAAGGATCTTGTAGTTTGCTCTAAACTCCCACCAATTACTGTCATTTAACCTCGAATCGACCTTAAAAGGAGGGAATTCTATAATCATCTTGTGCCATATGGGATTTTTACCCACTTTACCATAATTTTTGGTTAAGATGGAACCTCAGCAAACCCCAAAAGCTCAAAAGATAATAATCATAGTAATCCAAAGATCCATACAAATCTCATAGGAATTCATAATCAAACGGAGCTTCACAAAACCAAAGTTCCATACCAAAGGCAAGCATCCATACCTCGGGGCTTTGGCTTGATCTCCTCCATCTTCTTTCTTCTCCTTCTTCTTTCTCCTTCTCTCTCTCCCTTCACAGATTTGTTCTCACAAACATCTCACTCGTCTTTATAATCCATTTTCTTAGGCCTTGCTCGTCCCTCAAAACCCATTTTTTCGGTTAACTTCTTTGTTTATTCGCTGCCTTCCTACTCTTGGCCATTTATATTTCCAATTTTTTATTATCTTGCCTCTAGGGGTCTTTTCACATTGGGCTTTAAGCCCCTCGACCAATTACAAAATTGTCCTTTAGTTGTAGTCCTGTGTCTCTATTTCCGTGTGTTTCATTCAACTATTGAAACTTTCAAATTAAGCTTACAAATACTCTAAACATGTCGAAAACGACTAGGTATATTCTCAAGTGTTGCCAAGAGAACTCCCACCACCATGTTTTCTTGAAAAATTGCACAGGGAACAAAGAAGGACCGAAACTTTACCTTGAATCCAAGAATAAAAAAAAAACACAGTGTTTACCCAGATTTTCGGTGGGAGAGGAGTCAATCTTAGCTTTGTTAGTCCAAAGAGTGTTCTACATTTTAGCCCAAACTTGAACTGTCCTTTGAACACTATGGGATGGACTTGTAATGGTGAATCTGCAAAGGGAGTAGAGAGAATTAGGGTTTTGAAAGTCGTGGAGCTGAAAATATGAGCATTCTAGAACTTAAACAGGTCAACGTCACGACGTTTTCGAGAGTTGAAAATCCAATGTCGTGACGTTGAGCTCAACGTTGTAACGTTCTAGAGAGGGTGTTTTTCCAACGTCACGACATTAGCGACGTTGAGGCCAACGTCACGATGTTCCAGAGAGGCATGTTTTTCCAACGTCGCGACATTGAGACCAACATCGCAACGTGCTCAAGAGGAATTTTTCCACATCGCAACGTTGGGAATTTTTCCACGTCGCGACGTTAAGCCCAACATCGCGACGTTCCTAAGACCATCAACCTTAATTTTTTTTCAAAAATTTTTCTAAGTGTATAAACTCCCGGGCGATTCAGTCACCTCCCACAACCTGCATTAGGTTTCCACTGCCATTCCTTCATCCCAAAGATTTTCGAAACCTCTGAACATGGCAACACATACAAATCAAAATTAAAACAAGTAAAATCAAACCAAGCAAACTCGAAACAAACAAACTGATGAACAAAATGATTTAAATGCTTCGTCGCTTCCAAGTAGCACTTATTTACCGTCGTTGCACTTCTTCACAAGTCAGGTCCCTCTAACCCGGCGCTCAACCACAAAAATTTATGGCAAAAAATTTCGCGGCTTCTAGCATCGCTTATGTCAGCCCTACACTCGCGCGGACTTGGGCGCTTCTAAATTGGCTACCAAGATAAGGTTTCACTCACTACCCATTCACTTTAAATTGACCTCTCGTGGTGCGCTTTCTCGCCAACATTACCATAGGAAAACTGCGATCAAGCAAATGGCCCATACCATCTTGACCTAAGTTTTCCCGGGGACAATTTCAATCTTGAATTGAAGAGCAATACTTGTTGTCCCGATTTAAACTCAATATGCACTAGTTTTTCTTGTCATGCCACACTTTATTCCTCTTTCTTATGTATCCTCGAATCGCTATATGCATTATGCCTAAGTTCATCCAGTTCATTCAACTGAAGCATCCTCTTTTTCCCGGCCATTTTGAGACTTGCGTTAAGTACTCCATTGCCTAGTATGTTTTAGGCTCCAGCCAGGTGGCATGCCTCTCCCATATCATCTTGTACGGACATTCTCTAATGGGGTCTGAAAGCTAGCCCAATAAGCCCATGAGCTATGATCAATTTTGTTTGCCCAATCAATCTTTCCTTGTCACATTAATCTATTTTTCTAAGATTTTTGATTTCCTATTGACACTTCACTTGCCCATTACTGGGTGGTACAAGCGACACTCCCATGCTTCACCCCATATTTGACTAAGAGTGATGCAAACATCTTGTTACAAAAATGTGAACCTTCATCGTTGATTACCGCTCTAGGAGTCTCAAACCTTGAAAAGATGTTACTCCTGATGAAACGCAATACCACTTTGGCATCACAAGTAATGGTTGTAATGGCTTCCACCCACTTGGACATGTAATCCACTGCCAAGAGTATGTGCTTGTGCCCATAGGAAGATGGAAACTTAATCTTACAAAGTCAATGCCCCGCAGATCAAAAAAGTTCTACCTCTAGGATATCCGTCAACGACATTTCATTTCTTCTTCCAATGTTCCCTGGCCCTCGACACCGACATCACGTACTTTCAGAAACAAGTGTGCATCTTTGAATATGAGGGCCAATAAAAGCCCTATCGTAATACCAAGCCGCAGCCTCTTCGGCTCCATTGAAATGGCCCCCACACTCTAAAGAGTGGTAAAGGTTTTCAAGATTCACCCACTTCACTTTCCGACTCACACCTTCGAATAATCTGATAGTACATTGTTTAAAGAGGATCGGGTCTTCTAAATAAATGCCACTTCAAAGAATCTCTCTTCTTTGTTAAAATGAGTCGTTGAATAATATCTAGAAAAGATAATTGGCTATTTCGGCAAACCATGGGAACATTTTAGCTTGCAACAAAGCTAGTATATGCTCATCTGGGAATGTGTCATCAATCGACAATTGATGGTTATGCACTGTTTCTAGAATTTCCAAATTTCGACTGCATGATCGGCCACCATGTTTTAACCTCTTATTTCAATTTCCACATCAAATTCCCCAAGCACAAGAGCACCCACCGAATAAGTCTAGGTTTCGCCTCTCCTTAGTCATCAAGTATTTGATCGCGGCCGATCCGTGAACACAATAACTTTGCTTCCTATAAGATAGTGTCCGAATTCTTCAAAGGCAAACACAATAGTTACCAATTTTCCGTTGTGGCATAATCGAAGTTAAAACATAATTCAACGCTCGCCCAAACGGCCTCTAACCGCAGTCGCCAGATCACATAAGTTCAAATGGGATCCTGAACTGGAGCGACTACTATGGGGAGCCGGTGATCAACTTTTCAGCTATTGTCCTCAAAAGCTTTCATACATGAATCATTGAACTCAAATGGGACACCTTGCATGAGAAGGCCAGACAAAGGCTTTGAAACTTTCGAGAAATCTTGGATGAACCGTTTATAAAAACCTGTGTGGCCAAGGAAACTACGTATTCCCTTTATTGATGTGGGAGGGGGCAGTTTCTCTATGATCTCAATCTTTGCTCGAACAACCTCAATTCCTCTTTCGGAGATGTGATACCCCAATACTATGCCTTCTCTCACCATAAAGTAGAATTTTTCCCAATTTAAAACTAAATTGGTTTCCATGCACCTTTTTAGTACCAAAGCCGACATGAGACAGCTTATCGAATGTAGAATCAATCACGAAGAAATCATCCATGAAGACTTCACGGATTTCGAATTATGTTCAAAAATATTGCCATCATGCATCTTTGAAAGGTTCTCGGGGCGTTACATAGCCCAAATGGCATTCTCCGGAAAGCGAATGTACCATAAGCGCACCAGCGGCGTTCTCCTCGATCTCTCCCGAGCAATGGTGATCCCGATCAGATCCGGTGCATTCATCCAAAAGTGCTAGCGACTCATTTTCCACGAATCTATCTAACATTCGATCAATAAATGGAAGTGGAAATGATCCTTTCCTCGGGTCACTTTGTTCGCCGTCCTAGTCAATACAAATTTCACTCAGAATTGTTCGTCGAGCAGTCATTTTTCTCTATTTATTATCACCGTAGTTCCTCCCTTTCTTTCGGTACCAAATTTCGAACAAGGTCACCCCATAAATCCATCGTAGACGGGGTATATCACCCCCACATCATTTTTAGTACTTCTTTCGAACTACCCTTCTATCAAGGATTTTAAGTGTCTCTCCTGGCATCCATCGTCTAGCTTGTTATCTTCCTCCAATAATATCCCCTATGCAACATGCATGGTCTGATCCCCTTTATGTCAGCTAAGGACCATCCAATCGCTTCCTTATGCTCCTTAAGGATCTTCAACAATTTCTCCTCCTTCATGTTAAAGAGGGAGGATGAGATGATGACTGGTAGTGTAGATTCCTCCCCAAGATAAGCATATCTCAAATGATTAGGGAGTTGCTTCTCTTCCACAATAGGGGGTTTTACAATATATGGAGTCAATAAGCTTGGGCTAGTTCCCAAAGCTTCAAAGTACTTTCTTCTATTCGGGCCGAAAGAATCCATTAATTTCATATATTCCCGAACTATCTCATCTTCGCAATAGGAAGGGTCATCATGAGTAAGGCTAGTCTCCAATGGTTCCGAAGAACCCAATTGGCTAGACACTATATCCTCTAGCAAATCCACTCTAAAGCAACTGTCATTATCCTGTGGATGCTTTATAGCATTGAAAACATTGAATGTCACTCCCTTTTCTTGAACTCTCAACCTAAGTTCACCTTTTTGCACATCAATCATTGCCCTTCCCGTGGCTAAGAATGGTCTTCCAAGGATAATTAGGACCTCTTTATCTTCGCATGTCTAATGATAAAATCGTGAGAAAATATAAATTGAGCCATTTCACTAACACATCCTCTATGATACCACGCTGATGAGTTGACCGACCGCTAACCAAGGTGACCAGAGTAGGACGTGAGCCCCAATTTCGCCTTCTAAAGATCGACCAAGGCATAAGATTAATGCTTGCACCAGATCACACAATGTCTTCTCAAAACCGGCATTCTAATAAGACATGGGATTGTGAAGCTACCTGTATCTTACTTTAGCTTGGCAACTTTGTAATATAGCACTACAATATTCGACAGAGCGATACCTCATATTCTCAAGCTAACTTCATTTTCTGACAAGACGCCCTTCATGAATTTCATCAGATCTCTCGCATTTGCTCAAGTGTTTTAAAATGGGATGTCATGTGAAGTTTCTTCTAAATGTCCATAAGCCCGCCAAACCGCTTATCCAATATGTTCTTCCTCGCCCTCGTGGGATACGGATAATGAAGCCCTCATATAGAGGTTTCAATTTCAACTTTCTCTCGTGTACTTGGACCGGTTTCTTCACTAACTTTTCAAAGAACTGCACTACTTCTTCTCACTTCCCAGGATTTCAATATCTTCGCCTCACTGATTGTTCTAGAGTCTTCCCACTCCTAAGGCCATGCTGAAGTGCCCTTCCTCTCCTCGGGCTGACCAAGTACTAGGCAAATTCTCCGAAGTGTACTGCTGGGCTGACGGTTCAAAGGACGCCCCAGTCTCATTTTCGAACTTATCATGTGACTTCAACATATTCATATGCATATCGCCCAATCGTTCCATTTTAGATTCCGCATCAATTTCTTCTCAGTGGTCGAGGCTCGACTTGCTCGATAGATTACTTCAAAGATTTATGATTTCTTTCCGCGAAAAAGTTAGGATGGTTCTTCCACCGATTGTAATTTGACCATACGGGTTGAAGTCTTACTGAGAAACCACCCCAAATATTTAGCTTATTCATCAGAAAAATCTATGAATTAATGAAAGTATCGAAGTGGGATGAAGTCCATGACAATGCTCGCATGCGGGCTTTCTTCAACCCATGTGCATGAATTTATATTCAATTGTCGTAGTAGCTCAGAGTTGCTTTCTGGAGGAGTGTAGAAACTTGAGCAGATAAGTTTTTAAACATGTCTAAGTAAAACACCCCAGTTGGTTTCTTCGGTGCTACTCTTTCGACATGCCATTTACAATCATTTAAGGCGATGTTCTCAAGAATTTGATAAGCCTCCACTTCATTCTTTTTCCTGAAGACGCTCCTCCGTGCCAAGCATCAATGAGAGTCCCATGGACTCCACTCAAACCATTGTAGAAATGTATTGACTTGCATCCATTTGCGAAACTATGGTGGAGGACATTTTCAATGTATCCTAAATCTCTACGCTTCATAGAATGACCTCCTCATATTGATAAAACTACCGATGCTCCATTCTCAACTTTACCGCCTTGTCAGGAAAGAATCCAGTGGTACCTGTTTATCACCATCCCATGATGCCATCAATCCCACTTAGCTCAAATGTCACGTCAGCTTCTCCTCTGTCGAAACTAACAACTGGTCGGTCAGTACGCCGGTCGCCACCCCATTATATTTCATCAGATACACCCAAATTCAGATATGAGCATTCGGATCCTCATGTGCGAGCCCGTGGAATTGAATGCCTTGCAATAACTGGAGAGTGATGAGCTTAAGCTCGAAATTATTCTCTTGTATTGTTGGTCTCCTAATCACAGGTGGAGTATCATCACTATGCATAATCTCCGCGCTGTGGCAACATTGTTTCCGATATCGCCCACCGGTGTATACTACCTCCTCTGACCAAATCCAACATCTCTCCCATTTTCTCCATCTGTCCCATAGGTTATTGTTCCATTCTAACTAATTTCTCTCATTCCCTCGTAATTTTCAAAGTTCTCTCGATCTCAAGATCCAGCTGTCAGATTTCGATGAGTCCCGCCAATACAACCTAATGTACCTGCAAGTGTTTTTTTTTTTTCACAAAAAAAAAATAAAAATAAATAACAACCAACAAAATTATCAAAAATTAAATCAAAACAAATGTTCACCAAAGAAAGGCTTGGGTATTGATACTAGCATAAAACACCACGATAGCAAATAAATCGACAACATGCCAAGAACTTGATAGCGTTTGATTATGCTTTTAAAGATATAATAAGAATGAATTGCTCTGTCCGGCACAAGTATCATCATAATAGAGAGCAAACAAGTGCAATGATATTCATCCATAGGGAAAACCTAATCATGAGGCTAAGTACCAAAAAACTATGGGTTACTTTAATATTCAAAACCAGCAAACTGATGTTAATAGCGACACCAAATTAAATTATCAATAATGTAACTATGCGCTCAAATGTAAAAGATGACCAAATGGGTGAAAAGGCTAGGGTGTCGTGTGTCGGACATCCTACTATAAAAATGTCGAGGTTCAATTCCATTATCTAATATATGTGTTCTCCAAGTACTTCCATTCAATGTAATTAAAGCCTTTCTCAAGGCCATTTAACCTCCCTTTGTCACTAGGTTTCTTGCTCCTTGGCTTAACTCCAAGAATTAAAGGTGCATGAAATTAAAAGAACTCCCAATCCTCCTAATTAATGATAATCCTATGGTTACCAAGCTTATTAGTTAACTCCTGATGTTCAATTCTTCATTCACTTCTCAGATCTATAGTTGAACCACTTCACATATTAAAATCAACAGAAATTAATATGCTTGATTTTAACCAAGCATGAATTACTGTAAAACAATTATATAAGATAATGGAATTAAGTGAAGAGTCAACACTTAAAACATAGTATTCTATGTCCAATTTCTACCAAATTAATCTCAAACCACGAAATTAAATTACAATGATAATCGCTCCATTGTTATATGAGTAATTAAGACTTGATAAATCTGTGAACAAAGAAAACTTCAATGATCAAGGAATGACGATCCAATAATTTCTTCAAGCTCTCTTCACTAAAAGGGCCTTCAAGTCTTCTTCCTCCGATCTAAAAATCTGTTCCTCAAACCCCAGCAATACTAATGTTTTTGAACCCCAAAATGGAATCGCTTCCTTTATAGCTTTCCGCTCGAGATAAGGTCGCCAAGATGCGCCCACAACGCCGACGTCAGCCGTTTTCACCATTCTTCTCCGTAGACTCCCGCCGCGGTCTCCATCACAACACTTTTCCAACAAAACCTAATACAAAACCAATATTGTGAAAAGCAATAAAAATTAAGTTATACATATATGAAACTGATCCAAATCTCGCTGAATCCCTGTTTAAATGAGTGTTTCTGACACTCATCACTTATATATGTGTTACAAGGAAACACCAATCTTTAGCCCTAATGCTAGACTAAAAACAAGGAAGAAGATAGAATCAAGGGCCTATAGCCACTTAATATTAAACCATCCATAAATGTCTTGATAATTAACACTAATAACGGTATAACAAACTGTAATAGCAGATTATATCTACTAGTGCCCAAAAGTGGCTGTTTGAACTTTATTTTAAGATGAAGTTCCAAGCACTTTTGAAAATAATCATATTAGTTAAACCGATTGACACTGCAGTCCCCTTGGTACTAATGATTGCATTTCTGTAGTCGCTTGTGGTGCTCTGCGTGCTTCGCAGGCCTATTCATCATGGCATGAGGCATATCAAGTTAGTTGATTTACACGTGGAGTTCATATGATTTATCTTCATCGCATCAAGCCAGGAGTGGAAGTAAATTTAACGAGGAGCAAGCAGGGAAACGCCACAAAGAGTAGGCAGTACTCGCTTATAAATTTCGCTACAATAGCAAAATTTTCGCTACACCAAAAATTTCGCTATAGTAGCGAAATTTTTCTATGTAGCGAAATTTTCTCCCGCAGTTAAAAACTGCTCCTCTTTGTGCACAAACGACCCTGCTTTTGCCACTCGCCTCACCCTCACCGTAATTATACTAGTTAGGTTAGATTGGTATTTCACCTGCTCTGTAAGGCTATAAGCCATTTTCTCGAACAATTTGTAACCTAACTTTTAATTCAAGCATTTCCAAGACGAGCCCCCAAGTTGATCTCCACTTTCTCTCCTCTCCTCATTTCTAGGCAGAACCAAACACACCCTTTGGAGGATGACAACTCGTGTTGATACTACAAAAGCCCCAAACTTGGTAAGAAGAGAGAGGGTCATGGTGAAGCCGATATGTTTTGCAGTGATCCAGATTACCAAGGTGAAAATGTAGTAGTTGTGTTTCTAAACTTTTCTCAAACTAATAGTGTTATTTGACACTTTCATTGGTCAATACTTGGCAAGCTTTTAGGCTTAGTGTATTCTTAGTGTTAGATGAATTCATTATCCATTAGTTGTCATTTACTGTTTATCGAAGTAGGTTAAATAAGTGATTTCAACTTCAGAACATTGAATGCCTAAGAAATGCTATGTTTCAGAAATGGTACATGCTGGCTTTAAAGTTAAACAAAGATCCCTACTGGAAATGACTATAGTCATCTTCCCTAATGCGAGGAAATAACCCAAGGACAATTCCTTTACAACCCTATCATAACAAACTAGTGGCCCAAAAACTTCAAGGACTTTTTATGACTTATTTCAAATTACCTTCGCTAGCACAAGGAAAACAACCACTATTTTATACAAATCCAAAATCCAAACAAAAGCCTCACCATATGAATCACAAATCATTTGTGGGATCTAAAACTCATCCCCGTGTTTGATCCTAGAGTCGCTATACTCGCTAGTGAGTTTCGTTGCTACAAGCAGCAGAGTAGTTTGTATAAATATCGCTTGATCCGGAAC
Organism: Tetrastigma voinierianum; assembly: GCA_016808115.1. Lineage (NCBI taxonomy): Eukaryota > Viridiplantae > Streptophyta > Magnoliopsida > Vitales > Vitaceae > Tetrastigma > Tetrastigma voinierianum. Next base: position 193,925 of record JAEQBH010001623.1, read on the forward strand.
CTACCGTGCGGGCACAAATCAAGAAATGGCGTCGTCACATAAGCCTTATTACAAATGATGAGCTGATGAGCAATTTGTAATCGCCATTACAAGTATCGTGACCTTAAAACCCTTGGAATTCCATTGTTTAGAATTTCAAGTTTTTCTCAACAAATACCGGGTCGTTTTTTTATATGTAAATACTATTTTATTTCTGCGCTAACACTGATCTTTTCTGCAAGCCCCGTTGTCGTTTTCGTATCCTCTTTGAGCCTGAAGGTGTTATGTACCACCGAGATAGAGATATATCAGGTAGATTGGTAAAGAGTTAAAATAAACTCAACTGAATGGTGTTTGTTAAGAAAATAAATGAGCAAATGGATCCCCTTTACATGAAGAACACCAAAGCTTCATGAGCTCCAATAAATCATAACATATAGGTCAATGAGGGACCATACACCCTCCCATGAGTTTTACCTTCGCATCACACTCACCATCACAGATGTGGCAGTAAGACCCTATTTGATGCCCCCCGCTTCCCACTTTCATGGAATTATAATGAAAATCCATATATCGCAGATATCCGGAGTTCTATGAAGTTTGCACAACCTTTAAAGAAGGGTGGTCCGATGTACACTTCGCTTTTGGTTTCAAAGTATCAATGGACATCAGCATGCTGCCAGATTTGCTCTAATTCACCGAGGCCGAGAACAATTAGAACAACAACTTCGCTGAATTTTTTGAAAAGAGAATTTTTCGCATAACCAAGACCACTTGAAAAGGCAAACTACACTTATCGACCTAAGATAATGAGAAGTTTTATCGTTGTTGGGAGAGGTTCATGGAGACCATCGCAGTACGTCCACACTATGGCTCTAATATATGGATGCTTGCAATCACTCATGATGGTATGCCCCACGGCAACTACTGAAACCATGTGTGGAGTGGGACTTCCCTAGAGCAAGCAAACGCGATGAAGCCAAGGACTTTTTTGAACTATGTGGTCAAAAACCTCCAAGGCATGTGATCGAACCGAATCTAAGAGAGGCCTGGGGCAATGAGGCCTTCGACCACCAAAGGAGGCGGACACGCACTCTTCCGGACACAGAGATGAGCAAACTCCACCACTTCAATCAAGGTCGGAGATCCTCGAAACGAGAATCAAAGACAGCGCAAGCAAGATTAATCACCAATCCTGCAAATCTAGCTCCGTTTAATCGTCACTGGTAGCCATCCTTGTGGGCGCATTGTCCAAATGGTTCCTCTCAACAGGGATTTATGTTAAGATACGCCCAAAGTCTCGTATCAAAATAAGTCCAATCGGAAAATGCTCCGTATTAAGAACACCTATACCCTAATCGATAATTAACCCAACCACACAGTCAAAACCCCCCAGATATGCTCCCCAAGGAGTACAAATGTGCTAGCTTTAGCTCCACCTCAAGACAAAGAAATAGTAGCCTCCACCTTCTTCTCCTGCTGAAAGAAGCACCAATTGGCTAAGGTAAGTAGGTACCTCTGAGGAACAAAAGGGTGCTGAATGTCTCAAAATTAATTTAAATTGAGACCTGATATTTCTCACTTAACAAGAAATAGACAATATGCATTCGAGATTCCAACAAATATGACAATCTCTGTAAAAGTTCCATTTGTGCTAATCAACCACAGGTCCAAAAGTGGAAATTTCCCAGACATGTTGAAACCGAGGGGAATGCATAAGATAGGCCCTCCAAGTGGATCTGAATGCAAGAATCGATGAAGTCAAAGCTTTAAATAGTAACGCTATAAAGTGGCATTTAACTAAGACCAGTCATCCACTCGCCAAGAAAGCTCCTTACTAAAGTGGCTCTTCGAACTAAATGTGAGGAAGAACAACCGCAGTGGGAAGAAAAACACAGTTGCACTTCCTCTTCCACAGGGCACTAAAAGGAAAAAGTTAGTTAACCAAACTGAAATTTGAGAAGCACACTACAGTGAAGGTTAACATCCCCTCTCATAGATGAACAAGCAAGTCCCCACATAAGTAAAGTTTTTAAAGGACCTAAGACTGAAAAAGAGGGATCTTAACGTGAATAAAAGGCCTGACTGAAAAAGTGAGTGCCAACATCAGGCAAGACCTATGAAGCATAAAGATCCGAGGTGTCTCAAATCTCCCGCTAACATAGGCACTTGTGTGGAAAAGGCATTGCTAGATTTTCGGCAAGTGTCACTCCAGGACGGCCTTTTCCCCTCATATAAGGCCTCATGCAGCGAACTGCAAGGCAACACCAATACTTTGTCTCTACCGATGTGTCCATCAAAATACCAAAAGGACATTTGAGGATGTTTTGATTCAGGTGGAATAAAATCACGCCATCCAATGGATTTCGTAGTGCTTTGATACCGAACCTACGTAGTTTAGGGCCAACTATGCGCCAATCATCATAGAAGGCCATATTTTCGCCACTTCCAATGCGATCATTAATCGTCTGAATTCGGGGCGATAAAAATGAACTCGAAATATGACCTAGAGTCAATGATTCTAGCATCCAGTAAAGAACATGCAATCACAGGAGGATGACGTGAAGAGGTTTCAGGCGCATAGATGCCATCTTAGCAACAAGCAAATGAGTCAAGCCAGGTAAGAGCATGCAACTTTGTGAAGTCATTACAGAATAAAGACCAACAGGATTTAAAAGCGAGCCTATTACATGGGCAAATGGAGAAGAAAGGTTGAAGTTTTTACTTAATACTGGAAGGAGGAAACATGGTCCAACAAAGGGATTCAAGCCCTACCTATTGAATTGAAATACATTGGAGGAAAATGCATTGTCCAATAGTGATTTCACCAACAGCAACCACAGAGGTTAGTTTAGTTTCAAATCCCACGTGAACAAAGAAAGAATTTATTTAAAGATTTCCCGATTTGAAAGGCATCATCTCCTGAATCTGGTATAAAACTGCAATTTAAGCATCTGACTTTAGAGCAGAATCGAAGCGGTCTGACAACCACAGAGAATTTAATCCCGTATACAAGAGGTATATACCACAGGTTTTGCTGAAAACACATGCTCAGATCATATACCCCATGGTCCAATAGCTCGGCAAGTCCAACCCAAGCAAAAACTCCAAGAAATTAGTGGGTAACCACTTGCCTAATGCAGAAAGAGAGAAATTCCATCCGACTTACTACAGTCAGAGGCGATCGACTACGGTTATTGAATATGCACTGTTGATCACTTTCCTACCCTTCATGGATCTCGGGCCCCAGAGAGAGCATCAGAATATCCTTCTACTCGCTAGATAGAGTTCACGATTTCAGATCAAGATCACTACCATGATCAGTGAGCACCAGACTCTCACTTGTCCTCGGTACATATGCCCATAGGAGGATGCCCTTGGTCTATAATGTGCCCACCACTTCTACCGTTGTATGCTCAAGATTTTCAAGGATATGTGATTTATTGCGAGGTTTATATGATATTAACATGATGGGAAAGCTTCAATGAATGTCTATCCATTTGAAACTCGTCTCCACGTATGCATCTAAAAGAACCCTAAGCGACGAACCCACCTGGAAAATGTTGGGCTCTTACGGGTAATCAAAAGGCTGTCGGGCACATAATTTTCGAGAGGAAATTGAAGTGGATAAAGCCGCGTAGAATCGATCCGTACCGCCATCTCTACTAACAAAGACGCAATATACCAATACGCGGTGCCATCGTTCTATCCCACTCGTACCGTTGCCGCCATAAGCCCCGGAAAAGATGCAAAGTTTGAATTGACGCACGTCAAGATGTTCCAGAGCCGGCGGCTTGATTACATCACCATTGTGAGAGCCGCCACCGCGACTCGCCTCGAGGTCGTGCGATATGACCGCCGCCGGAAGCGCCTGGCATTGCGGCGGCGGAGGCGTCGTATGTGGTGTATTATGCGAGCAAAACGTTAAATGAAGTTCAGAGGAAACCACACTACTACTGAGATAGAATTTGCAGCTGCTGTGGCCCACGCTTTGTATGTTCATATTTTACTTGATCAGTCGATATTGTAATTTTCACAGATAATCCAAACATTGAAATATTCACCACAAAACACGCCAAGGTCTACAATAGATGGTCCTATTGCAAGAGTCTAACCTCCAGACAGAGATAAGAAGTGGTGTGGGAGAATAAGGTCGCTGCATCATCTCTCCAGATTAACCATAGCATGAATACCCACAACCCTCCTATATTCATAGTTTCCTCGTGAGGAGTCTCATCACAGCGGAGTATGACCACGGTACGCTTCACATTGTTACCTTTTTGGTAACAGGAGAGATACTAAGTGGGAGCGGACAAATATTTGACAAGAAGTTCTTCCATATAGTCTATTCATACTATCGGGAAGAATGATTGGTTCAAGTATTTGTATCGACGATAATAAGGAAATGTATTTCTAAGAAGAACAGAAGGAATCTCACCATCATATAAAGATAAGGCGTGTGGAGGGCAGCATTTCACTTCACATAAAACAACCATGAAAGTGTCGATTCGCTTTTATCGGGCTCATTGTTTCAAGAATGCCTACAATCTATGTGCCAGCAGATGGGCTGCCAAAGATCGTGCAGCATTTCCCGTCGTCACATTGATGCCCTCGAACCCCATTTTAGTAGCGCTGAACTCCTTGTTTTGATACTGGGCATCGTGACTCTACGGACCATTCCCTACTTCCTTCATTATGCCTACATCCTCAGAAGGATCATGTCCAAGTGGGCTTTGGCGCTGCTGGCAAGGTAGTCGACCACAAAGTCGTGCTAAAATTCAAAGGAGCAAACATTTTCTCTGAGACACTGAGTTTCCAAAGAAATTATCGCGATTGTAGTTCGACTCTTTGTAACAAACCCTTGAGAACCTCTTTATCTAAATTATTATGGTGTTAAGCACAAGGTAGCCACCCTTATCATCCTCAAAACCAAAGGGTCAAGTGGAGTCGCAACATAGAAACAAATGACCATCCATGAAAAGTTGTTAATTTCCTAACAGAAGGACCTGGGTCTCAAGCTTCTAGACTATCATACATACAAACAAAGATACAAGACCATCCTGGAAGTCCTGATTCGCTAGTTTATACAAGGCTCGCCATTTACCAAGAGAAATCGAATACAAGGCAGGGCACACAATTCGAAATTACGGATAGGCGGAAACCCGCCGAGTCACCAAAAGAATGCTCGAGATCACCGAAGCTGGAAGAGTCGGTAAACGACGCCTACTAAATCAAAATTGCAAAGGATAAGCTAAGAAGTGGTACGGATCAGCTCATAACCCGAAAAACTTTCAATCAGGGGGATCAAGTCCTCCCATATGATTCCAAGCTCCATCTATTTCCTAAGCTCAAATCAGCACATGGACGGCCCATTTATCATCCATCACATATCCTCGAATGGTCTGACTTAATTTATCAGTACCTACAAAAGTTGCTGGCTGGCCCTATTTAGATAGTTTCTGAGCGCTTTGGCGCACTAATCGCTGGCAAATTATACCAATTGAAGTGTTCAGTGTTCTTAGTATCACTTATGTCGCTTAGAGGTTATTTTTTAGTTATCTATGTTTTATGCATTTGAGAGTTCAATATCGAGACATATGCTAAACCATGAAGATTGAACCCATTCATCAGCCATCAAACATACCAAAAACAAACAGTTAGAAGGCAAAGTGATAAAAGTTGGTGCGTATAGAAGAGGCCATGCAAGAAGATCGCCACCAGAATTTCATAAGACGCGTAAAATTTCGCTGACGCGCACTGCAATCAGCAGCTAAAAAATTTCGCAATCATAGCGGTAATTTCGCAATCCCAATGGTCGTGAAATTCTCGCAGCTCAAAAATTTCGCTAACCAACGCTCCTAGCTAAAGTACGCGCCGCTTATCATTCGCACTTCGCTGTTATAACTTGTAGCCATTTTAAAATCGCTGAAAGGCTCAAATAAATTCTCCGATTTCGCTTATCTCTCGCGGTACTTCGCATCTAGGGCGAAATTTTCGCTAGCTAGCTTAAATTTTCGCCAAGTCACCGAAATCGCTCAGTTCCCAATGAAAATTGTCTACTTTGTCATCCTTGTAATTAATGCAAACCCACTTCATTTCTGTATTACTTCCCTTTGTCCCTTATTTTAGCCAAAATGTTAGGTTTTATTGTAGTTTCACATAATGGGTGCCCATATAAACCCCCCATAGTTTTTAGAATCCCAATAAGAAATTTCTGAGAGAAACTCGCACATTTCCATTTTTTATGTAAATATCTTCCCAACTAGTTAGGTTTTGCTTTTCTCTCTTCTCTCTTCCTTTCTCTCTCCTTTTCAGTTACCAAACAACCCTCTCGAGGATGACAACTCAAGAGATGCTTGAAGCTAAAGTTTCATTTTCTTTGAAGAGGAAGGTAGCTAGCTTGGTCAGGGGCTGATGTGGTTGTCCCCTAAGGTGCTTCAATGCTGCCAGGCACTGATGAGGGCCCCATCTTCAAACTAGGGTTAAATATCATTTAATGTCATACTCACAATACTTACCATGCTTTAGGATACAAAGGTATACTTATTGCTAGGATGCACTGTGGTTTTAGATATCTTTACGAGCCACCGAAATGATGTCGAATGTTGTGGTTCTTTAAACTGCAAGGTCATAGATGCATGTTACCCGTGTCGACCAAAATAGGGAGTGATTCTAGGTTAGGTTTCATAGTTAAACAAAGATCCCATATGGCTCGTCTATATAAGTTGCTTGTCATAATGCGAGGATAAAACCCCGAGGACAATTTGTCAGCCTCTAGTGTTACCAAGTTAGTGACCTAAATCTTCAAAGTTACCCCTTTCTACACTTCACTTTCAGTTTTTACAAAGCACCGCTAAACTATTTACACTGCTTGAAACAAATCAAAATCAAATAGAAAGCCTTATCTTTCACACCGATGCAAATCATTCTTGATGTGAAAACCCATCCCCGTGTTCACCTCAGATCGCATCAAGAAGAGTTTGACTACCAAGTAGCAGTGAGGAATATAGATATAAATTTTGTTGATTCCGCTTCAACCCACTGCGGGCACCCAATCAAATGGCTCGTTGATGAGTTGAAGTACTTGTGATCAACACTATGAAGGTAACCTTTTAACTCTTTTGTAACTCGCCTGCGTAATCCTGGGTTTTCACTTGGGTATGCGAATCTCACCGCTTTTGTTTATCATACAAATTACTTTATTTTGGCCTAACCCTAATCTTTTCGCTGCTCACAGGTTTTTGTCTCTCGAATCAGGTAATTGTGTGTTTATGCAACCATGGGATAGAGACACTCTGTAGACTCACAGAGAATCAAGACACAATCGACCAAAGTGCTGAAGTCAAGAAACACAATGATACCATGGATCCTTGTCAAGAACGCTATAGCCTACCAAAAATCCCAATGAATCCAATGTTCTATGACGATGAGGGACCACATCCACCCTCCTAGAGTTAGTGCCCCTTCCCCGCATCGACCCTGGTCGAAGATGTAGCGCTGAGGCCCTACTTTGGTACCTCTACTCCCCACATATCATGGTATGGAAAATGAAAATCCATAACACACATATAAGGGATTTTGCAGGAGGTATGCACTACCTTAAGGAAGGTATGACGGACATGGATTGCTAAGCCAAAAGCATTTCCACTCGACCTTCAAGCGACAAGGCCAAGATTCGCTAAACTCACCGAGGCTCAGAACCATTAGAAATCAATAGCCGCAGCACTCCCGAAGAAGTTCTTCGCTCATAAGACCAACAATTTGAAAAGACAAATTCTATACCCTTGCGTACCAAGACGGGGCGAGAGGTTTTATCGTTGTCGGGAGATTATGGAGACCATCGTTAGACGCCACATCATGGCTTCGACATGGATGTCAAACCATTTCTATGGTGGTATGCCCCCGCCATGAAGCGCCTTGGAAACCACGTGCTGGAGTGAGACTTTCTAAGTAAGCATCCCGACGAAGCCATGATTTTTTAAATTACTGGTCAGAAACTTCTAAGGGTCAGATGAGCCAAACCCTGTGTGGAAATGGAAACAATGAGGCTCTGTACCAACCCTGGGGAGGGATTTACACACCCGCGTATGACATAGAAATGAAAAAGCTAGAATTTCAACCCTGGGCCTAGGAAAGCTTTGAGGAGTCAAGGTGGGCAGTTCCATGAAGTGCGTTGATCGAAAATCCCGCACAAGCCAATCCCCCGCACCAATTTCCAATCCCCGTACATCCGGGGCAGAACAAAGAAGTCCTATGGCCCTTCAATGAAGGATTTGATGGTCGAATGTGCAAAATGTCAGAGTCAATACAAGCCACCACAACCCAATGCCCCATATGGAAATACCTACAATCTAATCGAGGAATCACCCTAACCTTCCTCGAAGCCCACTCTCCCATTCATACTCTAGTGCCAAACCACGCCACTCTACTTTCAACTGACAACCACCAATTATCCTCATCTCCCGTGGAACAAGCCATTTTAAATTTGAGGTGTGGTAGGCAAACTGGAAGAGCAAAAGGAATGCAACCTGGGTACAAAGGATTGATATCAGAGAAAGTACACTCGAACAAGAGAATAGATGGGCCAGAGAGCACCTAAACCGTAGAAGGTCTGATAATCTACAAGATTCAATCACCAAGATCAACAAGTTGGGCCGGAGGTACAAGAAAGAGGAAGGTTCCTTCCCAACAAGGCTAAACCCAAAGAATCATGAGGCAGGATCCCAACACACAGAGGATGGAAGTTAAGGCAATAATCACCCTGGTGATGTGGTGAGCTGGATCACCAGATGCCAAAGCCCCTGGTCAAGACTCCAAACAGTGAGCAGAATATGCATCGAAAGAGATGTTCTCAATGAGGACTCCATAAAATACAAAGATACCACCCCATTTCCTTATAAGCACTTAGAAGTAAGAAGAAATCATCTGTTGTGCTGGTGTATCTTAGAAGTCCCAAGACAGTAAAGGTTAACATACCTCTCTTTCGGGATAGACAAAGCTGCAGCGTCCCCGCTATGCAAAATTTTTGAAAGATCTTTGCACAATCAAGAAGTAGATTAAGCATTGAGAAAGGCATTTCATCGGCACAAGTTTCACGAGTAATCCAAAGTAAGAATCCAAACAAACACAAGGATCCAGGATTCCCACAATTTCCCGCCATCGCGGGACTCGCATGCATAACCATTACTGGCTTCAGAGCCGCAGAACCCATCACGTATTCTGGTGGTACAAAGCAGGCCTGTGAACTTAAACCTACCAACATCACACTATCATTGGCCGATAGATCAGCAGAAAATCCCAAAAGGGATAGTTGAGGATGTCTTAGTGAAAATGGTACAAATTCTACTACCCAAAGGATTTCGAGTGTCGACACTGAGCCACAGAGCATCGAACCTAACCATATGCCAATACTAGAAAACCATTTCTCACACAAACACGTAATCATCAATTGCTTAATGGAGTCATGCAACTTACCTTTGCATGACACTGAGTCGAACATATTCCATTTAAACAACAAACACAAATCATAGCAAATGAAAATCACCCTCTGATGAAGTCGTTTTGTGATGGCTACGATGCAGGCTATGTCTGTGAATTGCAAGGAATAGCCACCAAGGTGAAGAACAGATCACCGCCATCAACACCCACCGCAAGGCAATCGACCAATTCGTAATCCATCACGAGGACCAAGTCAACAATTGGGCACCCAACACCACGGAGTTTCACAGCATCATAGGGCCGAGGAGATCATTCCTCCTCGACCCTCCCTCGAGTAAATTTTGAAATTGAGCCGATTTAGTGTTCTCACAAACCAAATTGCAGCCAATAAATTTCAGTTTTTATTTTAATTTAGTTAATTTCAATAATTTTAGTTATTTTTAGAAAGTTTCCAAATTGGGCTTTCCTTTTAGTAACTTTGTTCATATATTATAGTACTTCATTTTAAATTTTTAATTATAGATCAGAGACAAATTTTTATTATAATAATTCTTTATTTAATATATTACCATAGTTAATCTAAATTCTTTGACCAGTAATAAGGATGGAGGCCGAGCCCACTCAATACAGAAGGAAAAGCCAGGAATTGACCTTCACGCCCCACTCATCCTATAAAAAGATGGAGGGGTTATGAATATTCATATCTCCTCCGATAGCGGCTCCGAGCCACCCGAGCCTCCACTCGCACCGCCGAGCCACCACAGTTGCCCACTGCGCCCCACTAGGCGCCACAAGAGCCCGCGCCCTCTGCTCACGAATTTTGCCCCGCTGCCAGCCGCCCACGACCGAGCCCCGACTGAAGCTCTACCTGCCACAAGAAGCCCTCGGTTTCGTGAACACCGAGTCAAGCACCCGAGCCTATAGGCTATTTCCACCGGCCTGAGATTCACACAACATCACTGATCCTAGCCCTTTCAGAGTTTTATTAGGATTCGCTTATGGTTCGCACTAGTGGGTCCTCTCTTCCGTCGCTGGTCAGATTCACAAGACATCTGGGCTGAGGCTCCAGCCCTGGCCCCGCCCAAGAGCCCATCACGGCCCCGAGGCAAAGACTGGCGAGCCCTCAGGGGTTTCGACGATATCGACAGCCTTACGAACTCTGCCCGTCATCTTGCATCACACTCACAGCCAGAGGGCTCCTAGCCTGCGGCCCGCACATCAAAGCCCTGGGTGAGTCATCCTCATCCCCGCCGCCCATCTTCCACCACGCTACCGGCAGACAGATATCACGCCTCGCTTGTCGCCCCGCCCAGGATCGAGGCCGTTGGTTCAGGCAATCTGCATTCCCGTGAACACGCACTACATTCGGTGGATTTTCATCGTGGAGTCATTCTATGACGCCCCACCGAGGGCTGATCCCGTTCGTGGATTCGTACGAGGTCAGACGTGACTATCCCACCGGCCTTCATGACCGAGACAAGATATTTACCCACGGTGGTGCCGCAGTGTTATCACTGATGATATCTGTGAGCAAATCGCCCACTCCGAGCTTCTGGGGCTTATAGATGATCGTCGAGTCCCCCGCGAGTGGCAGATAGTTGTTTTAGTCTCGCATATACACAATTCCGTAGGGTTATCAGCTGGGCTCCACCGCACTGGCATGAGATGGCTCGTAGACGCCGCCCAGACATCACAAATGTGCCAATACTTTCGAGGCACTGCATCATACGCTGGTCGATCACCTCTTCAGACTGGAACCATTCCGCCAAAGATTATGTACAATGAGGGAGCCATCTCGGGAGGCTCTAACGGATTCCCGTAGAGGATAATCGGTCTCACCCTCCGAAATGGGTGGGATGACCTCCTTGATGTGAGCTTCTCGAGGGAGAAGGTCCATCTGAGACTGTTCGAGCTGAGTCTTCCACGCTGATGCCGAGATCACTCTTCCGCATTCTCGAGCACTGGGATTCCCTGAGGAGCCTGTGGATTGAAAGGAGAACCCATGCCCTCTAGTTCTGGCCGATGGAGCGAGTGATGGCCATCTATCTTTATCCTCCAAAGAACAGACTGTGGAGGAGATTCCAACCCCGAAACAGAGAGGTACGTAGGAGTCCAAAGACCAAGAAAATTTCCCATCTCCCTCTACATACTACATCAATACTGCAATTGATGCTCGTCACCATCTTACTCAAACACATCCACTGAGTATGTTCACTAGCTCAAGAGAGATAGCCGGGAGTGATTGATGCTATTTGCTCATTGGCAATAACACTGGGGGCAAAATTCTTCAAGATCGTAGGTTGACTAATGTCACCATAAGTGCCAGAAGAGATTATGACCACCCGGGTCTTCCTCAGTCTGACGAGGGAGGAGCCTACAAAGAAGCAGATCCGCATCTTTGATGTACTACGCTGAAGAAGAAGAATATTAAACCCACCACCACCACAAAGAAGTGAGGTGGTTAGGTTTCTTTTTCTTTATGATTTTGTATAGTTACCACTTTATCAACTCCGCCTACTAATTTTGATTAGACTTATGTATTAGCCATAGTAGGCAGCATATTTTGTATGTTTAGCTTGATATGTATGTATTCAGCCATTTTGGCTATATCAAAGCTATCTAGCATATATACACACTTTTGCATACACTTTCGTGCTGCCACCACCTTATGTAATTGCTTTTTGCTTTCAATCGACAATTGAATTGCTTCCAATCGACAATTGAATTGCTTTAACGGGATAATTTGAATTGCCTTTAAATGGAAATTTGAACCCTGCTTGTCACCTTATGTTAGAACAAATTCCATGTTTGATATAATTCTTGGTCACTTGAAGTTCCAAAGATGCTTAACTCAACATTTCTCCTTAAGCTAATTCACACACTACACACCAGATTGTTTCAATAGGTCAGGAATTTGTTTACCTCCTTCACTTTGCATATTTGCGCTTTAGGCATGTTTTATTAACTCCATGATAGGTTTGTGTTACCCACATTTGAAGACCAATGTAGTCTTCCAAAAAGGAAAAGAAAAGAAAAAGCAAAAAGAAAAAGAAAAAGAAAAGAAGAAAAAGAAAAATAAAGTCGTGAAGCCTTGCCTTGAAACCCGAGCACGGTCCGTGGGGTGTATGGCGAAAGCCTTTGAAGCCCGATGCCCTAAACCTTAATTGGTCGGGATTACCGACGTAGTGTTCAAGGCATGGTGGATGTAGAGCGAACATGTAATGGGAATCACCATTCCAGGTGCTTGATTTTCAAGTCATACAGAGTCCTGGTGAAGCCCGTAGAGTTTGTGGTCGTTGATCCGCTTGATGCCCAAACCTTAATTGGTTGGGAGTCATCGGACCTTCATATACCTGACTCTTGGTGGTCGAATTTTAAGCATTGCACCCTACAATGTAGTTTAATAAAGAAAGAAAAGCGTAACTATCCTTATCTAGTTGTTCAATGTACTTAAGGCCATGCCAAAGAAGGTCAGAGGGGACAATTTTATAATTTATTGGCCCGATCTGGTTACATAAAGAACCTATTAGACTTGTGAAATTCAAGTTTAGGAATCAAGGGAACAATATTGATTCTATAAATCGATCTTGTATGGTTTTGAAGGCTCTTTCATGCTCATTCAAACTCTGTCAATTTTTCGCTTAAAGGTATTGTTTATTTGTATATACATTTTTTTGAAAATAATAAACTTTTGGAAAATCAACATGCATATCCTTTTGTTTTTGCATTGCTAAGGGACAGCAACGCTTCGTCGGGGGCGTGATTGTTGCACTCCAAAAAGCGCTACTCAGTCCTATTTTAGATAGGTTTTGAGGCTACAGACTAATTGATTGGGCTCAAAAAGTAAATTTTGAACCCTATATTAGATAGGTTTTGGTGCTTTTGATCATTAATCATGTCATTTATACCAATTGAAGTGTTCAAGTCATCTTAAAATACTTATGCCATTTGCAGGTGTTTCTCGTTGTTTCAGAGGTGTTTCAGGCACTTTAGAATTCAATCTCAATACAAAGGATGAATCATGAAGTTGGAATTCAAGTCTCACCATCAATCAAATTTAGAATCAATGAGAAAACCAAGGCAAAGTGAAGAAAATTTGATGCATTTGAAGGCAGGAAGAAAATGGAAGAGAAGCGCCAGGAATAAGTAAATGGAACAAGAGTCGCAGATTCGTGCATTTCGCTTAGTTAGCGAAATTAAGTAACCTAGCGAAATTGGAGCTGCCTTCATTGTGTTTCTGTAATTAATGCAAACCGCCTTCAAACTGGGTGAATTACATCCTTGTCCTATAATCTTAGCCCAGCTTATAGTTTTTGGTATTTTCATACTTCGAGGAGGCTCATATAAAGCCCCTCTTGTTTTGTAAACCTAAGCAACAATTTCACATCAGCTGGGGAGAATAATAGTTGTGTTTTTACTTTGTAAATAAATTATTTTGCCTTTAAGTTTTGCTTTATTTCTCTCTTCTTTCTCTTCTTTCTTTCATTTTCCCGGCCAAGCTAAACACACCTCTCGGGAGGATGACAATCAAGAGATGTTGGCTGGTTTCTCTCTTTGAAGAGGAAGGAAGCTAGCTGCAAAGGCTTAAGCATGTCATTCTCATGTACTAAAGCCACGGGTAGTAATTATGGCCCTTTATCTTCAAAACTCAACATGAACATGGGATGTTATTGTCTTGGCCAATACTCTCTACGCTTTAGATCCATGTTTAGTGACAGGTACCGCTGCCCCAGATGGTCCTATCATTTCCGATAGAAAGCATTTACATGTTAGTTCTTCAAACGTTAAATAACATCGGACTTTTATTGCTTTGGCCAATACTTCCATGTTTTAGGATTCATATATCGGGGGTGAGAGATGCACCCTAGATTCTTTAGATGGTCTTTACTTGCCTTAAAAATGATAATGGAATGTTGAAGTTTTAAACAAAAAGGGGCCATAACTCCGCATCCTCAGGTTGACTAAATAGAGGGATAAAACCTCGAGGACATGTGTTTGCCCTAGCTTGCCAAGTTAGTGACTCCATTCTTCAAAGTGAATTCTTCACTTCTAAATTTCGCTAACATTTCCAAGATTTAAATTTCAGTTTTTACTATATTTCAGCATTTACAATTTCCGCCTTTACTATTTCCGCTTGTAATTCCAGCTTTTAAACCATTTACAGTCCGCTTCAGCCATCCACTTAACTTTCAGTTTTTACAACATTAAGCTTTCAAACTTAATTTCCCCTGTTTTTTAACCAAACCCCAAAATCCAAATTTAATCACTGGGCCTTTGATTCACCAAATCATTTGTACGAAGAAAACCCATCCCCAGTTCACCAGACGCTATGCCGGCAGAGCTTGACTACTAAAGTAAAGAGAGGAACTTAGGATATACAAATTTGTTGATTCCGCTTCACCACTGGTGGCACGACCAAAATGGCGCCATGTCGGATGGTGGTGCCTTAGTGCAAGTGAAGAGTTGCGGGAACACTCGTGATCCTCACTCACAAGTCTTGGTGAATTTCCTTTTATCATTTACGCTCATTTTTTCTTAGTTTTATTTTGACCGGCTTAAAAAAAAAAAAAAAAAAAAACAACAAATGGTTGCAAGAGTTCATTTTCCAAAGGCTTGAACTAGAATCAACTCGTAGATCGTATTTGGTGTTGTCTTGTGTGCCATATTTGTCGCAGAATCCATTTTCAGTGGGATTGAAAATTTTAACGCTCTCGTGTTCCGTTGGGAAATTGACTGAGAAATGGAACACCCAAATGGAGAGCAACATACCAGAGGGTAACCCAGAGCTTACATGACTATGAGAGACTATAGAACCTTCCACGCTGGCAACAACTGGGTAAGGAGAAATCCAAATCTAAATATGTCACCGAGGGAATATAGACCAATGGATGAGTGCACTGTCTATCAAGTGTCTCTCAACTTATCCACCTCCTCCACTAAGTATGATTATCCCGAACCCTCCATTTTATGCTCCCCAATCCTCAACCACTACTACTACCACTACACCTAATCTCCCTAGTTGGAAGGGCAATTCTAGACCTACCAAACTCGGTGGGTGATGCCTGGTGGAATTAAAAGGAATTCAACGCTCAATTGAGAGAAAAATCCATACCACAGAATTCTGACCTCAAAGATTTAGATTTGGCTGAAAGATGACTTCAGCATAAATGGACAATCCCGCAAGATTCCATTGAAGACCTAATTGATCAGCAACAATGTCCACCAGAGGAGGATTGTCAAAGTGACATAATGGCAGAGGAGCAAAGGGTAGTGACTGTCCAGGCCAATCAAGAAACTGAGACAGTTGAGAGCTCCTTGAACAAGGAATTGGATGGGTTCCAAAATGACTTTGAGCAAAATTGACATCTTCAGAATCCATCTTAAGCTCGCCAAAGCTTGATCAAGTAGAGGAGAATCTCTGAGGTGCAGTGCTTGACCCAAACAATTTTGGTCGAAAGCGTGCTCCACTACGCCCCTCGTGGAGGAATTGAAAAAGGAATCAGTAGAAGCTCCTGATGAACTGCAGGATACCCTAGAATCAGGTGATACTTTTTGGCCTTGGAAAAAAGAAGACCAAACTAGTGCCTTGATAAGTGAGGAGGAGAGTCAAGAGGAAGAGTGCCTAAATGGCCCCATGGTGGAGGAGTCGTGTCTGGCAAAGAGCCCACACCAAGGCCCGGTATGAAAATTCGACCCTTAGAAATTTCTGCGTTGGCTGGAAATCGCTTATGGGATAAGGAGGATGCAATCCCTCGCGTGTTGACCGGGAGGAAGGAAGTGGAAGAAAACAAAGAGAACATTTTCCCCGCCTCATCGATTCGCCACATACCGCCGAGCGATCGCAGACCCATAATCCCCAACCCAAAACACCCATCGCCAATGCTCAGCCACCTATAACCCAATTATCATATATTGCCCATTAAAACTCAAACCAGCAGCACTGCCTCCCAAAGGTAAGTCCAACCTAATCGGTCACCCATGCAAAACATTAGAAGACTAGTGGCCTCTCAGACATACCTTTGCCATTACATCAAAGAAGATGGTAAATGCCTACATTGCATGGCATAGTGAAAGAGCCCGTAGTGCTCGGCTCGGATTGGAGCATCCGAACCCCGGCATTTCTGAGCTCCACTAGTTCCGGCAGCCTCCATGTCTGGTTAGGTGATATGGGAGCAATACTTCCTAATTTTTGTTTTAATTTTTCTCGTCTTATATTATATTATCATAGTTTATTTTGATTTTGTTAATTTTTCTTATAAATTTTCTTTGATTTTTAGTTAATTTGTGTTTAGATTAATTTTTACTCTTCTCGTAAATTTTCTTGCATTAATTAGTAGTTTTTGCAAATTTTGGAGCATGAATTGAAAATCAGAGGAACAAGAAACATGGCGCACCTGTTTCGCAAACCACTCAGAATTTAGCGACTCTCGCAAATCTGTTTTGTGGTAAAACAAAGCAAGTAATCTCAAGAAAACATTACAAATTCATGAAATAACCTGCAGACTGCTCATTACTTGTTCATTAGCGAAAATGAAATTCGCTTCTCCTTTGAAAATTTTAGCTAGCTTAGCGAAATTTAAGCTAGCTAGCGAAATTCTTTAATGCCAATTCGCTAAAGCCTTGCCGAATTTAACTAAGCCATTTGCCAAATTAAGCTAATTAAATGAAATTCATGCTGTAGCGAAAATCTGGCGAAATTCATGCACAGCAAAATCCTAGCGAGTGCGAGGTTGTAACCATTTCGCTATTAGATAGCCAATTTCGCAAGTATTGCGAATTTTAAGCTTCAACAAGCGATTTGCTAAAACTAGCGGAATTTTTTTCGCTAAGTGTATTTTGCCCTCTCAGATTTTGTTTTCGCATAACTTTTTCATCGAACTCCGTTTTAGCGTTCTTAGTACCGTTGGAAAGCTTAGAGTGTAGAATCCAAATATGGCCAGAAAGAACATTTTGAGATTATTATGAAGTGTAATTTTAAAAATGGTCAACTGGTCACTTTTCTCTTCTCCTAACTTGTTTATTTGAAGCCCGAGCGGAGTGCATAAGGTGTCGATGGAAAGCTTGGTCCTATCCAGTAATGATCACATCTTATCATGGAGGTAGCACCTTCCTTATCTAATTTTCCATTAGAACCCCATTTCGGACAGATCTTGGGTTGGGGGAGATTAGTAAAAGGAAATAGTTTTATATTTATGTTTTTTTATTATAAGCAAGACCATTTTGTTATGTTTGGTAGCTTGCTGGGTCCTTTCTATAAGTATTATACTTTCATTACTTTTCCAAAATTGGGCGGATTTTGCAACAAAAATTTTTGTGGTTTTGCCTAACCCGTGGTTTGAAAAATTGAAGCTTTGTCCAATTCTATTGATGTTAGATTGGTTCCATGCTTAGTTGAGTGAATGATTAGTTGAATTCTTATTGATTTCGACCTTTTTCTTCCACCTTTAGCTAACCACACACAAAGCACATTAGATTTCAATGATAAGTGGCAAAAAGCATGCAACCTCCTTTAATTTTGCATAACCTACCCTAGTTTCATTGGCCAACTAATAGGTTAAGGACCCCTGTGAAAAAAAAAAAAAAAAAAAAAAAAGAAAGAAAAGAAAAAGAAAAGAATAAAATTACAGCGCTTTGCTGAAACCCGAGCACGGTCCGAGGGGTATATGGCGAAAGCCTTTAAAGCCCAGTGCCCTAAACCTTCACTGGTTGGGAGTCGCCGACTTTGTGTTCGCTACATGGGTGGATGGGTGGAGTTTAGCAAGTTGTAGGTGCTGGAGTCTCGAAATCATTCGAAATTGGGGTGAAACACGAAGAGCTAATTGGTCGAGCGATCCTCATGACTTAGTGCCTAAGCGCCCAATTGGTTTAGGAGTCATCGGTAGATCCGTTACGTGGACTTTGGTGAAATTAGATTCCTCAGCATTGCACCCTACAGCATAAAAGAATTGTGGAATAAGAGGTGGGTCTGATCTATTTAGGTTGGTTGTAGCATTCTAGGTGTGGTATTGCTTGGGTTGGGGGAAGTGCAGGTTTGACAGGTTATTGTTTAGGAGCTAATCAAATAAGCATGATTTTGGTGGAAGTTCTGGTTGATTCTTGAGTGGGACTCTTTTGATATCAATTTTGTATGGCATTCATTCTCATGATAGTTATTGACACGGCATTGATGATTCTTGCTAGGGTTGGCATTACTTCTTCACCACCTTTTAATCACAGCAGCTTTTTTGAAAATCACCATATGCATCTCATTTTTATTTTGCATTGCTAAGGGACTAGCAGCGTTTCGGTTGGGGGTGTGATTAGTGCTCGAGTGCAATTTTGAGACCATATTAGATAGGTTTTGAGTGCTTTTGAAGTCATTAATCATGTCATTTATACCAATTGAAGTGTTCAAGTCATCTTAGTAACACTTATGCCATTTAGAGGGTGTTTTTGGTTGTTTGGTGTTTGTGCACTTTAGAATTCAATCTCAATACAAGGGATGAATCATGAAGTTGGAATTCAAGTCTCAGCCATCTGACCAGCCACCAGAATCAATGAAAACCAAGGCAAAGTGAAAGAAAATTTGATCTGATTGAAGGCGAGGAAGAAAATGGAAGAGAAGCGGCGGGAAACGATGGGCAATGGAGCGAGTAGCCCTTGAGGATCTGTGCATTTAAGCTAGATTAAGCGAAATTAGACTCCAAAGTGGATGCCTCGTCATGCTTTGTAATTAATGCAAACCGCCTTCAAACTTGGTGAATTACATCCTTGTCCTATAACTTAGCCCGGTGTTAGGCTTTTGGTATTTTCATACCTTGAGGAGGCTGTCATAAGCCCCTCTTGTTTGTAAACCTAAGCAACATTTCAAGCGTCAGTTTAAGAGAATAATAGTTGTAAGTTTTTACTTTTGTAAATAAATTGTTTATTTTTATTTCTCTCTTCTTTCTCTCTTCTTTCTTTCACTTTCCGGCTGCCAAACACACCTCTTGGGGATGACAGCTCAAGAGATGCTTGGCTAACCTCCTTCCTTTGAAGAGGAAGGGCTAGCTTGGCAGTGGGGGCTTAAGCATCATTGTCCTCATGTACTAAAAGCTACGGGTAGTGTAATTATGGCCCTTATCTTCAAAACTTAGTTGCATAACATGGGATGTTATTGTCTTGGCCAATACTCTCCATGCTTTAGATCCAGTGCTTAGTGACAGAGGTACTGTGGCTCTTTAGATGGTCCTTACTTGCCTCTGAGGTAGCATTTACATGTTAGGGTTCTTAATTAGGGTTAAATAACAGTGACTTTTATTGTTTTGGCCAATACTCTCTCCATGCTTTAGGATTCGGTGCTCGGGTGAGAGATACCTTTGTAATTCTTAGATGATCTTTGCCTTAAAAATGATAATGGAATGTTAGGGTTTAAACAAAAAGGGGCCCTCGCTGCGTCTGTGTTGACTTCCGAAATAGAGGATAAAACACGAGGACATGTGTTTGCTCTAGCTTGCGGAGTTAGTGACCTAATTCTTCAAAAGTGAATTTCTTCACTTTAAATTTCAAGTACACCATTTCCGGTATTCATTTAGTTTTTACCATTTCCAGTATTTACAATTTCCAGTTTTTACCATTTCCAGTTTTTTACAATTTCCAGTTTTTAAACCATTTACGGTTTCTAGTTTGACCATCCACTTAACTTCCGGTTTTTACAGTCATTAGCTTTCAAACCACTTCTGTTTTTTAACCAAACCCCCAAAATCAATTTAATTCACGGTTTGATTTCACTCAAATCATTTGTCTGAAGAAAACCCATCCACTGTGTTTTTTGTTGCTACAGAAGCGCTATCGCTGCGGTAAGCTTGACTACGGCGTAGGAGGAACAGGATATACAAATTTTGTTGATTAGCTCACCCCTCTTAGGTGGCATGAATCACTAATCATGCAAATTATACCAATTGGAAGTGTTCGATTGTTAGTATCACTTATGTCGTTTAGAGTTATTTTTGGTTGTTTTGCGGGTTTTGCGTGCTTTGAGAGTTCAATGTCAGTTCATATAAACCATGAGATTAGACATTCATCAGCCATCAAACACTTCAAAAATCAAAGAAAGAATAGAGCAAGTGATGATAAGAAGTTGGTGCAGTGTATAGGGCAGTAGGCCATGCGGTGAAGATCGGCTGATTCAGGGGAATTTCGCTAAGATGCGAAAATTTTATTTGGGATTGCGAAAATTCTGTGTAAGCGAAAATTTCGCAATCCTAGCGAAAGTGAAACTCGCTAGGCAATTTCCAGCTAACCCACTTTGTTCCTAAGCGAAAAAATGCAGTTCAGCTATCACCTAAAATTATTAAGCTAGCGAAAATTTATTATTCTGGAATTGCCAGTGCCTAGCGAAATTCTCTGATTTCGCTATCTCTGTCACAATTTACAGCTACTATGAAATTTCGTAACTAAGCGAAAACCTAACTATGCGAAATTAGCTATCCTGCGAAATTGTCTTGCCTTGTCATCCTTTTGTAATTATGCAAACCGACTTCATTTTAGGTGTATTACTTCCTTGTCCCTTATTTTGCTTGAAAATGTTAGGCTTTATTGTGGATTTCACATAATGGGTGGCCTATATAAACCCCCATAGTTTTGTAACCCTAAGGAAGAAGTGGAAAACTTTTAACACATTTCATTTTTATGTAAATATCTTCCCTTATTTCGATTAGGGTTTGCTTTTCTCTCTTCTCTCTCCTCTTTCTCTCCTTTTTCTAGAAATTTTGCAAGCAGCCCTCTTGAGGATAATGACTCAAGAGATGTGGCTAAACCTCTTTTCTTGAGTGGCCCCAACTGGTTGTGGGGCAGTTACAGGTTGTCCTCATGTGTTGAATGCTACAGGTACTGTATTTATGGCTCCCATCTTCTCAAACTAGGGTTGAATATCATTTAATGTCATTAATTTGGCCAATACTTACCATGCTTTAGGATACAGTGTATACTTATTGCTAGATGCACTGTGGTTTTTTAGATGGTCTTCACAAACCCCTTTGTGAAATGATGTTGAATGTTAGGGTTTAAACTAAAAGGGGCTGTAAATGCATGTTACTGTATTTGACTCAAATAGGAGTGATTCTAGGAGTTAGGTTTGCTAGTTAACAAAGATCCGGTTATGGCTTGGACTATAGGTTGCTTGTGTAATAGAGGATAAAACCCGAGGACACTTGTTTGCCCTATGTTATCAAGTTAGTGACCTAAATCTTCCAAAGTTACCCACACCACACTTCACTTTCGGTTTACAGGTTAATCGAGTTTTCAAACTACTTACCTTTGTTTTTGAAACAAATCCCGAAAATCCAAATAGAAAGCCTTACCTTTTCACCGCTTTGATGCAAATCATTCCTAGGATGAAAGCCATCCAGTGTTAGGCCACAGACCGCTATCTTTGCGTATGACTACGGAGTGGGGGGGAATATAGGATATAAATTTTGTTGATTCCGCTCAACCTACTGTGGCACGAATCACCTTCTCAACCCGAAAGACAAAAGAGTATTCAAGGTTAGCGGGCAACGAGTGAAGCCCCATGTTGTTCGCCACTCTGCAGAAGAGGAGATATCCCTCCTTGATCCTCCATGACTGACATTCGAGCCACTGAGTTGGTTTGGTCTCCACTGAGACCAAACTGCAGCTCAAATTTTGTTTTCTTTATTGGTCAATTTTTAATTTATTTTATTTTTAGTATTTTTATTATATCTTAGTTTTTAATTAAAATCTTCTTTAATATCTTCAGCCTAATGGTTCTTTTATTTTTGTTTTTATTCTGCAGGAGAAAAGCTAGTGCAGGGACAAAATTTTCACTACAGTAGCGAAAATTCGCTCGTAGCGAAAATTGGCCCCCTGTAGCGAATATTTTTCTAGAGCGAAAATTTGAAAAAAAAAAATGGGGGGAGGACCCTTCAGCTTCTTCGCACCTCTTCACAAGCCCCTTTGAGCTCCTCTAGACCCGATCTGAGCTTTTTGATTTCCATCATCCTCTCTCCAGGTAATTTCTCACCAAAAGCAGTTTTCTTTTGGAGAGAAACTTGGGAAAGAATCACCTTGAGGCGCTCTTTGTTGCAAGATCCCTTCAATTAACCGGCTTACCATAAAAAGGGCTCCCCCATTCTCTTTTAGCCACCCACGCAAGCTTGACCCTGACGGCTCTCGGAACACGAAGCCACCTGTCATGCCCATTTGTTGTGCCCTCTTGTTGGCTGTGTTTCCATTTGCAACCCTCCACTGATATGGTTCGGTCGCAAGGAGGACATCGATATAGGCCCGGGGTTGGGCCGAATTCTCACGCGAGAGATGCCACGGGCACTTCGGGGCTGTCGCGAGACATCTCTCGGTTAGTGTGAGCCTCCAGCCACGTATCTCCTTCTGCCATAATATCGAATCCGACCTCTAACGATATCCCGGAGGACCACGAGTCTTTGGGCCCCCATCGAGCGATACAATACAGTTTGGGACCTTGGCCCCACCCTCTCACATTGCATCCCACGGTACGGAGGGCATAGCCTTCTAAGTGGTCAGGACATCTTGCAGAGGAGTCTTCACGTTCTAGGCCCGAGCCTTCAGGTCTCCAATTTGCTGAGTGCACGCGGTCATCGCCTCGATTATCCACGCCTGAGGAGTGGCGTCCACTATTTTCACTATGGCTCGATGCAGGGAATGTGGATTTTTCGTGCCAAGGACTCACGGAGAGTTCTTTTTATGATATACCGGCGTGGCAACGGACCGCAGTTTGAGATTCTATGCGGTTGGTCCACAGTGTCATCTTTGCGGGTTTATGATATGAAGTGAATTTTCTATCTGGGTGGTTCTTGAGTTCTACCATGCATGACTTCCCGGGTGTCCCTATCCGTCTTTGACTTCAATTTAGTATAGATGGTCGTCCTAGGTTACTGCGAACTTCAGATATCACCGCCGCTTTACAGGCTACCCGGTAGTTACGCTAACTCGCGGTGTCGGTGGCCTCGCCCTACGCCTAAGAGAGATGGGTTAAGCTGCTCTCTCAAAATACAACAGCCGGGTCTATCCTTATTCGGAGGCAGCTTCCTCCGCATATGCTCCTCACAGATCACATACTTCGGTCTAATCACATTTCAGCTTCAACCTTATTTCTGACATAAGGAGGCATTCTAGAGGCTCTTTGCCCGGATCTCCGATGGGTTAGTTCAATCGGCGAGGGCTTATCATGACCGCCTTACTTCATTTGAAGGAAAGGTCCACCGCTAAGTCGACTCGTGCGAGAGACTATTCCCTTTTTGATCTTAGGATTAGTTATGCCATGTGTTAAGGAGACCTCGGGATTCACAGAGGAACCATGTATTGAGCGTCGGTAGAGGATTGTTGTATGATTATATCCATGGCTTGAACCCTATATGCCACGCTCTTTTCTTTCACGGTGGGATGTCAAGGATGATTATGGAGGACACACAGGGATGACGACCTATCCTAGTGGTGGAGGTGGGGAACCTCGGTTGGTTCATCCCCTCCGGTTCCGCCTCTGCGCGGCTCCTCTTGAGGCTAACGAGGCGGAGTCCTCCGTCCACCCCGTGACCATCCGAGCACATCACTGCTTCTAGGATTTCTTGGGCATTATGGATGCGATCACTTTATTTGCCGCTCTGCATTTTTCGCGGCTTCTCAAACGGTATCGGCGAGCGAGGATGGCCACGCGTAGAGTCACTCGCACAGAATCAGGCTATTCTTCTTTAGATACAAAGCCACCTTGGTCTCCCACTAGTTACCGTGATAGCACCTATAAAGCCCACCACTCATGGACAGTCCACCATATCAGCTTCAGCAGCTTCTTTGGATGTGCTCGCGGCCGTGATAGCCGATGCACTGGCTTCTACACCACCGGCACGGTGAAGGTTGCACTTCCTTCTCTGGCTTTCGATCCCTACCCGGTGAGACACGGTGATGCCACTTTAGTTGGGGAGAGTTAGCGTCGGAAGTATTTATCATACTTATGTTTTGTTTTGTTTTATACTTGTGTTGTTTTAGTTTTATCAACTTCCTACGCACATCTTATGCGGGACTATTTGTTAGTATGTATTGTGATAGTAGAGCGTGGTTTATTACTGTAGCTAAGTATTGTGTTCAACCATTATAAGCTTGTACTAGCCTTTTGGTTATATTAAGAAAACTTTATAGCCGTATTGCATTTTATTTTACGCCCACTTTTTATTTTAGTACTTTTGTATATGCATAATGATTAGCCTTACAATTTGATGAACTTAAGCCTTTCCTAATCTTTGTCGGCGTTAGAAGGAGTCCTCTCTTGAGTTAAGTGGATGACTAGTCAAATTCTTGTTGTATTTAACTTGTTTCTTCTGCCTTTAGCTAATCACACACCGAGCACGTTAGGTCTCAATGATAGGCTAAGAAACAACACAAAACCCCCTCTTACGATGCAAACCCTTTCCTAGTGTCGTTTACTCCCTTGAATAGGTTACGGACCCCCATGCAAAGAAGGCCAATGTGCCTCACATTAAAGAATAGAAAAGAAAAGAAAAGAATAGAATCGCATTGCTTTGCCTTGAAACTTGAGCACGGTCTGAGGGGTATATGGCGAAAGCCTTTAAAGCCCAGTGCCACAAGCGGTGGTTGGGAGTCAGACTTAGTGTTAAGCTACACGGGTAGATGGGTGGAGTTTAGCGAGTTGTAGGTCTTTGGAGGCTCGGGAAATCATTTGAAGTCAGGGGTGGAAACTATAGAGTTTGTGGTCGAAAGATCCTCTAATGGCTTGGTGCCTAAACCTTCAACGGTTGGGAGTCATCGCGAATAAAGACACCGCGGACTTTGGTGGTCGGACCCTCGGCTAATTGCCCTACAAGCGCAAAGAATTGTGTAATAAGGGGCAGGTCCTGATCTATTTAGGTTGGTTAACATACAAGGTTATGGCATTAGCTCGGTTGGGGAGGGAGGGAGCGTATAGTTTCGTAGTTTATGATTGAGACACGATCGAACAAACCGTAGCTTTATGTAGAAGAGCACAGTTCCATGCCTCGAGGAGGAGCTTGTTGGACAGTCAACGTAGTATAGTTTTCATTCTTTCGAGATGGTTATTAGCTTAAGTTTTTGTGATTCTCATCGCAGGCTATGCATTACTTGTACAAACCTTTTTGACCTCCCATGTTATTGTTCTCTATTTGTTGATTACTGCATCGCTACGGACTAGCAATGCGTCGCTGTAGATGATTTCAAAAAGTGCTATTAACCCTATTTAAGATAGGTTCTAAGTAATCTTTGTGTACTAATCATATTAGTTAAACCGATTGACACGCGGTGTCCCTTTTTGGTACTAATGGTTGTATTTCGAGGCTGTTTATGGTAGTTTTTGTAGGTTTCGTAGGCCTATTCTATCATGTCAAGTTTCCCCATGATATCGAAGTCGAAATGATTACATCGAGTTCATATGATTTATCTTCAATTGCATCAAGCTAGGAGTGAAGAAATTGAACGAGGAGCAAGCAGGGAAATTTCGCTACAGGAGAGAGAAAATTTCGCTACTATAGCAAAATTTCGCTACTTGTAGGAAATTTCACTACATAATCTTTCGCACGCAGCGGGCTCTCGCTTTATGTAAATAAATTTTCCCCGTAGCGAAAATCCCTGCTCCCTTTGTTTACAAACTTAATTCATAAGGTTAATTTCATTTCTACCCTCATTGTACTCATACTGGTTAGGTTAGATTGGTATTTCTCACCTCGGCTTGTAAGGCTATATAAGCCATTTTCCTCAACAATTTGTAACCTAACTTTAATTGGCATTTCCAAGATGGGCCCCTGTTTCGGGCTCACTTTATTCCTCTCTCCTCTTTCTCTCACTTTCTAGGCAACCAAACACACCCTTTGAGGATGACAACTCAAAGGATGTTTGGCTAAAGCCTCTAAACCTTGAAGAGGAGGGTTTCTAGGTAGGTTGATATGTTTGCAAAGATCCTCCTCAGGATTACCAAGGTGCACCGAGTAGTTATGTTTCAAACTTTCAAAACTAGGTTTAAAAGCTATTTGATGTACTTTCATTGGTTAATACTTGGCAAGCTTTTAGGGTTCGGTGTATTCTTAGTGTTAGATACACTGGCATCCATTAGTTGTCATTTACTAGCCACTGGAAGTAGGTTAAATGCTAGATTTCAACTTCAGGAACATTGAATGCTCAGTAAATGCTATGTTTCAAACAGAAATGGTACAAAGGGTTAGTTTTTAAAGTTAAACAAATATCCGATTTTGAAATGACTATAGGTCACTCCTAATGCGAGGAAATAACCCGAGGGACACCTTTTGCAACCCTAATATACCAAAACTAGTGGCCCAAAAACTTCAAGGACTTCTTTTACATCTTATTCAAATTACCTTTCAAAGGTATAGGAAAACAACCACTATTTTTAGACAAATCCAAAATCCAAACAAAAGCCTCACCATTATGAATCATTACAAAATCATTTGTAAGACGAAAACTCATCCCTGTGTTCGATCCTAGAGCCGCTATACTGCAGTAGCTTTGCTATGGCAGTAGGAGTAGTTTAGGTATAAATATTGTTGATCCGAAACCCTACCAATTAATCTGATACTTAGTCCTATAATTAAAAATTAATTCAACATTCTCCCCACTTGACTAGCGATAATCAACTCAAATTTTTTCTCAATAGATTTACATAGTCATAACCAATCATATACAATTAACGCACCAAGAGGATGCATAAATCGTACATAATCAGGTTCTGCTAATCAAAATCATAACTTAAATGCTTCAATAAGAGACTTACATAGCCATAACCAATCATATACAATTAATACACTAGGAGGATACATAAATCGTACATAATCAGCGCTATTGATCTAAAAGCATTTCAATGACAAGAGTATTGATTCAATAGAAAGAGAAAACATCATTCTATCATTCATTTGGTCAAAATGATGCAAAATCATAATTAGATAATGAAAACCGTCAAAATGTGCATGTAATAAAGAAAAACATGAGTTTTCCTTACAAAATACACGAAAAGGTAAAACTCCCACTAAAACAAATATTCTAGGCTCCTAACAATCCCATGCAGCTTACGTGTTCTTGAAACACATAAATAGGTAAGCCTTTGGTAAATGGGTCTGCCAACATGCTAGTCATAGGCGTGTGCTCAACTGAAATGAGGGACTCTGCAACTTTCTCATTCACAAAAAAGAACTTCACATCAATGTGCTTGGAGCGAGAAGTGCTCCTAGTGTTTCTAGAGAAAGATACAACTGCGAAATTATCACAGAATAATTTCAGAAGTCTAGAAATGGAGTGAACAACCTCCAAAGTTGAAATGAAGTTCAACAACCATATTTCATGACAAGTAGCCTCATAACACGCCACATACTCTACCTCCATAGTAGAAGAAGCTATAAGTGTCTGCTTGACACTTTTTCACAAAACAGCTCCTTCAACCATCATAATGATATAACCAGAAGTGGACTTTTTATCATCCATGTAGCCTACATAATCAGAATCACTAAAACTAATCACCCTAAGAATGTCAACATGAGATCCTTGGAACCCTAAAGATACCTCAAAACTTTCTTAGCTACTTTCCAGTGGCTTTGACCAGGATCACTCAAGTACCTGCCCAACACGCCGATAACAAAAGCAATATCAGGATGTGTGCATAATTACATACATCGCCGCCCAATTGAAGAATGCGTTGCTTTATCCGACTTCTCAATATCATTATGAGGACATTGACATTTGGAAAATCTATCACCCTTTACAATTGATTCCTTACGAGAAGAACATGATCGCATATTGAACCCTTTCATAATGCGCTCAATATACATCTGTTGAAGGGTTCAAATGCCACTAGGTCTATCGCTGGCATTCAGATGTCGGCGACATAAGATGCTTCCCCAAGATCCTTCATATCAAAATGGTTAAACAATAACTGCTTTGTCTCAATAAAAAAGTTAATATCATTGGATGCGAGCAAAATATTATCAACATATAAAACCAGGAATATGTATTTGCTCCCATTGACCTTCATATATACGCATTGATCGACGATGTTCTCCTAAAAACCATTGACGGTGACAACTTCATCAAACTTGAGATACTACTTCCTAGAAGCCTGCTTTAAACCATAAATAGATTTCTAGAGTTTACAAACCATGTGTTCCTTACCAACTTCCTCAAAACCACTAGGTTGAGACATGTAAACATCCTCAACTAAGTCTCCATTCAAGAACGTTGTCCTCACATCCATCTGATGCAACTCTAAATCAAAATGAGCAACTATAATCATACTAATGCGTAAAGGGTCTTTAGTGGACACGGGAGCGAAGCTTTCCTTAAAATCAATACCTTCTTGTTGTCTATAACCCTTAGCCACTAATCTTGCTTTATATATCTCTACCTGTCCCTTGGTATCGCACTTGGTCTTGAATACCCATTTGCACCCAATAGGCCTGCAGCCATTTGGCAAATCTATCAAGCTCTATACTTTATTATGTGACATGGAAGTCATCTCATATTTCATTGCATCGATCCAAAAGTTGGATTGAGGACTAACAATGACTTATTTGTAGGTAATCGGATCTAATACATTACCCACATCATACCTACATGCTCTCGCAAAGTGCACAAAATAGTCATCCGAACAGGGCCTATGCGCCCTCTCTGACCTCCTCAAGGGTATATCCATTGCTACATCTAGGGCTACTGGATCTACATCTAGGGCTACTGGATCTACATATAGGGCTATTGGATTTACATCCTCAATTGGTTCATCATCGGTAGTGGCTATTGGATACTGGTCAACAATAGGGCTAGAAATCGGAGCGGAAGCAATAGGCATAGGAATAAAAAATTGGTGTTTCTTAAACACGATTTCACTTGACCCTTGGCTTATACCAGTATCATCCTCAAAATAGATAGATCAATTTGACTCACTCACTCTGTAGACCCTCAACACTTGCATTTATACTATGGGTGTCACACTCACCTATCGTTAGGATCCTTTTTAGCTCAATGGGTCTCCGGAGCCTGGGTGGCTTATATGTGGAACATTGAGTGCGTATGTAGTTATTGGCATCATGTCATAGGAAGCAAGTGGGGCCTCCCGAGGTTTTAACTCAATCAAAGTTTATTGGAGTATGTCGAATAAGGAGCACTTGGGCTTGTTTCGATCATATCTCCCTCATCTCGAACTCGGAATCGTGCACCATTTTTTATTTTTATGGACTCATTTTTCTCCAAGGAACATTCTAGCAAAATTTCAAAATTTTTCCCAACTGGCTCAACCAGTGCTCAAAGTTTCAGTTTAGGCCAAATTCATTGAGGCATGTCTGAATTCAGAGCACTTGGGCTTGTTTCGATCTTATCTCCCTCATCCGAACTCAAAATCATGCACCGTTTCTTTGTTGGACTCTCACTATTGAAGAAATCTCTGAAAAAATGTGAGAATTTTTTATCAACCAGATCAACCGCATGGAAACCTACCACCGAGTCGGCCAGATTCAATTAAAGTTCACATGTTGAGCAGTTCGACCGGAGCACCCGAGCTTGTTTTAGTCATATTCTCATTT
Source organism: Tetrastigma voinierianum (assembly GCA_016808115.1). Taxonomy (NCBI): domain Eukaryota; kingdom Viridiplantae; phylum Streptophyta; class Magnoliopsida; order Vitales; family Vitaceae; genus Tetrastigma; species Tetrastigma voinierianum. The sequence continues at coordinate 223,897 of JAEQBH010001623.1, forward strand.
AAATGAATTACATTTTGCGGTTGACTCCTTATTCTTCAAGGAACATTTTGTCAAATTTTCAAAATTTTTCTCATCCGGCTCGACCAGTTGGCATCTGGTTCAACCGGTTCTTCGAGTCAGCTTGTATGGAGCACTGATTTTTGTGGTTTTGGAGCCTAACCACTGCTCGGGGCCAATAAGCACCAGATCAGTCCTAGGCATGATTTGGGTCTAGTTATAGGCTATTTTGTGGGTTGCCTCCAACCCACCTTGAGTCCATTTTGGATTCTTGGTGGTTAAGCAAATAAGTGAATGTAGCCAGCTCCTAACCTCATGAATAGAGGAGTGTTTATGGAGTTGGGAAAGTCCGAGACTGATTGGGGGAGTTCCCAAGACTGAAGGTGTGCAAAATGGAGTGAGCTCAGATTTTTATGAAAGAGAAATACAAGCAAAAAATGTGAAGAGGAAGGAGAAGCAAAAAAGAAGCTAAGAGAAAAAAAGGGAGGAAAGAAAAGATAGGAAAAAGAAGGAAAAAGAAAAGGATGAGAGATTCTCTAGATCCGGGTGGGAGTGATCTCTCTCATTTCAAGGATTTCTAAAGTTCGAGCGAGTGGATACCTGGTTTTGGAGGCAAAAAAGAAGGAAGACAAAGAGGGAGTACCCGTGAATCCTACAGGTATGAACGTTGTATGCTTCTCCCGTTTCTTTTGCGCTTGCCTTGCCTTTGATGCTCGCGTACCGCTTTAGGGCACTGTGCATTGTTTCGTCGGCCACTCATTCGGAGTCGGAATCGTATGCCGTTTGTTTTGTTCAATTCCTTACTTTGTAAGGAATGTTCTGAAAAATTTTGAGAATTGTTCTCGAAGCTCAACTGGTTGGGGAACCGAATCAGCAGTTCATTAGGTCCTATTTTCAGGAACAGTAGTTAGAGCACTAGGCATTGTTTTGGTCAGTTCTCACTCATTCGGCGTTGGAATTATACACCGTTTATTTTTTGGATTCCTTACTCTATAAGGAATGTTTTGAAAAATTTTGAGAACTTTTGGAAACCGGGTTGACCGATTGGGGAACCGGATCAATCGTTTCATTAAATTTTGTTTTTAGGAACAACGGTTAGGATACTTTGCATTGTTTGGGTTAATTCTCACTCATTCGGAGTTGGAATCATACACCGTTGCTTTTTTTGGGTTCCTTACTCTTTGAAGAATGTTCTAACAAAATTTGATATTTTTTATCATTCGGCTCGAAAAGTTGGGAAACTGAATCATCTAGTTCGTCGGATTTTTTTTACTTTAAGGATAGTATGATTTTAGTTTAATAGGAGCCCATGACCTTTGTGAGTCAAGCTCATTAGCTCCAGATCAGTGTAGGGCTATGTTTAGGGTCTGAAATGGGGTTTATTTCAAGTTGATGTGGTCCCATTTTGGATTCATAAGAGTTAGGGTCAATGCTGGTCAAAGGGTAGTTGGGCTAAGCATCAGTGAGTCTAGTGTTTTGTGTGAGCCCGATTGGAGATGAATAGACATGTTTGTATGGTCGCACGTGTTGTAGCATCACGAGTGGGCTGAGATATGTATGGTTTCTCTTAGCTTCCTTTTCTTTTGATTTTTAATTTTGAGAGATTGTTGTATGCCCGAAATGTGCGATTAACCTTCCCTTGCAACGCATGGCTAGGGACCATAGGTACATGCTTGGGCTTTGGTATTTTCATTTACATGCGTACGGTGTTTGGACTTTGATGTTTGTGGTGCATTTGAGCTTGTTAACTAGCCTCTTATGCAACGCTTGGCTAGGGACCACAGGTACACACCCATTGTTTTGTTTTGTTGTGTGTTTATGCATGTCAGATACTGAGTAGGTTGGTGATTCGGGTCATCTGTTTAGCCTGAGTGATCAATTGATCTTTGACCCATATTATCCCATGTACCCAATTCATTAGTAGAGATAAAGTTTCGGGCCTAGAGGGGTGCTACCTCGCATGAGGTACCTTCCCAATAGGTAACCTGATCCCCAAACCCAGAAATCTAGTTTTCGTGGACCGTTTTTTCCTGACTGGAGTTAATGAGGGGATTTTGTTCTTCATTTTCCCCATTAATAATAATAATAATAATAAAAAGTAAGTGATGACTCCAAACAAAACAGGTCCTCACTCGGGACAGATTTTCCAAAGCTTGAAAATCAACTCATTTTTTTCTATTAATAGCGAGTTATGTAGGAACGTGGATTAGGTAGGGTCCACAAATTGGCGACTCCATTGGGGAACGAACCTAGGTTTCATAAGAGGGTCAATATTGAACTTGAGTTGGGTATATTGAAGCACATGGTTCATTGACCAATAGACTCTTAGGCTACACAAATGACTGATGATCACTCACTTGGTTGGTATTTAGCATACACTTGTGGTTTGTTTATGCTTGTGTGTTCACCTATTGGGTTTTAGCATGCTTTCCCATGGTTGATTGGTACCTAGCTATATGTTTCTGATTGGCATAAATGGTTAGTTTGTGTGTAGGTTCCATGGTAGGCTTGCTGATTCGTGCCACGGTAGGGTGAGCGGAATCAACAATATTTGTTTCCTATAAATTCCTTCTATCGCCAGAGTCAAGCTACCGCGAAGATAGCGCCTAGGTCAACACGGGACGGGTTTTCATCCCACGAATGATTAACACGTTGTTTGAAAATGGTGAGGCTTTGGTTTGATTTTCGGATTTGTTAAAAAAATGCTGGGGTTGTATGTTCACCGACCGATCGTAACGGCTTAAATGAGTGTGAAATGGCAACCTTGAAGGTCATCACTAGCTTGGACATCATAGGCTGGCTATGTGTCCTCGGGTTATTTCTCGCATTGGGCAACAACATATAGTCAAAGCCCAAACCGGGATCTTTGTTTAGCCATAAAACCTAACCCTAGAACCACTCCTATTTGAGTCCAAATCCAAGACATGATGCATTCAAAGTCCCATTCGCTTAAACCCTAGCATTTAACCTCATTTCAATGGCTCGTAATGACATCTGGGAAAGGATACGTGCATCTAACATTAAGAATGCACCGAACCCTAAAGCATGACAAGTATTGACCAAAGGAAAGACATTAAATGGCATAAACCCTAGATTGGAAAGTTGGGAACCATAAATGCAGTACCTGTAACATTCAAAGCATGAGGACAACCTCAAGTGTTATCTCCCAAAACCAGCTAGCAACCCTCCTCTTCGTTATGAGGTTTAGCTACATCCCTGAGTCGTCATCCTCAAGGGGGTGTTTATACCAGAAAATGAAAGAAAGAGGAGAGAGAAGAGAGCAAATAGAACCCTAAAATGAAAGCTACGAGAAAACAATGAAAAGTTGCTTAGGGTTACAAAAATGTGGGAGCTTATATAGTCAACCCAAAGTGTGAAAATACAAAAACACCTAAAATATGAAATTACATAAGGGCCAAAATGGTAATACACCAAAACGTGGTCGTTTGGGATCAAGGATACCAAAAACATAGGGGCAGCAATTTCGCTATGCAGGAAATTTCGCTAGCATAGTGAAAATTTCACAGTTAGCGAAATTAGCTAGCCTAGCGAAAATTCTACGCAGATAGCGAAACGGGAAATTTCGCTATCACCATGCTGAATTCGCTTAGTTAGCGAAATTCGCCAGCTCAGCGAAATTTTTAGAGATAGCGGTTCGGGAAATTTCGCTAGCACGTTAGTTCTTGCTAGCTACTGGGATCTCTCGCTAGCCTAAATAAAATTCCCATTTCGCCAGATTGCGAAGGCTATGATTGCTAAATTTTCAGTAATCCCAGAAATTTCGCAATCATAGAGAAAACTCGATTGCTCCCGCTTCCGTTTTGCCTCACGTGATCCTTCTTCTTCACATCCACTTCACATTTCGGGTTGAAACAATCGTGAATCCTCAAGATTCGCACATATCTTGACATCAAAATCGAACCAATTGGTCGAGGCACGTAAAACCTATGAAATTACCCAAAACAAACTCGAACAAATAGAATTAGTGAGACTATGGACTCCGCACGCATCAATCGCTTAATTTGATATGATTAGTGCAAAGAAAGCACTCAAAACCTATTCCGAATAGGGATCAAAATAGCACTTTGGGCACCAATCACACCCCAACCGACACGTTGCTGGGGTCCCTTAGCAATGCCGAAACAAAAGGGCATGTATGCAAAGTAACAAAGTATATGTGGTTCAAAAAGGGTATGTACAAAAAGCCTTACTCTTAGTATGAACGATGACATCCTCGAATATGAAAATCGCATGAGTTATAAAACCATATAAGAACAAGTTTTAGGACAACATCGGTTCCAAGGAAGCCAACCTGAATTTCCACCAAAATCTAATTGTTCCTAAGGTAACCAGTTCGAGCCAATAAATTGCAAAACTATTCCCTCCCCCCAACCTAGCTACTGCCATGGCCTTAAACTGTTGAACAACCTAAATAGGATTAGCTACACACTTATTTCTTTATTTTATTGCATTGTAGGGTGCAATGCTAAAAACTCGACTTCACCAAAGTCCGTGTAACGGGGGTCCACAGATGACTCCCAACCAATTAAGGTTTAGGGCAATCGTCAAAAGGATCACTTGACCACTAACTCGCAGTTTCACCCTGACTCGAATGACTTCGAGAATTACACCTACAACACGCTAAACTCTACCTATCCACCCGTAACGAACACTAAGTCGGTGACTCCCAACCGCGAAGGTTTAGGCATGGGCTTTAAAGGCTTTCGCCATATACCCCTCGACCGTGTTCGGCTTCTCAAGGCAAAGTGACACGCTTTTATTCTTTTCTTCTTTTCTTTTTCTTTTTGCTTTTTCTTTTCCTTTTTGGAAGACTACATTGGCCTTCATATATGGGTAATACTAACCTATTATGGGTCGTCAACATGTCTAAGGCCGGCTTTGCAAGGCGAAAAGAGGTGCATAGCTTCTCAATCTATTGGCACAATATGGTGTGCAGTGTGTGAATTAGCTAAAGGGGGAAAGTTCAAGGTTGAAATGCTGAAATTTCAATTGACCAAAACTCAATCATGCATGGAATTGTCCTATCATTAAGGTAACAAACAGGGTTTCAATTTTTCAACAAAAGGCAAGAGTAAAAACACAAAATGTAGACACAAAAGTGATTTGCAAGAGTGTAGTAAACTGAAAATAATGCTATAAAGCTTTTGATATAACCAAAATGGCTAATACATGCTTGATATAGCTAACATAACAAAAGTGTTACTGCCTACTATTGGCTAAGAATCCTATACAAATGAGTAGGCGCTGATAAAGATAAAACGTACAAAAACATGATAGAAGACACTCCTACCTAACTTTTCCTCCTACCAAAGTATAGACATGTCTGCACGTGGGTAGGAAAAGCTTTAGAGACAGAGGTAGACCACCAATCTCGCGGGCAGGTGGGATCTCAGCCGCTGGGTTTGGCAGGCCAGCGATGGGTTCTGGCTGAGGGCGGCTGCCGCCGGCCAGGGCTCTCTGACAGCGGTGAACATGCTGAGACCGAGGTGACTCATGATCTGCAGGAGCATGGTATGACAATGCTCTAAAGTAGTCTCGGCTCGAGTCAACCTCTGGTCCATCGATGCCTGTGTAGAGGCTAATGAACAGACAGCATCCATAACACCTGCTATCTCCCTGGTACTGACATGAACGTACTCCGGAGAGTGTCGTGGTCAGATACGATGGCCGAGTGTCAAGCAGGTGGGCCGTGGCCGGTTGTGTGGAGGGGAGGAGATGGAGGAGATATACCTGGCACTGGACTCCTCTCCATCTCTTCCTCAGGAGCAGGATCATCTCTCCTCTCTCGGGAATCCTCGCCTCCTCATCCGGCATTCCTCCGGGTCCCGCCGCCGGAGGAGAAAAGCAAATGTGCATCACCGGCTAGCTCCAAAGACAGACCTCGAGGGGCATCTCGATCCTCCTCTCGATGCGCGGGCCTCCCGAAAGCCCAAGTGCTCCGCAACCCGGCCTACCGTGGCATCAATATGGTAAACTCTCGCCGAGCTGCACTTCGCGGGTGGACTCCATTCGAAACGCAAAGAACGCGGGTCATCACTCAACTCGTAGGGACCAACCGTAATCCTCTCAGATACCTGCATGAGCCTCGAGGATGGCTCCCTTACGCCGGGACGAGTGCCGTAGCGGGAAGAGGCCGGTCCGGAGCAGGTGATCACGAGAAGTATCCGAGGCGAGCCGCCGCCGGCACCGCCCCAGCAGTGTCTCGAAAGCAAGACGCTGCACCATCTCCTCTCGGGCTTACCGAGGCCAATCCCGATAATCCCTGCAATTGGCCCGCCCGTGGCGTGCCTAAGGCGTACCGTGACCGTCCGCCGCCGAGTACCTGGCCGATCATCATCGGCCTGAGCTCCATCTGACTCTACGCCTCCCAGGAAGTCATGGAACGGTAGAACCGCCAGCATTCACCGGATAGTAGAACTCCGCCTGTCATGTATGGTAGGAGGGAATACTGTGTAATCAAGAGCATGGAGTCCCTGAATCGAGGGTTAGCTGTAAGTGCCGGTACGTCGTAGTAAGACTCTCCATGGAAATCCCGCGTGAGTCCGACGCCCTCGAACGGTCCCAACGAATGGCCGCCCCTCGATCCTAGAGGCAGCGATAATCGGGCGATGAGGTGGCCTCCGCGCCGCTGGGACTGGGTGATGGCTCGACCTGGGAGGCCGAAGACTCCCCCCGATCTCGGACAGACGGGTTCGGGCTGGGAGGGCCGGGCCCTTCGATTGTCTCGAGGGACCGGGGAAGGGGCCTGTGGTCCCATCCTGCTCGATATCTCCCCGAACCCCGAGGCTCCTCGTGAACTCGGCTCGTGACTACAGCTGCCGCCCCGTCGCTCGCTCTCGGTACCCCGAACCCGACTCTCTGGCCTCAAAGGACCCACCCCGAAGTGACCATATCTCGTAGTCGAGCGACACAGGGGCGTGGCGCAGGCGCAGGACTCGAGCAAGAATGGGGCCTCGAACACCGCTCAACCCGGGCTCGGCTGCTTAGGCATGGGCGGGAGCCGCACCGGACCGTGGCACCACCACACGCACGACGGGGAGACAGGCACGACCGAGGCTGCGCTGCACCGATGGTGGCCTGGCCATGGTGACGGCACCGGTGGCTCGTAGACACCGCACGGAGAAGGCGCCTGGACCGTGGCTCTGCGGCGTGGTGAACGGGCAAGTGGCAAGGCAAGGCAAGGTGAGCCAGCACGGATCGGCAAGGCTGGGAAAGTGCCAAGGGGCTAAGAATACAGGCGTACGGTGGTGGCGCCGCAGCGGCTCGTGTGGCTAGGATCGGGCAACGGAGCTCGTATAGGGAGGGAGAAAGATGAGGGTGAGCGAAATCAACAATATTTGTTTCCTATGTTCCTCCTACTACCGTAGTCAAGCTACTGCAGTATAGCGGTTCAGTGGTCGAACACTCCGAACGGGTTTTCATCCCACGAATGATTGAAGATCGTTGTTTGAAAATGGTGAGGCTTTGTTTGATTGATTTTGTTAAAAAATGTTGGGGGTTGTATGTTCACCGATCGACCAGAACGGCTTAAATGAAAGTGTGAAATGGTAACCTTGAAGGCTTCGGGGTCACTAGCTTGGACATCACGGCTATTAAGGTGTCCTCGTTATTTCGCATTGCAACATATAGTCAAAGCCCAAACCGGATTGTTTGAAGATAACTCAACCCAGAACTGATCTATTAATGTCTCAACTGGCATGATATTCCTATTCGCTTTAAAACCCTAGCATTTAACCTCATTTCAATGGCTCAGAATGACATCTAAAGGATATCGCAGATCTAACATTAATGCACTGAACCCTAAAGCATGACAAGTACCGACCAAAGGAAAGACATTAAATGGCATAAAACCCTAGTTTGGAAAGTTAAACCATAAATGCAAGACTTAACATTCAAAGCATGAGGGACAACTCGCACAGTTTCCAAAACCAAGCTAGCAACCCTCCTCTTCAGTTATGAGGCTTAGCCAAGCATCCCTTGAGTTGTCATCCTCAAGGGGGGTGTTTGGCAGCCGAGAAAATGAAAGAAAGAGGAGAGAGAAGAGAGCAAATAGAACCCTAAAATGAAAGCTACGGGAAAACTGTATTGAATGAAAAGTTGCTTAGGGTTACAAAAATGTGGGAGCTTATATAGTCAACCCAAAGTGTGAAAATACAAAAACACCTAAAATATGAAATTACATAAGGGCCAAAATGGTAATACACCAAAACGTGGTCGTTTGGGATCAAGGATACCAAAAAACACAAAAGCACTTTGTTATGCAGAAATTTCGCTAGCATACTTAAAATTTCGCTTATTTCAACGAAATTCTCGCTAGCTCAGCGTAAAATTCTACGTAGATCGAAAAATGGGAAATTTCGCTATCAACAAAGGAATTTCGCTATTAGAGAAATTCGCTAGCCTAGTTTAAATTTTTGTGAGATAGCCAGCCTGGGAAATTTCTAGGGCACGCAAATTTCCTCGCTAGCTGGGGCTAGCCTCTCTCTTACCCCTCGCTGGGATTGCAAATTTTCGCAATCCCAAATAAATTTTCGCAATCATAGCGAAAATCCCGGATTGCTCTCGTCCTGTTTTGGTTCACTGCATCCTTCTTCTTCACATCCACTTCTACATTTCGGGTTGAAAACACCGGTGAATCCTCAAGATTCGCACATATCTTAACATCAAAATCGAACTAATTGGCTGAGGCACGCAAAAACCTGTGAAATTACCCAAAACAAACTCGAAATAGAATTAGTGAGACTAAGTGGACCTACACACATCAATTGGCTTAATTGATATGATTAGTGCGCAAAAAGCACTCAAAACCTATCTTGAATAGGGATCAAAATAGCACTTTTTGGGCACTAATCACTTGCTCTTTGTGCACGACTAATTTATGCATGGCTACCCTCTCTCTTACATGACTGCTTGATTTGTTTGTGTTTGTGGGGTGCACTTGTATCCCCTTGTTTCCTTATCACTAGTCTTTGTTGATTATTCCTTATTGATTGATTTAGTTGGTTGGGAGTCATTCCCAATTGTTTGCCTTCAACCAAGCTAGGAGTTTGGAGTAAGGTCTAGTGTAGGGGCTATATCGATGTTTCAGAGCACCATGGAGATGATGGATATCTGAGCAATGAAGACATGTATAGCCCTGAGCTGGATTTCATGGATACATGCATGGCTAGTGTGTCATTTTGATTGGTGGTTAGGATCTTAGGTTATGTATCCCGTTTGGGTATAGTCATCTAGCTTTTAGGACTTGCCTTTCCCCGTTGTCAGCTTTTAAGCCACATTACCCCTAAGGTATCACCATGTCAGAATCCCACTCCTACCTATGAATCCATATATCAGTTTAGCTATTGACATCACATGTCAGTTCATTCTCTCGAAGGATTTTAGTCATACATTATTGGTTTGATTTCAAGATTGATAGTCACGGGGACTGACATACCCCTTTCCTTTTGGAGGATTGTTGATTGAGACCGACCTGTTCTCGAGCTTAGATCTGGACCGAAGATAGACATGTTAGAGGATCAGATTCACACAATCAGTTAGAGCGGATATCAGATCATAGAGATATGGACCCTTAGTACGCTATTGTTGACCAATTGGCTGAGATTAGAGGATACCATAACATCTCTCCGAGATGCCATATTGGGACCGGGACAGAGGATTGATGGGCATCAAGCCCAGCCATTGCCGATTCCGAGGAGTACCCCGCATGACTCTACAGTTCCACTACCACCACCATCTGGACCCACTGTACAATAGAACTATACAGTTCCACCTCCACCACTACCACCTATTCAATCAGCCCCACGGGCTGGAGCCTTTGTACTACACGGTCGGACTAAGACCACACCACATTCTGTAGTGGCCCATACATAGATTATTGATGACACCCAAGCTCGTATCGATATGATTAAGAAAAGGATCATGTCTCTGCATGTTTCTGATGGAGTTATAGGTTAGGACGGATATGATAACCTTCCAGTGGAAGCCTTGCCAGTTGAGTTCCGCATGCCGAACATTAAGAGATACACGGGTATAGGGTGCCCCCATATTCACTTGCAGTTATACAGCTTTGTTATGCGCAAGCATATATTGGATGAGGCACAAATGATTATGTTATTCCCCTTGTCATTGAGTGGTGTCGCTCAGCATTGGTTTGCCTCATTAGACCCTTTTAGACGTAAGACATGGGCTGATTTGGGACAGGAGTTTATTAGACAGTATTTTTTTAATACTATAGTGGACTTTATCCCGTAGGGAGTTAGAGGCCCCCGCAGGCCTACGAGTTACCACTTCCTTTATCTCCCACTGGAGGGAGAAGATAGCACATATTATAGATAGACCCTCAGAGCGTAATCAGATCAGCATGATTATGCATAGCCTTCAACCCCAATTTTCTAGGCATCTCATGGGCTTTTGATTACTACCCAAAAAGTGCTATTTTACACCCTTATTAATACAAGTTTTGAGCACTTTTTGTGTACTAATCAGCCTAATTAACCCAATTGGCATATTAAGGACCTAGCAAAGCTACTAATCAAATTGTGGCAAGTTTTGTTGTTTTTGGTGATTTTTATGTCAGATAGGGATTCTACCAACCATGGAGAAACCAAGTTCAACTCATAGCTGCAAATCAAAAACTAGAAGAAAAGAGAATCAGAAAACAGAAGAAATGGAGCAGGACTGCCAAAATTTCGTAGGTTCCTAATTTTATGGCGCCACTGTTCATTTGTCCTGCTGCCTTTAACCTTTTGACTTCTTTGTCACTTTTTGGTTTTCTTCCTAATTTGCCCCCATTGTAATAGTGTTTGTTTTGTTATTTTTGTAATTTCTAAAGGGGGTTTAGCTATAAAAGCCCCAGACAAGCACTGTAACGAGCCATCTTCTTCTTCACATTAAAATTTCGCGCTAAGCTTTCTCGCCAGCCCCACCTCTTTTCCTTTTCTCTCACTTTCTCCCATTTTCTCTCACTTTCTTACTAACCAAACACCCTCCAAGGATGACAACTTAGAGCCTGAGTGGCTAGCAACCCCTCCTCCTTGAAGGAGAAGGCTGCTGGGTGCAAGATCTGAAGGCAACTGGAGGTTCCATGTTTTTCTATGCGGGTATCCTACCCAATGCTATCGTTTCTCCCCGTTAACTTAGGTTTTGATCCCTTTGAGTCACCTTAATGGTTATTACTTGGTAAGATTTGGGCTCATTAGATGCTTAATGTTTATCCATTGATGTTCGTTGTTATCATTTATGAGCCATTGTGTGTGAATCAAGGTGACTCAGGTTTTAATGATCGAGCTTTAATGGCCAGTGGATGCCATATTTAAAGAGATTTAATGAGGGTAAGTTTTTATAGTTAAATGAAGATCCGGTTTGGGAGATGACTATAGGTTATCCTCCCCAACGCGAGGAAAGGACCCTGGAAACCCTCAATTGCCCTAGGAATCCAACCCCAATGACCTAACACTTCAAGGAGTTCTATTTTACCTTTTTTTAACTCACTATGTTTTAAGTTTCCAGCCATTAAAACACACTGTTTTTATTAAACCCTAAAATCCAAATGGAATTCACCATTTTGAGCCAACTGTTAATCATTTGTGCGAAGAAAACCCATCCCTGTGTTCAATCCTAGAGCCACTATACTGCAGTAGCTATGCTACAACAGTAGGAGGTGTTAGGTTTATAAATTTTGTTTATTCATGAACACGCTACTGCACACGATTGCGAAAAAAAAAATGTATGGATTGCGAAATTTTCGCAAGTTGCGAAATTTCGCAACCTGCGAAAATTGCGAATTTTCACAGCCTACAAAAATTTGCAGGGTTGCGAATTTTTGCAACCCTTTTTCGCAGCCCCCAATTTTTTTGCAGCCCGATTTTGTTTTGGCCATAATTTTTACATCCGAACTCTGTTTTGGGTAATTTTGGTATCGTTGGAAAGCTTATATAATTTAGAATCTAAATATAACCAGAAAGAACACCTTTGAGATTATGATAAAGGTGTAATTTTCAAAATTCTCCAACTGGTCACTTTTTTCCTCTCCTTTCTTATTCCAACTTGTTCATTTGAAGCCCAAATGGAGTGAATAAGGTCTTGGTGGAAAGCTTGCAAATTCTCCTATCCAACAATAGGTACATTTCATCAAGGAGGTATTACTTCCTCCCTTAAATTTCCATTCCATAGCCACATTGAGGACAATGTTGACCTGGGTCGGGAGTTATGAAGGAAGGTTGTTTTATGTTTATGAGAAAGTATTTTTGTTTAATTGAATGGCTTGCTAGTTAGTTTGTTTTTTTTTTACAAATAGTTCATGCTTTCAGTTTTGATTTAAAAAAAAATATATTTGTAATGCCCAGCTTGCAGTATGAGAAATTGAAATTTTGTTCCAATGATTGTTGATGTTAGAATGGTGTTATGCTTAGTTGAGTTGATAACATGTTGAAAACTTATGGTATTCAATCTTTTCTTCCACATTGAACTAAGCACACACTATGCACATTAGATTTGTTGAAAACTGGCCTCGCCTCTAAGCCCCGCAAAGTCCAAATTCTAGTACCCCGACCACCTTTAATGTCAGACCCTTGAATAAAAGACCAATGAGTCTTTCAAAAATGAAAATGAAAATAAAAATAAAAGAAAAAGAAAAGAAAAAGAACCAGACACTTTGTCTTGAAACCCGAGCACGGCTTCGAAGGGTATATGAGAAAGTCTTAAAGCCCTAAGGTCTCTAAAACTAACCGGGTTGGAGTCACCGACTTTATGCTCTATGAATGTGGGTGGTAGAGCGAAGCAAATTGTAGGTGCTAGAGTTTTGAACTCATTAAGAGTCCGGGGTGAAACTTGAAGAGTTAGTGGTCAAAAGATCCTTAATACTTGATGCCCTAAACCCAATTGGTCGGGAGTCACTCCAGTGGACCCGCTACATGCGGACACTTCAGAGCCTCGATACCCTCAACATTGCACTCCTACATCCAAAAAGGGAGTTGTGGAATAAAAGTGGGTCCTGATCTATTGAGGTTGGTTAGTATGCTATTTTTAGATAAAAGCTAGGTTGGGGGGAGAGGATAGCTTGACAGATTATTTTTGAAAACTAATCAAGTTAACACTTTGGTTTTTGTGGAAGATGTTAGGTTGGTTCTTTAGGAGTTGACACTATTTTGACACTTGATTTTGCATAGCACACACTCTTCTTGAGATGGTCATTCGACATGGCTTTGATAACTTACGCTGCAGGTTGGGTTTTATCACTTCAATGATTTTGAAAACCATTTTTGTGTAGTTATATTCATAGCTCATCTTGCTTTCTCCTTCTTTCATTGCTAAGGGACTAGCAATGTGTTGGTTGGGGGGTGTGATTACTATTCAAAAAGTGATATTTTACACCCTTATTAATACAGGTTTTGAGCACTTTTTGTGTACTAATAAGCCTAATTAACCCAATTGGCATGTTAAGGACCTAGCAAAGCTACTAATCAAAATTTGTGGCAAGTTTTAATGTTTTTGCAGGCTTTTTATACCATAGATAGGGATTCAGCTCAACCATGGACAAACCAAGTTCAACTCATAGTTGTAAATCAAAAACTAGAAGAAAAGAGAAGTAGAAAGCAGAAGAAATGGAGCAGGACTGCGAAATTTTTGCAACCTGCGAAATTTCACTGGTTGCGAATTTTCACCCCTGCGCCACTGTTCATTTGTCTTGTTGCTTTTGACTTCTTTGTCACTTTTTGGTTTTCTTCCTAATTTGCCCTCATTGTAATAGTGTTTGATTTGTTATTTTTGTAATTTGTAAAGGGGGTTTTGCTATAAAAGCCTTAGACAAGCACTGTAACGAGCCATCTTCTTCATTAATAAAATTTTTGGCACCAAGCTTTCAGCAGCTCCCGCCTCTTTTCCTTTTCTCTCACTTTCTCCCCTTTTCTCTCTTTTTCTCACTAGCCAAACACCCTCTGAGGATGACAACTTGGAGGATGAGTGGCTAGAAACCCCTCCTCCTTGAAGGAGAAGGCTGTTGGGTGCAAGATCCGGTTGCAACTAGAGGTTAGACGTAGGTATCCATCATTGCACGTTTTCAATGTTTAACTTTAGGTTTTGATCTCTTTTGAGTCACCTTTAATGGTTATTACTTGGTAAGCTTTTGGGCTCATTGGATGCTTAATGTTAGATCCATTGATGTTCGTTAGTTATCATTTATGAGCCATTGTAAGGTGAATCAAGGTGACTTGTGTTTTAACGACTGAGAGCTTTAATGGCTAGTGGATGCCATTTTTAAAGAGATTTAATGAGGGTCAGTTTTTATAGTTAAATGAAGATTCGATTCGGGAGATGACTATAGGTTATCCTCCCCAACACGAGGAAAGGACCCTGGAAACCCTCAGTTGCCCTAGGAATCCAACCCCAGTGACCTAACACTTTAAGAAGTTCTATTTTACCTTTTTTTAACTCACTCTGTTTTTAGTTTCCAATCATTAAAACCCACTATTTTTATCAAACCCCAAAACCCAAATGAAATTCACCATTTTGAGCCAACTGTTAATCATTTGTGTGAAGAAAACCCATCCCTTTGTTCGACCCTAGAGCCACTATACTACAGTAGCTATGCTATGGAAGTAAGAGGTGTTAGGTTTATAAATTTTGTTGATTCATGAACACCGTCGCACACCGAATCAGCCTTTCCATAGATGTGACTTTCGGGATCATTGTTTTAAGCCTTCTATGGCATTGAGGAAGGCATAGCTAGAGGATTATGGGCAGACTCTTCTCCTCTAGATTCAAAAGGGAAGAAGTCGGGGTTAGGCCCCAGATCATTAGATATTAGTGCTATTGGTACATTGATCCACAGGTTTGCACGTCGACCATAGACTCATAGACACTCTGTAGATATTCCTTACCAGATGGTATAACAAGGTCAGTACAAACTAGGTGCTTCTTATAGACCGAAAGGGCCTACTTATCTACATCCCCCACCACTGCCAGTATATGCTACACAGGTACCTTAGAGGCCACTTGTACAATACCATCAGTAGTATAGAGCACCGCCTCAACCGAGGACGACTAGGCAGTTTACACATCTCAGGATGCCATTGAGCCGAGCATTTTAGAGATTGGTTAAAGGGGGTTTGATTGCTCCACTACCACTTAGACCACCACCACATCCTACCCCATCAGGATTCAGGACAAATCTTCACTGTGCCTACCATCATAGAGCAGGCCATGATACACATTTGTGTGATGCAGAGACACGCCATTCAAGACTTGATTGAATGTGGCTCGTCGATCTGGGATGCCCTGCGCAATGACTATAGACTCGCTCCCCACTCATGACGCTTAGAGTTATGTTCCACCCACTAGTGGTGCAAGCATTCGCTGAGCTGGAGACGATATTTATGATGGGATGGGATGGAAAGGCTCCACAACCAATCAATTTATACACATACTTGATTTTAAGATACCGCCAGCGTATCCCTGTGCCATTCGCACTATCCCATATGAGGTTCCCACATACTTCACTTCACTCAGATACTTGTGCAAAGATGCCTCTCCCATGACACCCTTCATTATGTTCTCGGAGGAGTATGAGCCTGTTCATAGGGACGTTCAGATTGTTACACAAAGCGAGAGGGTAGCTCAGCCTCCACTCATTGATTGGCCATTTACTGGCACAGCAACTATAGAGGATGTTCAGAGAGATGATGATGAGATTCTACGCCAGCTGCATACTACACAAGCTCATATATCCATCTGGAGCCTATTGGCCTCATCCATTACTCATAGAGATGCATTTATTAAAGCACTTAATCATCGACTAACACCGCCACTACCCCTAGCGAGGCTGATTCACTTTCTAAATGCCCATCAGAGCTACATGCATTACGTTTTCTAATGATGATTTACCACCCTAGGGGTCAGATCATGTTCGGCCCTTATTCATTGATGTTGCTTATTTAGGCCGTCGGTGCCGGGGCTCAGTCTTATTAAACAACCCGGGCTCTCCGCCTTTGAACGCCCTCATTCATTAGTTACGCTATCAGACTTGATTCGCCAACCAATTTTTAGCCTTCATAGACCGTCGAGCTTATGATGGGACCTAAGGCAATTATGGCACACCCGCATTACGTCATGATCAGCGCCTAAATACTCCATACTATTTCAGGTTTTGAGGATTCAGTCATTCTTTAACCTGCTTCTTGGCTGCCCTTAGATTCATGAGGCAAGTGTTATACCATCTTCACTTCATTAGAAGTTTAAGTTCATACACGAGGGGTGCATTATCACGATACAACCTGACATAGATGTTGTTACTTCTTCTAAGTCCATGTTACATATCAGCCACAGTGAGGATGACCTACATTTGACCGATTTTATTTTCAATGAGGTTTAGGTTGTCAATTTAGAGAATGACAGCAGAGACCTGGTGCCTATGTCTTTCGATCAGCACAGCAACAATTTGGTACTTAGTATGATGAGAGGCATGTCTTATATGCCTGGCTTGGGTTAGGTCACCTGCAAAGGTGGGTCATGAAGTTTACTTTACGCTGATCACGACATAAATCCCATGGGTTAGGTTACACTCCTATAGAGGACGATGCATGTCACATGGCATGATTGCGTTGGGATAGGGTGAGGGCTCACCTGTTTGGGGTTCCATTCGATTATCCCCTTCGCTCGTATACCTTTCAGTTGGTTGACTACTTTATTAGAGGATCAGAGAATGCACCCCACACAGGGGGTACTGATCATGCTTTAGAGACAGATGGGATCCAAGGCATCCAGAAGGCCTTAAGACATATGTGTTTTAGTTCTAAGACTATTGAGACACCTAGTGCCATCATCGGGTCGAGCTAGTGTGTTCTCTATGTGTTTCCCCGAGGAGGTCCTTGACTATGACGTACCTATGGATTTGGGGGATGATATTGATGGAGTGACTCTTCCTGATGCAGCCCTACACGAGCCTCATTATGCTTTTGAAATGTTTGGAGTTTCTGTTATTGATTTTGAGGATGTGACACTTTATGATGCCTGAGCTGATGCAATGGACATGATTGGCACTGGCCACATTCTAGATGCAGCCCCACTTGGGCCTTGCTCTGTTTTTTATATGTTTGGGATTTCTATGCTAGAGATAGATGAAGATGATAAACTTGTTGCTACTGATATTATTCATAATACTGTTTCTATTGAGGGAGCGTCCGACTTTGTGGACCCACCTCTTCTTTGAACTATGTCCTGCTTGTCACCCGCTGATGATATTTCGATGGTAATAATGATATGAGTATTTTCGAGTATTTTTTTGGTCACAACATTTTCCTTTGATTACACCACTAGCACCCACAGCACATATATATGATGTTGGTGATGTGGGAGACACAAATGACCCACTAGGTGGCCAGTCAGAGTGTGATTCTGATACAGAGGACAGGAAAGTTACACCCATTACTAGTAGCATTTATTTATAGATTTCTTACCACTTAGGACTACCTGCAGTGGAGATTAGGATCGGGCTCTTCCATCTCCCAATGAGAGGAGTAGATTGATTGACTACCAGTCATACTTGATGTATTTACATGGTATCAAATGAGGACATGTCAGCCTTAACTTTTTTGATAGTGCAAAGATCACCCGCCTATTCTACCACATGTGGTGTCACAGAACAGAATTGAGGAAACTACACCCTCGATGGAGTTTGTAGGTTAAGGAAGAAATTAAGAAGCAACTTAGTGTTGGCTTCTTGTTAGTAGTTGAGTATCGTGAGTGGCTGGATAATGTTGTCCTTATTCCAGAAAAGGATGGCAAGGTTAGAGTTTGTGTAGACTTTCGTGATCTAAACAAAGCTAGTCATAAGGATGATTTTCCTCTCCCACACATTGATATGTTGGTTGAGAACACTGTAGGACATTCGATGTTGTCCTTCATGGATGGATTTTCTGGGTATAATCATATTATGATGGCTCTAGAGGATATAGAGAAGACTTCTTTCATTACTGAGTGGGGTACTTACTGCTACCGGGTTATGCCATTTGGGTTGAAGAATGCAGGAGCCACTTATAAGAGAGTTTCTACTTCTCTGTTCCATGACATGATGCACAGAGATGTCAAGGTATATGTGGACGTCATGATAGTGAAGTCCCGAGATAGGGAAAATCACTTAGCAGCCTTATAGAGGTTCTTTGAGAGGATCAGACGGTTCAGGCTGAGGTTGAACCCCAAGATGTGCACCTTTGGGGTAACTTATGGGAAATTGTTAGGACACATTGTTAGTGAGCAAGGTATAGAGGTTGATCCTGAAAATATCAAGGTCATACTTGACATGCTTGCCTCGAGGACCGAGAAAGAGATAAGAGGCTTTCTAGGCAAATTATAGTATATCAGCTGTTTCATTGCTAAACTGACTGACATATGTGAACCTATCTTCCGTTTTCTAAGGAAGAACCAAAATTAAGAAGTTGAATGATAATTTGCCAGCATGCTTTTGAGAAGATTGAGGAGTGTCTCCTTTCTTCTCTAGTTTTAGTGCCTCTTATACCAGGGTGCCCTTTGCTTTTGTATTTTTCAGTTTCAGACATGGTCTTAGGATGCATGCTAGCTCTGCTCGATGATTTAGGGAAGGAGCGAGCCATCTATTATCTGAGTAAGAGGATTCTAGAGTATGAGTGCAAATACATTATGATTTAACGCCACTGTTTGGCATTGGTTTGGGCCGCTAGGAGACTGAGACATTATGTGATAGAGTATTCCATACTTTTAGTCTCACGATTGGATCCGTTGAGGTATTTGTTTGATATTTAGTATGTCACACGTAAATCAGTAAAGGGAAGTGTTGTTGCAAATCATCTGGCTTCTTTGCCTTTAATAGATGACAGACCGATTGTTGACGATTTCCTTGAGGAGTAGTTTGTTTCCATGACCAGTATCACAGGATGGCGGTTATACTTTGATGGTGCCTCCAATCAATCGGGATTTGGCATTGTATCCTGTTAATATCACCACAAGGTGATCATATTCCCATATCAGTCTGGTTGACATTATTTGATCATCATCGATTGACGAATAATATAGTTGAGTATGAGGCTTGCATTACAAGCCTAGAGACTGCACTTGATCTTGGAGTTAGACAATTGGAGATCCACGGGGATTCCAACTTGGTTATTCAGCAGACTCAGGGTATTTGGAGGACTCGACATAAGAAGTTGCCTTGCTTACTTGGATTTGTTGGTTGATAGGTTTGATGACTTGAGATATATACATCTGCCTAGAGTAAAGAATCAGTTTGTTGATGTGTTAGCCACCTTGGCTTCTATAATTGAGATTCCTACGGGGGTGACTGTGTGACCATTGTTGATCGAGACTGGGTCTACACCAGCTTACTATTGTTTGATTGGAGATATTGAGGATCAAGATGAGCTACCCTGGTACCACAATATTTATTAGTTTTTGTCATGCAACGCTTACCCAGAGTCAACCTCGGCCAAGGATAGGAGAGCATTGAGGCATTTGGCCACTAGATTTGTTGTTTGTGGGGATGCACTGTATAGAAGATAGCTCGATGGCATGTTGTTATTATGTCTAGACCATGCCTCTGCAAATCAAGTGATGAGAAAGGTTCATAGAGCTTCCAGGGCCCACACATGGGAGGTCATGGCGCTAACGCCAGAAGATCATGAGGACTCGGCTACTTTAATGACCACGAGACAGATTGTTTCCAAGCTTGTACAAAGATGTTCAGAGTGTTAGATGCACCTGAGAC
Organism: Tetrastigma voinierianum; assembly: GCA_016808115.1. NCBI lineage: Eukaryota > Viridiplantae > Streptophyta > Magnoliopsida > Vitales > Vitaceae > Tetrastigma > Tetrastigma voinierianum. The sequence goes on from JAEQBH010001623.1 coordinate 243,647, forward strand.
TTGATACACGTGCCACCTTCTGAGTTGCATGCACTCACATCCCCTTGGCCATTTTCAGTATGGGGTATTGATATTATTGGGAAGATCTTGCCCAAGTCTTCTAATGGGCATGGGTACATTTTAGTTGCCATAAACTATTTCACCAAGTGGGTGGAAGCTATTTTCTATGTTATATTGATAGTGGCTAGGGTGGCCAAATTCATCAGATCGCACATTATTTGTAGATATGGGGTCCCTTATGAGTTGATTTCTTATAGAGGGGTGCATTTCAGGGGTGAGGTGGACACATTAATTCAAGAGTACAAGATGATCATGCAATCGCTCGCTGCATGTGCCGCTGCACCAATGGGGCGCTTGAGGCTGGGAATAAGAATATCAAGAGGATTTTGCGAAATATGGTCGAGACTTCTTGGGATTGTCGTAGAAGCCTCTTTTTAAGGGGCTGTGGGCTTATCGTACATCTTTTCGCACTGTGATTGAGCCACCTCAGATTCTTGTTGTATGGTATGGAGGTAGTGCTACCTATTAAGATTGAGATGGGATCTTTGAGAGTAACACTAGAGCAGCAGATATTCGAGGTCGAGTGATCCCAATCTCGTTATGATCAGCTTAGCCTATGGATGCATCAAATCATGTTCAGGCCTATCAAAGGAAGACGACTGCATTCGGGAAAAGTGGTAGCTTCGTAGTTTCAAGTAAAAAGTAGCCACCTGGTCTCAAAGTCCTGTGGGATTGATTAGTGACCATAGAGGCAAGTTTAGGACCGACTTCGGGAGCGGGTCAGAGTGTTATTCGAGATTTGACCCAAGAGGAGCAGCCTTGCTAATGCACATAAAATGAAAATTAGTTCAATGGCCAATCAACGGGATCACCAAGAAGTTTTATGCATGAGATCATGGTCAAAGGGACGGGTGGCCATCACTTTGAGAAATGCACCATGTACACCCCCTACAATGATATAATCCTATTTCTCAAATTTCAGGCTCAATGCGCTTTTATTATGGCCTTTTTTTTTTCATTCAACCTTGCATACCTTTTATGACCTAGGTTTGGGGCCTGCCCCTATGCGCTTTATATTTATTAATTAGATCTATGAGAATTGTGAGCATTATGTCATTCTTTTGTTCGTTTTCTGTATCATGACCTATTTATTTTCTTTCTCCATTCTCAGACTTTCACTTTGCTTGCCTTTTATTTTTGTTTCTATCATCCTGTTTCTTTTCACTCTTATTTTCCCTTGTGTGATGATGACACGCTCATGTCCCAGAGCTACAGGTTAGGCTGGTCACACCCTTCATTCCACCCTTAAGGTTTGATCCATGAGTCTTAATTTTAGGGACCATTTGGGTTTAGGATTTGAGGTTCATTAGTTAGATTGAGCTAGTGTGGCATTCATCTTACTTTGTTGATTGTTCGGTGCAAAAAAAAAGAAAAAAAAGAAAAAAAAAAGAAGAGTTACGCTCATTCGATATTCACTTCATTGGTATTTAGGATTAGCATGGTTTGTCGGCGGTATTATGGCTTATCTTTTCTCCATGGATCCAGGAGACACATTGGTGAGGTTTAGGTTTCCTTTACACTAGGTCCCTTGGGTCATTATCCATAGCACCATTCCCATCTTATGGTGACTTGCCTCGATTTAGCGTTCTGGGGATGAGTTATTCGTCATTGTCACATATTGCTACATTTGTATCCCAGCTCGTTTCTCTATTTTCTTCTACATCTATTCATCATTTGTCGTATCCCTTTTCATTTTTTTCTATCCTCATCGGTCGTCGTCTCGCTTCATGAATGACGTGTCTTTTAGTGCACATCAATTGTTACTTGGCATTGTTCACTTATGTGTTGGTCGAGTCGCTTTGATCACATGATTCTCCGACATTTGGCATTGCGGACACAAGGGTTTGGCATTATCTATTAGGTATTTGGGCCTTGTTTCATCATTTCATTCACCACCCTCGTCATATTACGGTCCGAAACAAGACCACCCCGAGGCCATGAGATCTCTGCTCGTCACGCATTTCATACGGATTGTGTTCCGTCTACCACTGAATACGGAATGTTGACATGTCACTATTCTTGGGGAATATCGAGGGTCAAATCTTGCCTTTCCATTCAGTTTCTTGCCTCAGGTCCATGATTAGATACATATGATACAAAGAGTTAGGACCGTTGATGGCGCCTTAGCTTGATGTTTTGACATGTTCACACTGGGGCATACCCCCATCCTTGTATGTTGGCTTTAGCTCTTACACATATTCATAAGCGGTCCGTTTTGCCTAAAGACATTTTAGGCATCAGAGTTTGAGTAAGCCCCGTATTCAACTTGGTTTCTTCATACGATGTAGCACTTTTGAGAGTTGATCAAGGATCAGATTCATGGTATTCATTAACCAACAAGGATATGCATATTAGGGCATTCCCCTATTCATTGTCCTGTTCACTCATGCAGATGATTGGGTTTTCAATGATGTATTTTAGGGTTTTCATCGAGATATTTGAGTTTCAAATGTACATACAGGGGCATACCCCCTATCAGTTATTGGTGGATATTGGATGTTATGGATTAGTGAGGAGGTCTCAAGAATGAATGTTTGTAATATTTCTAGCTTTGTGACTTTGACTTTATGTGTAGTGGTGGGTTTCTGACTTGGTATTGATGCCTTATACTGGGGCATAGTGATTCATGCCACAGTAGGGTATACCGAAATCAACAATATTTATACCTAAATTCCTTCTACTGCTGTAGCCTAGCTACTGCAGTATAGCGGCTCTAGGGTCGAACACAGGGATGGGTTTTCTTCGCACAAATGATTTGCAGTTGGTTCAAAAAGGTGAATTTCACTTTAGATTAGGGCTGTTGTAAAAACTATGGAGGTGAATGGTTTGCAGGCTGAAAATAAACTGAAATAAAATATGAAAAAGAACTCCTTGAAGCATCGGGCTACTAGGATTGAGGTCCTAGGGTAAATGAGAGGCTCTCGGGTCCTTTTCCTTGCGTTGGGGAGGATGACCTATAGTCATTTCCCAAACCGGATCTTCATTTGGCTATCAAAACTGAACCCTAATAATTTTTCCTTTTGAAATATAGCATTTAATGAGCATAAATGCTCCCGGACAGTAAAAGCACATCCCCTAAATCTACCCTACAATAACTAATAGAAGACAACTAATGAATCTCAATGGATCTAGCAATAAGCATCCACTGAACCCTAAAAGTTTGCCAAATACAGGTTAATCAAGGTATATTTAAGAGATTTAAACCTAGAGTGAAGGATGGAAACATAAATGACAATAAATGCTTGCATTAAAAACAGAGAACCAACATTTTACCTTAAAACCCTAGCTGGGCAGCCCTTCTTCAAGGACGGAAGGAGTTTAGTTAACCATCCTCGAGTCGCCATCCCCGCGGCGTTCGTAGCCGAGAAAATAGAAGAAAGGGAGAGAAAAGGAGGAAATGCAAAACAACGGGAAAACTCCCGCCCAAACTGTCTCTGTATTCAGCAAAGCCAAAATCAAGATTATTCTACATATTTCATTTGAGCTTATATAGAGCTCAAATAAGCAAAAATACAAAAATACCCTCAATACCCATAATACATGAAGGGCAAAATTGGAAAAAATCACAAAAAAGGAAGTCAAACGGGGTCAAAAGAGCAAAAAAAAAAAAAAAAACCGTGCTGTAATCTTACACCCCGCGAATTCAAGACTCAATTTTCGCAAGCTTCAATTTCCTTGCCTCTTCTACTTCTTTCCTTCTGGTTTCTTATCTGCAATACTGAGTTCGACTCGAATTCTTCGTGCTTGGATCGATTCAACAAATTTGGCATTAATAGCTTGCAAAAACTACAAAGTTACCCATAAAATATGATCAGTAGAATAGCCAAAACCTTAAGGTGCAAATCGTGTTAATTCGGTTGATTAGTACGCAAAAAGCGCTCAAAACCTACAATAAATAGGGCTCAAAATAGCACTTTTTGGGCACTAATCACATAGCCCCTTCTTTGCGCCTTTGGACACATTCAATCCCTTCTTTTGTTTCAAGTTCTCTGGCGTTGTACCTTAATTCGATCCATTCTTTTGTTTCGGGTTCTCTGGCGTTTTCGCTTCATTATTAATATTTAGTTTCATTTTTCATTTTTGGTTAAATTATGGCATTTTAGAGGCTAAAAGATGGAGGAATGAAGATCTTGCTCCAACGTCGTGACATCCTAACCTTGCGATGTTCTCACGTAGCAACGTTGGCCCCAACGACTTCTTGCATCCCAACTTCTCCATAACCTCACGTTGCAACGTCGTTGGGCCTGTTCATGAATCCAACCAAGTTTAGCATTTGGGAGGCGATCTCTTCAGGGTATATAAGTAATAATGTCCTAATTTGCAAAGGGTTCACACTTCAAGGACCAGAGGTCTGCACTTTAGGATTGGAGAGGAGGCTTGGTAGCTATTCGTCAAGATTTTGGAGAAGAATTTGGGATTCGGAAGAAGAAGACCTAGAACTCATCAATTTTCATCATTAAAGTTTCTTCTACTCTTATTCTCATATTTTATTCAAATTTTGTGATGAATTAGACCTCTACTATGCTCTAAATTCTTAAACTAGGGTTTTGATTGTAGTGTAGACATGAAGCTTATATCTAATTGCTAGAATTTCTTTTTCTATTGTTTCAAGTGATTGAACCTATATTGATTCATACTTGATTATATTTACATATTGATTTCTTATCAATCTCAATGTGGTGAGTGGTTCTCTGCGAGATCTGAGAAGGGAGTAGAGAATTAGACATAGGTGAATAAACCTAATTAGCTTGGTGGTGTAGAAATCATCGATAATTAGAAGGCGCATGAGGTTTTTAGGACTTAAATCACCTCTAGTGCTTGGGGTTGAGCTGAGAAGCAAGAAACCTAGTATTAGTTGGTAGGTTATTTGACCTCGAGAGAGGCTTGTAATTAAATTAATTAAGAATCACCTTGGAGAACTTTCTCACAAAACAATAGAATAGGATTCTGGTTTAGATATAAGTGGAAGGTCTAATTGCTCCAAAACCCTAGAACTTCATTATCTCTTGGAACCCTTAACTTACATGATCAATTTGCTTGATTAAAATTCAACAGTTTAGTTTTGAATTTTGCTTCAACCCATCAAATTGACCGTTTGGATATCATAAAAGTATTCTAATTCCGGTACTTAGCATCCCCAATTTCCCTGTGGATCAATATTTGTACATCTCGTATATTGTATTTCTTGACAAGTATATACTTGAGCGAATAAGCGCTCTTTACACACTTGATCACATATTTTATTTACACATCACACAAATACGCCTATCAAGTTTTTGGCATCGCTACCAAGGAAATTGATTAATGCTCAAAAAGTGCTATTTTGAACCCTGTTTATTGTAGGTTTTGAGCACCTTTTGTGTACTAATCAGCGTAATTAACCCGATTTGCACATTAAGGTCCCTGCTATTCTACTGATCGCATTTTGTGGCTAATTTTGTAGTTTTTGCAAGCTATTTATGCCAAAATTATTGAGTTGATCAAGCACACGAAGGTGAGTGAACTCGGCATTGCGAGATCATAAACCTTGAGGAAGGAAGAAGAAAAATGCAAGGAAATTGGGTGCGCTCACAGGGAATTTTGCAAGGTTGCGAAATTTATGATCTTCTTGAAAACTACCTCCATGAGCCTTTGTTCACTTTTCAACCACTGCGCGACATTGTTCTTTGCCATTTGAATTTTGCATTTTTGTTCCTCTTTTGATTTCTTCCCATTTTGTCCTTGTAACAGTTAACTGCTTTTGTTGATTTTGGTAATTTTTATTGTTTTGGGGCAATATATAAGCCCAAGCAAACACTGTAACCGGATCTCTCTCTTTTGTTCATTAATAAAATTGGGCGAGAACCTTTCAGCAGTTCTCGCTTCTTTTGTTTTTCCTTCACTTTCCTTCATTTTCTCTCCCTTTCTCACTAGCCAAACACCCCCCGATGATGACAACTCGGAGGATGAGCTGCTAAATCCCTTTCCTCCTTGAAGTGGAAGGCTCTGGACATTGACACATTGGAGAGCTCTCTGGACAAGAGAATTGATGGACTTCAAAGAGAAATTGATCAGAAATTTGACAACCTTTAGAAATCAATTTCAAGGCTCACCAGTCAGCATCATGTTCATCAAGAGGAAGAAAATTTGGAGGAGGAGTGCCTAAGTGACACCATAGTGGAGGAGCAGTGTCAACAGCAGCTATTATTTGAATCCTCAGATATTGGTGATGTTGTCTGTCCATGGGAGAAGAAAGAAGTGATCTAATGCGATTGAGGAGGCCCGATGGAAAAAGCGGGAAGAGCCAAAAGCTTTCATTCAGCTTGATTCCCATAAAATTGAATCCTAGTGCCACTGCCCAAGCCACCAAAAGCCCATTTCCAGTAGCACCCTCTACTGACCCAGTGTATATCTTGTCTTCACCTGCAACACATTCAACAACTGAAACACCTACTGCAAAGGCCATCCCATCTACACTGCCTGCCTTGCAAAACCTTAAGAAGCTAGTGGTCATTGTTCAAACTTTTTGCCGCTCATCAGCTGACATTGCATTGCTCATATTGCATAGCGCGGATGGTTTGGGTCTTGGTTGGTTGGAGGCTCCACCCGGTTCAACGGCCTCTAAGGTTTGAGAAAGGAAGTGGTTTAGAGGCTCAGTCTCCCCCACTTTTTGTTTTCATTTTCTTATTTTATTTTATTTTAGTTTAGTTTATTTGATTTATTTAATTTTCTTTTAGATTTTCTCTAATTCTAAGTTAATTTTGTTTTTAGCATATTTTTAATTTTTTGCAAATTTTTTTTAAACTTTTCTCGTCTATTTTCAAGTGTGCTCAGCTTAATTTCTAATAAGGCCAGGAGGTCCAAGAAAACCTAGAAAATTTCAACTCAGAATCTTGGGTGTTGCAAAATTTGGTAAATTTCAGACCTTTTTTTTCCTTTTTTATTTTATTTTTTATTATTTTATTATTATAATTATGTAAATTTTCAAAATCATTATGTTTCTATTCAAAAAAAAAGAGATATATATATATATATATATATATATATATATATATATATATATATATATATATATATATATATATATAAATCAAGATAATAAGGTTCATAATTTTCTAATCCTACATTGACCCCCCATTTTTGTTTCGCCCATAACTTTCATCCGAACCTCGCTTTAGGGTTTTCTTGGAAATCGTTGGAAATCTTAGAGAGTGTAGAATCTAAATATAACCAGAAAGAACACTTTTGAAATTTTGATAAAGGTGTAATTTTCAAAATGCTTCAACTTGTCACTTTTTTCCTCTCTTTTCTTCTTCCAACTTGTTCATTTGAAGCCCAAATAGAGTGAATAAGGTCTCTGGAGCCAGAAGTCCCTATCCAAAATGGGTACATCTCATCAGAGGCAGTAACACTCTTCCCCATTTCAATCCAAGCCCCATTGCTAATGAGACATTTGGTCAAGGAGAGTTAACGAAGGAAGTGACATTTATTTTGTGTTTTGTTTCATTTTGAGCAAGCCTATTTTTGTTAAGTTTAATGACTTGGTTATTTAGTTTCCTTTTTGTATGTTGTTTGTTTTGTTTAGTTAGTTTGTTTTTGGAAAAGCGTAGAATATAGCTGTTTTTTTATATAATACATACTTTACAACAGACTTGCAAGCCAAAATCGCACCCATTTTTTTTGTGTTTTTCCTAGCTTGCAGTTTGAAAAAATTGAAACTTTGTCAAATTTCATGATGTTAGATTGATTCCATTCCTAAAGGAGTGGATGATTAGTTGAATTCTGTTGTTTTCGATCTTTTCTTCCACCTCTAGCTAACCACACGCCAGGCACATTAGTTTCAACAATAGTCAAGAACCGCCTAACCTCCCCAAACTTTGCAAACTACCTCTAGTTTCAATGACTACCTTTAATAGGTTAAGGACCCCCGTGAAAAGAAGGCTAATGGGGCCTTCCAAAAATAAAAAGAAGTGGAAAAAGAAAAGAAAAAGAAGAAAATTGCAACGCTACTAAACCCGAGCACTGCCTCGAGGGTATATGGCGTAAGTCTTTAAAGCTCTAAGTGTCTCAAGCCAACTCGGGGTTGGGAGTCACCTCACTTTGTGCTCGCTACATGGGTGGATGGGCAAGGTTTAGCAAGCATAGGTGCTGGAGTCTTCGAAATCATTCGAAGTCGTGGGTGAAACTTCAAGAAAGAAGGTCGAAGATCCTTATGACTCATGCCCTAAGCCTTTAATCGTCGGGAGTCACCGGTGGATCCCCGTTACTTGGACTTTGGTGAGGTCACCTCAAGATACACCCTACAACACAAAAGAAAGCTAGGAATAAGAGGTCCCGATCATTTTAGGTTGGTTAGTGTCCTAGGTGGGGTAGCTGTCAGAAGAGTGCGCTTTGGCATTTATCATTGAGAATCGATCAAAACAAACACTGTGTTTCGTGGGAAGTCTCTGGTTGATTCACCAAGAGGGAAGCTCTTTTGATATCAATCCTGTATGGCATTCATTCTCTCGAGATAGTTATTAGGCAAGGGTTCCAGTGATTCTCATCGAGGGTTAGACATTACTCATTCACAACCTTTTTGAAATATCATTTTTGTGAACATAAATTTGATTTTGTTTTCATTGGTCTATCTTTCTTTCATTACAAAGGGACTAGCAATGTGTAGGTTGGGGGTGTGATTAGTGCCCGTGCGCTATTTTCAACCCTCGTTATCGCAGGTTTGGAAAGAACCTGCAATTAATCAACATACTCAACTGACACATTAAGGCTGGGTCGCTATTCAATTTAATCGTGATTTTGTATTAATTTCTGTAGTTTTTGCAAGCTATTTATGCCAAATGTTGAGTCGATCCAAGAACAATAATTCGAGTCGAATCAGCATTGCAAATCGGAACCAAAAGGAAAGAAGAGCGTAAAAGTATGGTGGGTTCGGTCATCAAGCAGCAATTTTGCAGGTTGCGCAATTTCGCAGTTGTCGCGAATCACTCCCAAGCAAGACTGCTCACTTTCAACCCTACGACACCTCCGCGCCCGTTTGAATTTTTGCCTTTTGTCTTCTTGATTTCTTCCCATTTTCCTTGTACGCTTAACGTTTTGTTGATTTTGGTAATTTGTATTGTTTTGGGGAAGTTTATAAGCCCAAGCAAACACTCTAACCAGATTTCTCTCTTTTGTTCATTAATAAAATTGGGTGAGAACCTTTCAGTAGTTCCTGCTTCTTTTCCTTTTCCTTCACTTTCCTTCATTTTCCCTTTTCTCACCGTACCCAAATTTCGATGATGACAACTCAGGATGAGTGGCTAAAACCCTTCTCCTGGAAGTGGAAGGTCAGCGAGTACAAGACCTTAAGGCTACTCTATACTCATGTTTCACACAAGTACTCACCGGGAAGTTTTGTGTTTCCTTAACTCTAGGTTTAAATCCCTGCATTCACCTTGAATGACCCAGATTTGGTAATCTTTTAGGTTCGATGCTTACATCGATCCACCGAGATTCATTAGTTACCCTCATTAATCATCAGAAGGTGAGTCAAGAGAATTGTTCTTCACTGGGTCTGAGACCACCGATGCTCCTGATTACCAATTTTTCAAAGGATAGTTATTAAGGGTTAGGTTTATAGCTAAATGAAGATCCTATTCTGTGAGATGACTATAGGCCATCCTCCCTAACACGCGTGGAAAGGACCTCGAGACCCTCAAATACATGTGAATCCAACCCCATTGACCTAACACTTCGAGACTTTACATTTTATTTTAATTTATTTAACTTTCGCTTCCAAAGATACAACTCCCTTTGCTTTTACAAAAACCCAAAATCCAAATTCACCCATCATTTTGAACTCAACTCCAAATCGCTTCAGGTGAAGAAAGTATCTCATAGTTTACCCAGAACCATTATACTATAAGAATCAGCTGCCAATAGTAGAAGGTTTAGGTTTATAAATTTTGTTGGTTCGAAAGCTACCTAGCTACACGTTTACGTGCGAATAAGAAATTTGCAATGTTTGATGCTGGTATCAATACTAAGTACTTCTTTAGTACTTCAAACATTTTTTTTTGTAACTCCCATTTTGTGTGTCCTTGAGTTTTTGATACTTTTTGTTTTATTTTTGCTTAAATTTTCATGTACCTTTTTGCTATTTTTGCAAGCATACGGATCGTACAAGTAATATCTCTAGATATCAACCCCACAAGGAAGGTGTGGTTTTAGCAAGGATTGAGTACCCCAGCTACTGAATTCATTCACTATTTGAGCGACTCAATGGTTTGGTAAAACGGGGTTTCCTAAACTAAACTAAAAACAAAACAAAACAAAACAAGGTATGACCAATGTTCGCTTACAAGGACAAGTTTAATCTTAAAGAAAGTGCTCAAGGAAATATACTAGGGTTGATTGGTTCTGTTGATGCATTTGATTTATATTTATGAAGCATTGATTGAGTGAACGTACATGTTCGGTTATTTGCATGTATATAAATTTTTGCATAAAAACAACCAAATTTGCAAGTGTACGGAGCACAAGTAATATAGTGGGTTTTTAATTAAAAACCCAAAGTATCAAACCCATAAGGAAAAATTGGTTTAAATGGGGATTAAGTACCCCGACTACTGAAGAGTTTTACTATCTAAGCGATATGATTGATTGTGATGATGATTAACTAAAATTTAAACTAAATTAAACTAACCTAAATCTTGAAAATAAGAAAATAAGTGAAGTGAAATGGAAGAAAAACTCTAATGATTAACACTAGGGCTGGTTGCATCCATTGGTGGGTTTATGACTTAAAACCGTAAGATACCAATTAACATGAATACATCCTTATATTTACCCAAGGAACCCGACAAGGCTCGCTTTCCCCACTTTCACACTTCACCTTCTATTTCTCCTTTCATCCTTCTAGGTCCGAAAGTGTGATACTGGTTCTATGGCGAATCAATCCTTAGAATTTATCGTCTCTTTGTCCTACAATAGAATATCCCTAGCAGCCCCACGCATCTCCTTCTACTGCTTACACCCACAACATTGAATGTTGTCTATCTTAATAAAATCCACCTAGTACTAGGCATTCCTAATTTCTAGGTCTCTTTGATTTGTTAAATTGATTTTAATAATAGGTTTAATAAAGGAAGAAACTAATCCCTATGGGATGTCACCGCCACTCTGTAACCCCTTGAAGTTGGTTTCACCACCCTGTGAGCACAACAATTAGGTAAAAACCCTCGAAAAATCAAAGATCCACAAACATACAACTCAACACAAGCATGATTCATATAAATCATTCAATAAACCCAAGGTCTACCAATTTCAACCAAATTTAGCTGAGAAATTAGCCACTATAATGTACCTCAAAAACCCAAATAATATCATTTTTACAATTCAAATAAAAATTAATAAAGATTAAGATTAAGAGTAATGTTAAAGAAATACAAACAAATGTGTAATCAATCCTCCAAACCTGTAGCCCATTGGGCCTACAAGATGTCCCCAACGCTTGATCTTCCACACAGCCCAAAATGAGCTCAAATCAAGTAAAACCAAAACCTTAGAAAAAGTTATTATTCAAGAAGAACGTAGGAGAAACCCTAAGGAGGGTGTTCTCCCTCAAAAACCGAACCCTCTACAAGTCTGAAAGACTATATTTATATGCATTGGAAAATGGGCCATTGATGGGCTCCAAACTCGAAGTTTGCTAATCCAACCCGTCGTCCTTCGCCTAGGCAAACTGAGCTTCACCCAGCGACACACGTGTCTCTTCCCCGATGTGGTGGTCCTTCGCCAGCGAGGCCACGCCTCACCCAGCGAACCCGAGAGAGGTCTTGGCATGATTCAAATAGCAGTGTTGGTCCGCCTAGGTGAGTTGCTCCTCCGCCTAGGCGAAACTCGCTTCAGCTTAAGGCTGGCCTAACTTCTAAAGCAACTGAGATCTTCTAATTCTCGCCTGCCCCGCCTTCATGTCATTCGGCCTCTTTCTTAAGGCTTTAATTTTCTTCATATTCTCGTAAAAAACATTTCGAATGGGGGATTAGTAAATATTGATAACAGGTGTGTGAATTTCATCTAATGAGGAAATGCATGAAAACACACTCAAAATGGCTGTATAATCCACACCAACAAGATACACTGGCACATGTCCAAGGGGAACTGAGACATGAGGTTTACACTTCTCACCCCCTCAATTTCAGCCACACCTATTCCCTATTCTCCTTTAGGTCCATCTAGGTCATGAAGTATGGTACTTGTATAAGACAGTGTTTTCCTTGGGAATCCTATTGGTCACCTCTCAGTCCACACAATAAGACTACCCGGACTATGCTCGAATCAATCACCTCTCGGTCCATACGATCCTCACATAATGTTGAGAGGGTACTACTCCTAATGAAATCCATCTAGTACTAGGTACTTAATTCCCTGTGAATTTCTTTGATTAGTTTAATTAGTATTTCAATTAACTAATTCATACCTTAAGAGACCCGAGACAAAATTTTAGGGCGTAATCCAAGCGTCACCAAGGATGCCCTAGTATGGGGATCGAATAACCAACTCTCAATACGGATTAATTAATTAAAACCATAATAATCCTAAGAACTACACCAACTAACATCTACACAAGCATGAATTCACAAAACCATTCTAAAAAATATATAAATCAAACATCAATTTAAGCAATCAACCCTAGAGGAAAGTTTAGCTACTCGTTACAACCCACAAATCTATTACATCCATAATAATGAAAGAGATGAGAAGAGAGTGAGAGTTAGAGATACAAAATGAATACGAGATGAGGAATGCTCTAAACTCGGATCTTAGGTTGTAGGAGGTCCTCTAGTTGATGGATTCTTCAATATTACACCAAATCTAAAGTGAAAATGAACAAAATCACAACCCTAAAGTGATTCAAAAAGAAGAGAGGAGAAACCCTAAGGAGGGTGTTCTCCCTTAAAAACCGAACCCTAAACAAGTCTAAAATACATATATTTATAGGCCTTGGAAAATGGGCCACTAATGGGCTCAAAAATCACTGTTTGCTAGTCCAACCATCGTCCTTCGCCGCGACAAAGGCTTCTTCACCTTGGCAAACCCAAGAGCTGTTTTCTCATTATGTTTCCTTCACGCAGAATTCAAGGATAGTTTACGGTGAACCTCTTCACCGAGGCGAAGGATATCTTCGCTGCGGTGAACCTAAGGCTTTATCTTTCTTTCTTTCGGGGCTTCTCACAAGGGCAAAGCCTTTCCTTCACCTCTTCAGCCTGGCTACAAATAACCACGCAACTCAACAACTTCCTCTTCACTTGGTTTCTCCATCATTTTGCTTAATTTTCTTTCTAGTCCTGCAAAATATAAGAAAGTGGGAGATTAGTGTAATCTTTAAGAATACGAGTGTGAATCTAGCATTTAGGTTACCAAAATACATGCAAAACACTCTATAAATGCTAATAAGATTCACACTTATCAGTACCATTGGGTTGTATTTCGAAATAAATAAATAAATAAATAAATAGGAGTTGAACTCATTATGGATGCTTTCACTATTCACATTAGTTATTCTTATCAATTTTAGCTCAAGTGAATTCTCCCACCAACCAATTTTAGAATGCTAGGTTTGAAGCCAATAATGCTGAAGTATACCCTACCCTTTGTAGGTATTGTAATGGCTCTCATATGAGCATAGATTGTCAGATGAAGAATCCATTCATAAAAGCTCAACTACCCCATCTTCCACAAGAAAAGACATTAACTATAGCAAAGATGGCTAGTGCTCATGCTCGGTTCATAAATGAAGCAGGCCAAGTTCAACTAGGGAAGAAATTGAGTATAGCAGAGATGGCTAGAGCATATACCCGATTCATGGATGATGCTATGATAAAGCCAAACAATTTATTCTTAGAAGACCAACAAGAAAATTTGATTAGCACCATTGAAGTGAATCCAAGAGAAAGAGATTGGAAATTCATGAAGACGTCTCTTTATGAAGTGGGGGAGAAATTGAAGAGGTAAATGAAAAAGAGGAAGTTGAAGAGTCAATTGAGCAATTGAAGAATGAAGAGGAGTCAACTTCTCCCAAATCAGAATAGAATAATGAAAAAGTTGAGATAATTCTGGAGATGACACCTTGGGCATATGTGCAAGAGGAGCTACCAAGTGAAGACATTCCATACATTTTGGAAGTGGAAGAGGTCATAATGGAATTGATTGAATACAAGGAAGCCTCCGTCGAGAATATAACGATCACATCATTCAAAGAGAATGTGCTCGAGCAACTAAATGGGCACACACGGTTCTTGGGAATGTATAGAGAGGGCATCATCATTCTTCGCTCGTAGTTCTATGAGTCCGACTCTAGAAGAGCAACTCGGGAGGCAAACCTGCCTTTTTAGTTTTTTTTCCATATTTTAGTTTTAGTTCCTTTTGTTAGTTCTTGTTTTACGCTTTTATAAATTTAGGAAGTTTTATATTAGAATTTAATCTTGTTTAGTTTTTGTTTGTCGCTTTCAAGCTTCGAGGTCGATGCGACAAAGAAAGGTAGATTGGGAAACCTAATTTAGGCACAGAAACATGCAGAGTATCCTTTTTTAGGGAAGTTGTGCAATTTTTATACTTATAAAATTTTTTGTTTTCAAGAGTTTTCCTTCAACATCTCAATGTTGGCTTCCAACGTCACAACGTTTGGATGAAGGGTTTTTCTGAACTCTCTACCACATTACGACATTGGAAGCCAACCTTCAGCACCCTCTTAAGTTCATCGCAACGAGCATCACTCCGTCGTGACAAACCAGGTCCCAACTTTCTATACCCTCTTGGGAACGTCGCAATGTCGGCCTAAAATTTTAGTTGAACCTTCTATAAAGTCGCAACGTTGCCTTTCTATTAAGCATGTACAGGCTATTTTGTTCCATTTTCATCTTCTAACTCTCACTCTCTCTCAATCTCTCGTCCAGGTACCTCCATAGCAGATCTTCCACAAGCCTTTCAAGTTATTTTCAAGTGCCCTAAAGTGCCTAAGCACAACATTTGATCGAGATTCACTAGTCTTCTTCCAATCACCAAGGCTTATCTGGTTACTTTAGAGGACAAATTTAAGATACTAAGGCATAAATCTTCAAGTTTGTTGTTGCTTTGGATTTGTTTGACATTGAAGTGAAGACAGGATGTATCAGAACTCTAAGAGACTGGACTTTTAGGAAACTTTGCACAAGGTCGCACACCAGTGTTTCGCTAAATTGCCCGAGTGACACCGTGTGTAAGGGTATACAAGAGCACTATGATCACCTTAGTGTATTGAGAGGCATTTGTGTGTAAATTTGAAGGTCTTTAAGCCACATTCTCAACCCTAACCACTCTATGCCATCATGTCTTCCAAGAAACAAAAATTGAGCTCAAAGAGGAGCCATAGAGTTGAAGAACTGATGGAGGACTATGATCGCACAAAATTTTTGAATTTGGAAGCCTCTGAGAGATTCTCACTAATCTCTACGAATAGATCCTTCATCAAGGAGAAGGGATTCCACCACCCGAAGGATTTTTTTTCAAGAAAACAATAGCAAAAAAATAGTGGAAGGCACTTTGCCAACCCTAGGCCAACTGCCACAATGGTTATACGAGAGTTCTACGCCTCAACTCGCACTTCATATGGTAAAGAAAGAAAGGGTAAGAGGGGTTTTGCAGACTTTAGCATGGAGTCTATTAATAAGTTCTATAACTTGGAGCTGGTTAATGAGGATGCCTATCTTAGACTCCAAGAAACCCCTAACTACTCTAAAGTGATAAGAATGCTTACCAATAGGCAAGGTGAGTGGAAGACAAACAATGAGGGGCATGCGATGCACTTCAAGGCCAAGCACTTGGACTATATCCCAAAAGTATGGCATCACTTCATCACATCTCGACACTCCAACCACTAATGTGTGTGAAGGTCGCCAAACATGCCTCACAATTACGTGATCATTCAAGACATTCCTTTTGATGTGGGACAAATCATAGAGGATGCCATCCTCTATAACAAGGACGCTAGGATGAACCTTGGGTACACATTCCTCATATACGGACTATGCAAGAAAGCCGAGGTGCCCTTGGAAAGTGATGAGGCTTGGATACACCCCATCAAAGCCATAGTTGTGAAGAAGAACAAGTCGGGTGTGCCAAGGCTTGAAAGGATGTATGATTCCAAGAATGAACCTTTAGATGAGGAAGAATTGAGGGCTTATCAAGCCATGCATGAGGGGAGAAATGAAGAAAGATGAGAAGTGAGGCAATCCTCTACCCAACCTCCGCCACCCACATCCTATGAGGAAGAAGATTCCATTCCCCCGAAATCTATAGAGGATCAGCTTCATTAACTCACTACAAGTTTTGATTCATTTTGGGATGAAACCCAAGAATATCAAGTATCCATGACACAATAGATGGATGACCTCAAGAGTAAAGTGAGCACAGTTCTAGGCAATCAAGAGATCATCAAGCAACAACTCGCTTAGCTCCTTTCCTATCACACTCCACCACCACCACCAAAATGATCATTCAGATCAGTAAGGGAGTTCACTTCACCATTCTTTTATGCTTATTGCCAATGAGGACAATGTCCATCTTAAATTGGGGGGTGAGGATGATTGGCTTAGTATTACTTGTTATTGGCTCTTGATTGCTCATTTATCATTCTTGGTCATTTTCATTTTTTTTTACTCACTTGTGCTTATCATGATCACACATGTCAAGGTCTATATGGATGACTTGAATTAATTAGGGGTGGTTCGTTTCTTAATTTTTCTTATTTGGCCTATCTTCAGGCCTTGAGCTTGTTAGTGTAGTTTCTAGTTTCTAGTTTTATGCTTTTTTATAATTCTTGCATGTTTTAGGTTAGTTTTTCTTTAGTTGTTGTTTTTCTTGCTTGTTTCATGTCTCTTGCTTGCTTGTGTCTTTTGTGTGCTTTTAGGTGTGTTTAGTGTGTCTTGAGTGAGTTTGATGCCTTGTTTGCTAGTAGAAGGTCATTTTGAACACAAACATTTGAAAAATGGCAAGTGTAAAGTGGATTGGACCCTTAGGTTTTTGAATGATCTGGAATTGTGTGCTTGCCTGGTATGGGTGACTTATTCACTTTCCTTGTGCTTCAAGAAGCTATTTTTCAAGGAATCTATCACACACATTTTTTATCTCCCTTGTATACCTCGGTCCTAGACTTTTTTACCTTGATTTCAACTAACCTTGGGGGATTCTAACCACCTAAGTGATAGGACACCAAATCAAAGATGATCATTATCGTTCCCCCAACTAAAAAGAGAAAAAATACAAAAACATAATAAAAGTGAAAAGAAAAGATAAAAAGTAAAGAAACAAGAAAATGTCAAAAAAGAGTTTTCGAATAAAATAAGTGGATTCACTGATCGGAATCTCGAGCATAGTCTAAGGAATCTTTCAAAGCCTAATGCCCTGAGCCCATGCTTCTTTTGACTTCGTCGCTGCTGAAATTGAGGGAAATGGCATCATCTACAGCTTGTTGAATAAAAAAGAGAGCCTTCGCATCTCTCTTTCGAGCATCTTTTAGAGTATCAGTTGTAACGCCATCTATGGGATAACCTCTCTCAACAAGGTCCCATAAATCCTGCGAAATGAAAAGAGACTTCATCTTTTTGTTCACACCTCACTACTTATGAAAGATTGGAATCGTAGCAAGCCCTTGGATTGTTAGCCATCTGACGTTCTGGCTCTAATACCATATGTTAACACTTGAAATAACTAAAATCTGGAAACTTAAAACATAGCTAATTAAGAACAGAGCAAATCTGGAACAAAGAATAGATCTTAAATAAAGGAGAAATAAAGTCAGTCTCTAAGAGGAGATTTATCAAACACCTTAGATGCACTCTGATGCAGAAAACTAAACCTACTTTATTCATACGTGAAGACTCTTAACTACAAAATCATTCAACAAAATGCAAGAAATACGGAAGGCATTATCTCACAACTGACCCATGACTATCAACCATAAAAGCACAACCCAACAACTCCTAATGAAATGCTAAAATGCTAAAATGCTAAAATGCTAAAATGCTATGACTAAATAAATAGGTTTGACAAATTCAAAACTACCCAAACAAATTGATGTATGCATTACCCGTAAAAAAGCTAAGGCAAGGAACAAAGTGAGGAATAGGAAAGCGAAGGAATTAAGGTTAGGGTATTCTGAATATGTTATTTAAAGGAATAAAAAAAAGGATATACAAAAAGATGCCGGGTAATACATGCATAGACTCCGTCTTTATACTTTGAATAATTCGTTTGAATTCTAGATATATATTAATCGAACATTGAACTACTAAGCCTCAACAAATTGAGCTCTATCATGCTACCTGTCACGTTTTGAACACAAGGGTGTTTAATAATGCCAAGGTATAGTTGAGAACTCTCAGAGGAAACAACCATACATGAAGCGGGAAGCAGCCAGGAAAGCCATATGATGATGGCGATTAGCTAGGCAGAGATTATCAACGCGTTTCAAAATCTTCAACAACCATTCTTCTGTAAAGAACTCATTATCACATTATTTTCCCGTTGGTATGTGGAAAAAAATAGTCATTTAGACTTGAAGAAGTGGCTAACGTCTGATTCATGGGAAATTAATTCGTGGTCCATAATCTGCAGGAACTGAATAATTTACAAGAAATAAGAGTAACGGATGGCATTAACTAATACACAGAAGACAAGTTTTCTTGTATGACTTTTAACTTGGATTTAGAAGTCATGGTCTTCCTGCAGCTTTATGGTACTAAACTTTTAACACCATAGGACGAGACACTGGGTTATGTAGCACATGATATTGATATGCATATCACAATATCCAGCGGGACAGCTGCTATTATAAAAATAACCATTAGTTTCTCAAATATATTAGAAACATATCCACGTATAATTGAGGTGTATGAACCCAACGGTTCAAGTCCTCCATCTTTTTCTGGGTTGATATATATTGAAGTATTGTTGCTACGGTGAGCATTTTCACTTGCATACCAGAAATCACCTAATCAAACATTTGATCATGTCCAATTATGTTAGTAGATTTTCTACTATTTATTAGTCACTTCTGATGTTTTCTCTAAAATTATTTTTAGAAAAATCACTTATAAAATAATTTTTTTTTTAAAGTACCTTTTAGTGATTTTTTAATAATATAAGTAATCTTCTAGATTTTTAAAATTGTTTCCTAAATTTTGTCAAGTACCTATTATTTTTAATAAGAACTATTTTTACATTTAAAAGTACTTTATAGAATCACTACCAAGAGAGCTTTTTATGAATCCAGTCATAGACTAACGTGAAATGAGCTTTGTCAGAGTCTGACTACAATACCTAATGTCTTTACCTCTCAAATAAAATTTTCCTTACATTCAAAAATATGGAAACAAACATTCCTTATGTCTGAGTTTCTCAGGATGTATCCCGATAGAAATTTGAAATTTGTGTCTGAGAGAAGAAGTTCAATAAACTTGAGCCAGTCAAATCATAAAACTTTACTCTTGACTTCCATATCCCACTTAGTCAGGAGCCTAAAGTAAAGAACCGATCAGTGAGCAAGCTGGTGGCCCTCACCGGGGTGAAATACTGGAAACAGTGAGCTGATTTGAGGATGGATTACTGGTTGGAGATTGATCAAACTGATGAAATCCTCTGCCAACGGAAAATGTAGGTTGCTTTGGTTCAGGAAGAGCCATTGATATACTTTCCAACAGAACAACCACCGAAGACATTGTGGGTCTGTCTGCTGGATCTTCCTGAACACACAATAGCCCAATATGAACGCATCTAACAATTTCCAGCTCAGCGGGGCTGGGGCATGATTCTGTCAGCAAAGAATCTACAAATTCTATTTCTCTTCCTTCATTCCAAAGCCGCCATGCCTGTCCATAAGCGCTTGATCTTTCAACTGATACTAATTAGAGGGAAAACATCCAGTTGCAGGTTTTGCATGTGGAGTAGAGTGAATAAAGAGAACTTACATATGCCAGGAGTGTAGGAGCAAGTTGTGTGAGGTAGAAGCCACTGTTTCTTTTCCCGCTGATGATCTCAAGCAAGACAACCCCAAAGCTTGAAAACATCAGATTTCAGAGAATATTCCCCCATTGCGTACCTGGAGCCATGCATGTAACCACTGTTCTAAGCAGTGAGCGAGCGTTACTGTGTGTTTTCTTGCTTTAAGTAAATTATTTTTAAAATTTTTAGCCGAAAAATATAGCAACCAACAGATCGATCGACTTACTATGTTCCTACAATTCTTCTTGTGTTTGCTGCATTTTGTTTTCCACAGAAAATCCTCGCCATGCCGAAGTCTGTGGCTGCCTTGACAGTTGTTAAGTCCATGAAGGGCAATTCCTGCGTACCAAGTAAAGTACTGGTCGCCAAATCATCATGATGTGAATGTGATCGTGTATGTAGGCTTTTCTTCTCATCATCTATAAGACAAAGAATTTTAATAGATTGTATTTCCAATATTAACCAACAGGCCGGGCTTTCCATTTTGATAGGGGGTGGCATACCATTTTGTGTTCCCTTCCTCCCCCAGTAATAGAGAATGCAGGGGCCCACAATAACTAATAGTGCAAATGTTGGTATACAAATGACCAACGCAAGCATCCACATCTTCCATTCCCTTGCTGCACAAAGCTTGGATCTTATATAGGTTCCATATATAATAAGAAGGACTATAAACTACATGCTAAAACCAAGCAGGGAATCAAGGTTTGGTTCCCAATTTTTTTATTCTAAAAAACACGGAGACATTAAATTTAGATAACAAAGAACAACGTTAAACAATAAAATTACATGCTTTCAAAATCGCTTCCTGCAAGAATTTTAAAACATAACCAAACTCATACTCAAACCCAATTATGAACGGTGAGTCATCTGCATATTCCAATCCATTACCGTTTAGGGAAATCAATTCACCTATGAGGTGATTAATTAGAGATTGAGTGTACTTAATAGTCGGCACTTTGTAAAGCGGTACACCTCAAACCTCATATGTTATCTCTGCTAAGAATTGTTCCACCTTCCTGACTTTTACAGCAACCTGAAAGATCTCCAAATGCCGACATCAAGCAGTTACTACACAAGACCCCAGGTTGAACCTTTGTACTCTTGTACAAGTCCATATATAGAAATATTCCTCTGACATGGCTTCTCCAACTTATTATGAGATTTGCAGGATCAAATGCAGTCTTCACTGGTGAGGTTCCCCTATTAAACCTTCAAAACACTATAAAAATTACCTGGAGAATCTGATATTTTCCAGTATATACCATCACTGGAACATCTGGTAGGAATATTGAAATCTCGGGCAAAATCTCATACCATAGCCTTCTTCACTCTTGCAAACCTTCATGATCTCTTACTTGCATTCTCCACACAGTTCTTACAATCCTTAGCAGCAACATCCCCTCTGCATATGCCCTTCCATAAACCTGATTAGTATTACTCCGACAGAGGTACTGTTAAAAACTCGTGAGAGATGTGTATCTGAAGATAGAGACTGAGAAGGCCCTTCCAGGCTATTTTCAAATACATTGGGTGGGTAGGTCTTGTTTGAACATGCTTTATCAAGAGGATCTGCAGTAACAGGAGTAAAGAGTAAAACCAGGGAGGAGGAAAGCAGCAATAGCATAGCGAATCTTTATCATTCGTCATATTTTTGGAGCAAATTAGATCACATCTTTCCCCAAAAATCAGGGAAATGAACATTTGAAAAGTGTTAGAACATCTCAACAAATTTAGCTCTGATCATGCTAAATAACCTCTCATGTTTTGAACACAAGGTTGTCGCTAATGCTGGCGTACAACAGTTGAAAACATCTCGAGAAACAATGCTTGAAGTGAGAAGTTAGAAAAAATTGATGTAGGACCAGTACCAAGTATGCCACATGATGATGGCAATTAGGCAGAGACTATCAATGCATTTGCTTGACCAACCATTCTTGTATAAAGAACTCATTACCACATTAGTTTCAGATTTTGCCATGGGCCCTGTAAGCCGGTTCTCTCCCATTGGTATGTGAAAAAATAATCATTTAGACTTGAATAGTGACTACCAATTGATTTATAGAAATGCTTGGTTCAACCTGCAGGAACTGAGTAATTTACAAAGAAATAAAAGTAATCGATGGCTATATTGGGTGGCATTGTCTAATACACAAAAGAGAAGTTTCCTGTATGACTTTTAACTTGATTGAGATGTCGCTGTCTTCCTGCGGCTTCAATTATACTAAACTTTAACACCATAGGACGACCCTGGGTTAGTAGCGCATGGATGTTGGCCGCAGATCACAGCATCCAGCGAGTGGCGATATGCTATTTTTATAAAATAATCATTAATTTCAAATAAATATATAAGAAACATATCCAATATAATAGAAAATTATATTGACATCAAATGACTGAGATTGTCGCTCTTCCGAAAAGTAATGTTGAACCAAAATGAAGTTGACTATAATTTGAATCAACCTTCGCCCATCTGAACTCCATTTAAATGGCCATGTGATGGACAGATTAGTAAGGTAGGACAGCCCACCAAAGGACAGCTCAGCCTAGGCATGCTGCAAGAACAAATACCATTGACCAAACCTAAGTGCTAAATTCAGGATATATTAAGAACGAGGCTTAAAAGGTAATGGATAAGCCAGCCTAAATCAGCTTCATGGACAGATTAATCAATTAATAATATGTTCTAATTGGTTCTGCTAATGTCAACCCCCAGTATATTTTAAATTGAATAAGGTTCGTCATGCCTATGAGGTTTGCAATGAATATAAATCCCAGTCTTGGCGTTGTTGGGTAATATGGTGGATTATGATGTTGTGTTTATCTGCAAGAGACTGCTGAATGGCTTTTATGGTCCACTTTCCCGAAGTCAACCTTCTTCCTGATAATTGTGCATTTCATAGAATCATGAGTTCAGTTCTTAACCTATTCTTCTTGTTTGTATCAGATGCTTTTCTTTACCAAACAAAAAAATGGTTGGTAGTTTAAGATAGAATGGTGGAACAAATTGTGGTGGTCTTCTTGTTAGAAATCTTTGGAACATTTCAGTTGATTGTAATGAATCATCCTTCAAAAATCAAGTTATAAACTGGAACTGAGATCAATTGTATTCATAAAATCAAGGGCTCTTTTCTGCATCATACAAGACTACTAGGATTAAACTCCAGAAACCAACATTAGTGTATATTGGTTTCCAATATATATGATGAAACTTTTTACTAGTTCACCAGCTACATCAGCGAGGCCCGATATTTGAAATTGTCAAACCATTGACAGAATGACCACTGACATTTCTTTCATCCCAGTCAGTAAATCTTCCAATGGAGAAGGCTGGTCGTTCAGGCTGGTGGAGGGTTACAGTTTCACTTTTCAACATGACAACAACATATGACATGGTTGGCTTATCAAAGCATCTTCTGAATGCATAGTAATCCAATGTGGTAAAGATCTCAAAATTCAACTGACAGCATGATTCAGCCAATACTGGGTCCATCAAATCCAACCCCTTTCCTCCATTCCATAGTTGCCATGCTTGCGGCATCATTTAGTGGGGTCAGGTTAAAACAAAACTGAAAACAGTAGTACCATCTAGAGAAGACAGTTTAAAGTAATCTAGATAAACTCACATAAGCTAGGAGGCTAGGAGCACGCTTGGAGAGATGGGAGCTAGCATTCCTTCTCCCAGTTATGAGCTCAAGCAAGAGAACTCCAAAACTAAATACATCAGACTTAAAGGAATACAGCTTCCATAGCATACTCTGAGCCATGTATCCCCTATCCAAAGAAAAAGGATGAAATTTAAGTTGGGATGGTAAGGGCTAAGCATATAGCATGGTGATGGTGATTGGTATTTTCATAAAAAAAAAGAAAAAAAGAAAAAAAGAAAAAGAGAAAAAGATCACTGCTAAAAACCAAACAACTAGCACTTACCATGTTCCAACTATTGTTGCAGTGTTAGCTTCACCTTCACTTCCTCCAAAAATCCTTGCCATTCCAAAGTCAGATATCTTTGGGTTCATCACAGTCCAATAGCACATTTTAAGATCCGTAATGATTCTAAGTCGAGAATCTTCATGAAGATATAGAATTCCTCGAGCAATTCCAACAATAATATTAAATCGTCTTTTCCAATCAAGTTGTGCACGTCTCCTTGGATCTAAGCATACCAAATAAAAATAACTCACTTGAAAAAAAAACCTTCTAGTATTTATTTATTTATTTATTTATTTGAAGAGAAAGTAATGATCTTGAACAAAACAAATTCAAACCCAAAGCTAAAAAACATAAAAGCGTGCAAGATGATGTATACAAACCAAAGAGACAGACATCTAAGCTACTGTTAGGCATATATTCATAGACAAGCATCTTTTCCTCTGTGTCCACACAAAAGCCCAAAAGCCTGACCAGATTCTTGTGTTGAAGCTTCATTATTAGCAGAACTTCGTTTGTGAATTCCTCTGAACCTTGCTCAGAATCGCTTGAAAGCCTCTTAACCGCTACTTCCTTTCCATCGCGCAACACACCCTAAAGAAGAGAAAACACAAGGGTAATTCACGACCTTAGACTAATTAGAATTAGAATTCATTTTATACCTTGTAAACAGGGCCAAACCAATTCTGTCCGAGCTTATTTGATTCAGAGAAATGATCAGTAGCTTCATGTATAGTTGCTAAATCAATAAAGGGAAATTCCTGAGAATTCAGACTTTTCCTTCCTTGAAATTGATATGGACCTGTGTAACAGGTTTTGCTAATATCGGGTAATTGAACTTCTCGAATTAGATACTGTGTTCTCTCTGAAACAAACGGAAGAGAAGGGGGTGGGTCAATCACAAGGGGGTCCATGAGGAAGAGAGAAACCACAATCATTTATGCAAATATACATACAATCATTACCTTTTTTCTTTGAAGTCCTCGTTGCTAGACAATAGACATAGAAAGCCAAAGTTGCCACAGCCAAAGAGACAACTGATACACTTAAAATGATCAGAATCATCTCTATTTTCCTTCTTCCATCTGTATTTGAAAGAACATGAATAAAAATATGAAACTTCATTTTGTATTAATTAGTTTCCATTGATCTCAATCATTTTATTTAATGAAAACTATCATGGTAAAGATTAAGACTGTCTACAAGTACTTGCCTTTCCTTGTCCCTGAGTTTGTGGAGAAATAGGACCTTGGGTTCAGTTGCACCTTGATAAAAGGGTAGAACTCACCTTTAGATAGCAACTACGACTGAGAAGCCTTGCACCTCGTGAAAAATAGACTGCTAAGATTTGTGTTATGGCAGTCTGAAGGCATATACTACAGTTACCTGGGTGACAAGTCTGGAGTGCATTTCTACAAGTGCATATAAGGTATCTGTATCTGTAAAGATTACTGGTTTGGTGGCATACATGCCAGTTGAAGAATCTGAAACTGCCCGATTGGTAAGGTTCTGCAGGGTATCATTCACAACAGATCTAAACTTCAGCTGTTCTGATCCAGGTCCGAAAACATTCTTGGCATGATTATCTAGAGGAATGTTTCCTGTAGTACTCAAATGGCCAACAAATGTTTCATTAGAATAGAACATTTGGCATTCTTCCTCCCATATGATGGCTTCACTCATGTTTGGACAAAGTTTCTTGACAGCTAATGCTGCTGTAGAAATGCAGTTTCTGCATAGGTCATCTGTAATATATTAGAGGCAACAGAAAGGCACCATTACTCTGTCTGGGCCATTTCCAATGGAGGTATTATTGAAGTGGGAGACGGAAGCTTTAGAAGGTAAGGAATCAAGTAGAGTTTCAAGATTACTTTGAAAAAGACTATTAACTCCATAAATAGTGGTGGTTGAACAATCATTATAAGGAGGATCAGCGCAGACAAGATTAGAAAGCTAAAGGAGAACAAAAGACATGATCAGAAGTGATTGAATGGTTTTTGAGACACTTTGAGACACTATACTTTCCATTTGGAATAACTGTCTGGACGACCCTAATGCCTAGTTTCCTCTATCCATGTGGACTATAAACTACCCAATAGTCATTGGATTTTCCTGGAAAATGTTTTTCTGGATCTTAGGACAAGTATTCAGTCAGCAATCAGAGTTTCCTGGAAATTAAGTTTTGTGTGCTTAGAGAAGTCAGCCATAAATTTGACTTCTGTAGTTTCAGGACAGTGGTAAATATCCATCAAGGATGTACCAGGAAGGTGTCTATGCTTCCAAATATTAAATGAAGCTGACTCCAGGTGTTGGCTGTATGAATACGGCAGAATAGTATTAGTGCTAGCAAAACAATTATGGATTTTGCTGTATTTTCATAATAATATTTTAGCAAAACAATTTTCAAACGTTCCATAGAAAAATTGTACTGTTAATTACTCAATTAGTACCAATCTATAACATCAACAACATATAATGAACTACTAATAAAATCGATATTTTAATATTTTCATGATCTATGTGGTAATTATGTCCTAAAAGAAGTTTGGAATGGACTCAAATATTATAAAACTTGGCATATGGTAAACCCTATTATTTAGGCCAGCATCCTATATTCAATTAGATTTTTCTCTCCTTCTTGTAATTGACATGACAGTTAGCATGAGAGGCGTAATGGTGATCAAGACTCAAGCTAATAAAACAATGATTTTTTTCTCCTGGTAAGACATAAGATGAATGTGACTGCTGTGGAAAATAAGGATATGGAAAGAGACTGACAGTTTGCATAAATTTCATCTTGAATATATAAAATCTCAATCAATAGAGAATATATATTTATTAAATATTCAACTAGGGTTGCTGTTAGCATTGCTACCGACCGCTGCCATGTAGGATAGATGCATTTATCATCGTCTTCAGACGCTTGTGGAGTACCATGACCTTTAGACCCATTACTCAATGGGCCCAGGGCTCACTTGGCCCGAGTTGATAAACAGTTTAAGCCTATGAATCATATTGAAACCAGTCGGGCATTATCCAGACGGAGAGTCTTAAAGTCTGTCCGAAAGCTGTGGTGTCTTTCTTCTCAAATACTTGCTTTAGGGCGGCCTGGCTAGAATCTCAAGTCCCCAGCCGACCATCCTTCCGCATGAAGTTCAAGTATTGATAAGCGCATGGTGCCGAGGAAAATACGAAAAGAGATATTTATCAACGGATTTATCGGGCTTCAAATCTCTTATTTCGGGTAGATTAATTCGATAGAAAAAGAAGATTTTATCCTCAAAATCAAGGTAGGATTTGTGAACTCCGCACCATATAACCTAAAGATCCCACGAGGTGAAGGTAAAAATTCCAACCGGTGGAACTCGCTGCTTCTCATTCTCCATCTTGTGCTAACTTAATCATCAGAGAGCGTGGTCGGCACATCGCCGCCGGATTACCTTTTTCCAGGTTCACGTTGCATTGATGATGCTCAGAGTTCCCGACGATCAAGGTCCTTACACTGATCGCCGTCTCGTGACCGGAACATCGTGAAGTCTCGTCACTTCGTTGCAAGGGCTTGCTCTTCAACGATCGTCTGCAGCCCTTCATCACTCCAGACTCTATCGATTCCCTTCTCGCACTCGATCTGCTCTAGGCAATCATAATATCAAGCCATCCGATGAACCAATCACCAGAAGATCAATTCCTCCATTGGTTTCAGGAGATGGAGAAAAAACAGGAGGAACAAGCACGACAGATGAAGGAGATGCAAGAACATATTGAATCGCTTTTGTGGGGCCATGGAGAATGACCAACATGGTGCCTAGATAGAAAAAGCCGCAATCTTGGAAAAGATGTACGAGATAGTGGTCGAGTTGTGCATCTAATTGCTCTCGTAATAGAGGGCGAGCACGTTATATTCTCGATTTAATGCCAAGATCTCCAAATAGATGATGAGTTATCCTCAAGCAGTTCCCTTTCCTTGAGTCTCTCATCAATAAAGAATGCTCGAGAGAGCATAAAGGCCAAATCGCGTAAGAAGCCTTCTCAGCACCCTAGCTTCAATGATGCGATTAGTGGTGCATCCCCCAAGGTAAGGAGAGAGGTAAGCATGAGGCAGAACCAGCCAGATCAAGCCCCTAGGAACGCGTCAATATTGCCCCCAGGCACGATGCTACCAATGTCGTTCGTACATCTTGCCTTTGATACAAGGCCAACATTCTATATGCCTTCTACAACGAGCCTTGTCTCTTCCATGTCCATGGAGGAGTTGAGATAATTTTAACAAATCTCCCCGACAACATCGCTTAGAATTATCGCATCGATCCGATCGCCTCAATCGTAGGGAGTAAGTGGATAGCTGCCGCCTACTTTACCTAAGAGCAAGCAGTGTGCTTAAACTCCACTTCCCTTGTCATTGTAGCTAGCTTCTACATGTCTCTGCACCCCGCTCTTTCCATCTCCACTATCTTGATTTTGATGGGTTGCAGTGTGCGCTGTGCTCAACCCTTTCTCTACCGGTTGGATATTGATGAGGATGAATCATGCGTACATTTCAATTAAATTCTCGGTGTTCTTTATACCTAAAATGCATGATTCACAACCTTTTTCATTAATATTACGCTAATCCCTCATATTATATTATTCTCTAGAATATGGTAATGTTGGAATCAAAAGGGCAACTAAAAGACAGAAAAACAGAGTAGAAGCAGAAATGAAGAAAAGGAAGCATCACAAAGGTTACGGGTTCGCCACTGCGAAGACCCTCTTCGTCTCGGCAAAGGTGGCTTCGCAGCGACGGACCCGAAGCCTTTGTTTTTAGGCTTTCTAGCTCTTTAGGCCATTGATGGGCCCGTGTCTCGAGGTATAAAAAGGGAGTAATTTTGAAGAAAAAAGGGGATTGGATCAGGAAGAAGAAGGAGATACAAGAGGAAGAGATCAATAAAGCCAAATTCGGGAAAGATCGCGAAGACGGAGTTTTCTGCAGTTCTCCCTTCAACCTACTTCATGATTTGAATTCTTCAATCTGTAATGAATACTATGATGAACTAATTGTTTTCTAGGATTTTGCCAACCCTAACCACAAGCCATGGATTGATTTCGCTGGGCTTATTTGATTATTAATATGAGTTCATATGTTTGCTTTAATTTCCGGGCTTCACTCATATGTTATTGTCTGGCCAACCGTGACATGCTAAAGCTGGGAGTTTGAGATCGAGAGAAGATAATTTCTAGGGACATGGTTGAAGCAACACTTGGGTAGTCGAAAAATAGAGATATTCCATACTACGAGTGTGGCACTAGGGTTTGCACATTTGTTGAGCCGAGGGCTATGCGTGAGATGCAATACACCCCACTCAAGTAGGATAGACAAATATATCTCGAGAGAGAATATCTTATAGGAAGGATTTGGGTTCACAACATAATCTTTTCATATAAATACTAATAAGTCCTTAATTTAATCGACACCCATCAAGAGTGATAGAAGACTAAGAAAAGCCTAGGTTTCTCAAACACTCCATATAATTCAACACACACGATTCTAAGTTTTTGTTAATTCTAATAATTTAAATATAATTCAATTATAGGATTAGATCCAAATATTGTCGGTCATCAAACCGTATCAAGACACCCCTCTCGAGGGAACCGAGCACTCGACTACCACTACACTACACAGCACTCCTGACGTGTGCACTCATAAGACACGAGCTCAGTGCTTCCCAATTAATTTTACACACTCACCATTGGCCAAGTTTTGGCGTCATGCTGTGGAGAAGTTTAGTGTTAATATTGACAATCAAAGCTAGATAGTACTTTGATCAGTTTTCTCTTTAAGCCCTTTTCTCACTTCTCGATCATTTCTTTTTACTTTATTCCCGGTTTACATGTTCTTCTTTTATCAGATCCGTGGTTGATTCGTTTCATTCTTATCTTGTGATTTCAGGAAAGTATTTAGAGTGCATGCAAAGACAAGGGCACAGGGAACTGTTTCCATTTGATCTTGAACTTTAATGTACATCGTATCGACATGTAGTATCTATGTAATTTCACTGAGATCATGCAGCCTTCCAGCGTTAGATGCAGACAGATATTCATGATGGGACGAACGTCAAGTCAAGGATTACAATTAAGTATAATGGGGTAACCAAGAAGTCAGTCAGACTGCGCTGGCTCCCATTGTCACTTAGCTTATCTGCTAAACACCTGGTCGACCACCAACCTCCGTAATTCATCACCTCATGGAATGACTGGGTGAATTTATGACCAAATTTTCCCACCCGAAAATAGCTCAATTGGTGCAAGAAATTACTACATTTAGGTAATTGAGTGAGAACCCAAATTCGAGGCTTAGAGAGATTTCATGAGCTATTGAGGAGGTGCCCACATCATGATGATCGCGGGCTGTGTGTGCATAATGCTCTTCAATGGTCTAAGTTGACCTCAACTAGGGACAATCATCGATGCTTCAAATGTGAGAGGTGCTTTTGATGAAGAAAACCACATATCAAGCCCATGAGATTTTGAGGATACAAATGTAGCAACACTAATCGCTGGCCTGAGATAGATCAAGACTTCAAGAAACCCTCAGAGCAAACACGCAGATTCTCAGAACTGCAAACCATGTCGCCTGGGGCTTAACTAAATGGGCCTACAAGAGCAACTGGCACAAGAAATGCCATTCGTATAACTGTGGAAATTTTAGAATCTTGCGATGGACAAAGACAAGATCAGCGAGTGTCGGGCCAGTAAGGGCGATGATTAGATCATTCTCCAATATGTGAATCGCTGAGAATCAACTACAAGCAAGGGCAAGATGGGGCAATGTGGAAGATAGAACAAATAATCGAATCGTAGTCGACGTGTGTTAGAGATGGTGAGGTAACCAAGGTAATCAGAACAATCAGAATTATGGTTAGAGGAATAGTCAGAACAACATGCCACCACCACGAGTGAATGAACCAACCCTTGAGAAGAAAGTAGACTTAAGAGCAGCACTTCAGATAAATGTTTCACTCGAATCGCCTTTATGAATGAGACAAAGGCGAATTTGCAAAGCTAGACCACCCAATTGAACAATCAGGCAGCACAATTGAGAAACTTAGAGGTGCAAATGGGCCAAATGGCCAATTTGTTGACGGAGAGGTAGCGGGGAGCATTACCAAGCAATTCTGAGGTGAACTTGAGGCGAGAGGGTAACAAACAGGTGAAAGAGGTAACATTGAGGAGTGGCAAAGAAATAGCAGCATCAGGGCAGCCACCAGTGCTAGGGGAGGTAGAGATAGAAGAAGTAATCCAACCTAGCCAAACTGACAAGGTAGTAGGGGAACAGCCCATCGTAAAAAGCCGGTGAAAAGAAACACCAAGATCAACCACAAAGGACTGAACCCACTATCCCAATCCCATACCCTCAACGCCTGAAAAAGAGCAAATTGGATAAGCAATTCACCAAATTTCTGGAGGTGTTCAAGAAACTCAACATAAACATTCCTTTTGCTGATGTATTAGAGCAGATACCCATCTATGTGAAATTCATGAAAGAGATACTGTCCAACAAAAGAAGATTGTCAGACTTTGAGACAGTAAACCTCACTGAGGAGTGTAGTGTCATCCTGCAACGAAAACTGCCACAAAAGTTGAAAGACATCGGTAGTTTTACTATATCGTGCACAATTGGAAATTCCATCTTTAAGAAGGCCTTGTGTGATATGGGAGCAAGTATTAACCTCATGCCGCTATCTATATTTAGACGATTAGGATTAGGTGAAGCTCGCCCAACCACAATCACACCTGGGGCCTAAGTGATAGGTCACTTAAACACCCTCGAGAGGGAGGGATAAGACGTTTCGTCAAGGTGACGTCTGATATTTCCTGCATATTTCATTATTCTGGATATGGAAAAAGATAAAGAAATACCTATCATATTGGGTAGGCCATTTCTAGCGACTAGTAGGGCACTGATTGATGTACAGAAGGGAGAGTTGATATTGAGAGTACAAGAGGATGAGGTCACCTTCAATGTATTCAAAGCCATGAGACACCCAATAGAGAGCGATGCATGCTTTTGGTGAGACTATCGAGGCTATAATGTCTACAAAGTGGTCCCACTCGACCCTTTGAAGCTAGCTCAGACAGAGTGATTCGTAGAACTTGAGGAAGAGGTCGGCTGGCATGTGAACTCGGATGAACTCCTTCAAACCTAATGGAAGGAAATACTAAGGGAACTTTGTGAAAACACCACGCCACTACCCTCTCTAAACAACCACCCAAGGTAGAGCAAAGCCATTACCTTGCCATTTAAGGTATGTTTATCTTTGGGAGGTCCCAGACTCCTACCAAATATTATTTCAAATGCCTCCGACACAAAGATCGGCTGAAGAAAGTTATTCAGCAGTGCTTAGAGACCACAAGGATGCAATTGGTTTGCCTCACGGGACAGCTGTGGATCCGTCCCCTATGTATGTATCGACTTGTTAGAAGATGGTCATAAGTCGTCAGTAAAAGCATAAAGGAGACTGAATCCAACTATGAAAGAGGTTGTCCTTAAGGAAGACTAAAAGTGGGTCGGATGCTGGTTATATATCCTATCTCCTCGACAAAGACTGGGTAAGTCCAGTACAGGTAGTACCTAAGAAATGAGGGACAACATTGATTAAAACAGCAGATAATACCTTGTTACCTTCCAAAACAGTCACAGGATGGAGGATTTGTATTGACTACTGGAAACTGAATAAGGCTACTTGAAAAGACCACTTTCCACTACCATTTCTGGATCAGATGTTGGATAGACTAGCAGGGCATGAATACTACTGTTTTTTGGATAGATATTCCTACATAATCGACGCTAGCAGTCTTAAAGACCAAGAAGAGAAGACAAATATCCATCGCCCATATGGTACGCTTTGCATTTAGGCGAATGCCATTTAGGTCAGTGAACACATCGCACATTTCGTCAGATGATGGCCATATTTTCAGACATGGTTGAAAAGACAATTGAGGTATTCATGGACGACTTTTCAGTATTGGGGAGTTCTTTTGATGATTGTCTAGAGAACTTGAGAGCGGTGCTTGTTAGGTGTGAAGAAACCAATCTTGTATTGAATTGGGAAAAGTGCCACTTTATGGTACAAGAGGGCATCGTACTTGGCCATCGGATTTCGGCAAGAGGAATAGAGGTTCACCGAGCAAAAATTGAGGCAATAGAGAAATTACCCCCACCATCATCAGTGAAGGGCATAAGAAGTTTTCAAGGACACGCAGGGTTCTATTGGCGGTTCATTAAAGATTTCTCTCATATTGCAAAACCGTTATCCAGTCTGCTAGCTCAGGAGACACCTTTTGTTTTTTATGAACAATGCCTGCAAGCCTTTTCAATTTTGAAAGATAAACTGGTATCAGCTCCCATAGTTGTAGCACCATACTGGGACCTTCCGTTTGAGCTAATGTGTGACGCCAGTGATTATGTGATCAGAGCAAAGGCTGGCAAAAGTGGAAAGGGATATTTCAAAGGTCATCCAATTATGGTAGCCGAACTCCTGACGATGCTCAACCTAATTATGCCAATTAACGAAAAGAGCTTATTAGCCATTGTTTTCGCCTTTGATAAATGAGGGCCCTGTTTTGATTGGCAATAAGGTGATAGTGCACACTGACCACTTAGCCATTAAGTACCTAATGACAAAAAAGGATGCAAAGCCGAGACTAATACGATGGGTACTTATGTTGCAAGAGTTCGACTTAGAGATAAAAGATAAGAAGGGAATAGAGAACTTAGTCGCGGACCATTTGTCACGATTAGAGGGGTCGAGAGACGAAGTGCAGATTAATGATAATTTCCCAGATGAGCAACTCTTGGCAATTGAAGACATTTAGCCGGTTCCATGGTTTGCTGACTATGTGAACTTCTTAGTGGCTAAAGTGATTCCTCCGGAGTTTAGCTACCAAAAGAAAAAGAGTTTCTTTGCACAATTGAAGCACTATTACTGGGAGGAGCCTATCTTATACAAACATTGTGTCGATCAAGTGATAAGGAGATGTGTACCGGAAGAAGAAATGGGTAGTATTCTAAGTCATTTCCATACCTTACCATGTAGGGGGAATTGAGGCCAGAGAACAACAAACAAAGGTACTCATCCTGGCTTATCGTCTACCTTATTCAAGGATGCTCATCATTTTGTAGCCGGTTGTGATAAGTGCCAAAGGACGGGCGCGATTTCCAAAATGTGGGATGAACCTCATGAACCCACCGAAGTCGAGCGTGCCTGACTGTACGGGAACGACTTCACGACCTTCCCCTATCCAATCACATGTATATCCTCCCTGGCCGTAGACTCACGCCTCAAAATGGGTAGAGGCAATACCGACACGCACCAATGATGCCAGTGTAGTAGTCAAGTTTCTTCACCCACATATTCCACCGATTCTAAGACTCCACCAGCATCGATCACGTGATGCTATGGTACCTCATTTCCTAATAAGCGAAGTTGGATAAATTCCCGTTGTAAATATGGTGTGAGACATCGAACTTCACTCGCATATCACCCGCAGGCGAATGGACAAAGCGAGGTGTCAAACGTGAAATTAAGTCCGGCCTACAAAAACGGGTCAACAACTCAAGAAAAGATCGTCGAAGAAGATTGATGATGCACTTCAAGTACTGTGACAACCTTAAGACCCCTCTCTCAGCATGTCCCCCTTTTGACTAGTCTATGGGAAAGCATGCCACTTGCCAGTAGAACTGGAACATAGAGCATATTAGGCGAGTAGGTGGTTGAAAATGGATAGCAAATTAGCAGGAGAAAAGCGATTGTCGCAGCTCAATAATAGATGAGTTTCGCAATGAAGCTTATGAAAATGCCCGGATCTATAAGGAAAAAACAAAAGTGTGGCATGATAAAAATATTATGAGGAGAGCGTTTGCACCGGGTCAGCAAGTCTTATTATTCAACTCTCGGCTATAACTTTTCCCTGGAAAACTAAAGTCAAAATGGTCAGGTCTATTCACAGTAGTGCAAGTATTCCCCTATAAAGGAGTTGAGATACTGCATCCAGAGAAAGGATAGTTCAAAGTTAATGCTCAAAGGTTGAAATCGTATTTCGGAGGAGCTTTCCTTATTGAGAAATTGGACACCGCTCTAGGCACAGCTGAGAGAAGATAGCAGCAGCGCAGTCAAATCCCCAACAGATTCTGTTGTTGTTTCCAGACTTGTTTCTCTACATTGCAGGATTGTCGAGCTAATGACATTAAACATAGCGCTTCTTGGGAGGCAACCCAAGCATTGTGAAATTTTCTGTTTTACAGGAAATTTTTTTGTTTTTGGGCATCTTAACCTCAATTGTTTTTGCCCATACTTTCTGGTCCTCCGCGGTGAAGCTTGCGGAGGGCAATATTTTTAGTGAGCCTTTAGTCACATTTAGCTTTCTCCGTTTCACGCGAGGCTGACCACACTCTTGGTTCGCAACTAAGCTCGCCCACCGCTTGCATAGCATGTCTGCTGCGCTAAGGACCCTTCGTCGCGGCGAAGCGACTCGTATTCTGGCCTCTTTAAATACCCGAGATGGCTTTTTTCCCCTCCAATCTGCCAGTGGCACCCCATCTTCTCCTTGCGGCTTTTGTGTGCCATTTTTTTTTCGATGAGCCGTTCTGCGGATCACTATGGCGCCCTAAGAAGACTCGCCCAACCAAGTGGTATCGCCCGTTCCACATCCCAAAGTGCACACTCCCTTCAAACGACCCGCATTGTTTTATTTCTCAGGAGGCAGAGCGGCTCTACCACGTCGTCAGATTGCTCTTTCATCTCGGGAGCAGGTTTTCCAACTCGACGTATCTTTCAATTTTACCATCCAGACTCGAGGTTGGTAGACCTTATGTGCTCCCCCGACCCCAGGAGTGGCCTCGGTCATCCGCGAGTTCTACTCCAACCTGCCATTTCGCCTAAGACCATAGTGTTCGTCTCGAGGTAGGTGGTCACTTCAACAGACGGATTATTAGAATACTATATCAGCCACGGAGGAAGACAAAGGAGGGAGTACCAGGCGCCTTTTTGTCCCATCGGACTTGCTGGCCTGATGTAGGAGCTCACACGTGGCTGTGGCGTGTGGAGATCGCCACCCGTCGACCCGGCGAGTCTCTCACCTCACATTTCCGATGACAGAGCTTCACGCCTGCGGGCGGTTTGGTATAATTTTTTATCCGTTAAAATTAAACCTTCACTCGCATCTTAGTAATAATGACCAAGGACAAGACGTATCCTCCTATATGCTATGACTAAGGGACTCCGCTTGATATCTGGATCTGGCCATCGAGCCCGGCTGATCGAAGACTCACGACGCCAGACCGGGTGCCCCGATCCATCCCTCCCTAATCACGCAGCTATTCGATATGTTGCGCCATATGTTGACCCGAGGAGCAGCAAAGAAATACTACCAATTCCACCGCCAGGTGAAGTTCGGGAGCCTTGATGAGTCCCATGGATTCAGACCGAGGATGATGTCCCGCCACACCTAACGCGAGCAACCCAAGACGACATCTTGAGGTCCCCTAGTTCAACCCAAATTCTTGACGACTGTATACATGCACTCACCGCCCACTTTGAGGCTTATTGGGACGAGCCTAGGAGCACCAAGAAAAACCCAGGCCGACATGGACTCCATCCGAGCGTAGATGCATGCTATCCGAGCCACCTGCAGACTGCATCACCCGTAGTCGGCTTAGCTTCACATTCCACACAAAGATCGCCCCGCCACCATCGCAGCGTTGATATTTTTTACCCGGGATCGCCTTTACCTTCGCTTTTCTTTCTCACATTATGACACCGTTCAATTTAAGTTTGGGGGTGTGGGTGTATGGGGTTGGACTTCGTTTTATTTTGACTAACTATGTATGACCTAGTATATTTTGACTGTTATTTTGACTTAGTTTTATTTTAGGTTATTTTTGCTATTCTTGCATAATTAGGTCCATATTTTTTCTTTTTATTATCTTTGCTATTTTTGCATGCTTAGGCTAAATTTTTCTTTTTAAGCGTGTGTTAGGTTTTCTCCCATGCCCTCACATGTATGCAAATTGCACATATTAGAATATGAAAGTCTCCAGAATTGGTATTGAGCATCCCTGTCTTAATTTTGAGCATGATGGCAACAAAAGGGAATTGTAGTAATCGCAAAAACAACCCATGTTCAATGGGAAGTGGACCTCGAGGATTGTTCGACAATCGATCATGAAAAGTCAAGACTAACCAATAACCGGGTCACCCTTTAGATCTCAAGAACTCACCCCAAAGTAGGCTAACTTGCACACACATACACACGTTGATCTTGAGGTATGCTTTGATTCCTGACTCACCATAAGAGAGTCCTACGAACTAGGGAAGTAAACACCTAAGCGACGACACCTAGAAAAAGGACGCTGAGCCCCAAATAAAAAAAAAAAAATATATATATATATAAGAGAGTATATAGCAGAAGAGTATATATATATATATATATATATATATATATATATATATATATATATATATATATATATATATATGTGTGTGTGTGTGTGTGTGTGTGTGTGTGTGTGTGTGTGTGTATAATAAGAACAATGGTGATCATCCAATCGGAATCCCGAGCACAGTCCGAGGGGCTTTTCAAAGCCTAATGCCTTAAGCCAACTGGCCGGGAGCCATTGACTTCACTGTCCGCCACATGGGACAGAGGGATGGACGACCCATATGATCTAGACCCTGTTCGTTGAGTGTCTCCTTGTGTGAAGTTCTAGGGGAACTGAATGCCCGGTGCCCTTAACCAACTAGTGGGGAGTCACCAATGGATCCTTGCTACAAGAACCCTCACCTAAAACCCCTTGGTACTAATACTCTTCCTGAATTGGTCTTAGAGTAAATCCCCTTAGGAGTAACTGAAGTGAATAAATTGGTGTGTTCTCATCCTCCCGTGTTAAGCCATTATTCCAAATAGCAGTTCACTTGTTTGGGGTACTGTACCAAACCATGCATCTGGAGATCACATCTCGACCGGGCAATAGACCTCTTAGAAAGATTATCGAGCAATTTAAAATGGTCGACCTTACTCAAGCCAACCTCGAGACGTCCCGTACAAGTAAAGCCTGAAAAAGCCAAACAATTAAGATAGTCCCCGGTCTTGAATCGGGTCACTATGGACCCTTCTTGTCATTATGGCGCTTAACCCATATCGTCATATATTTTCACATATTCTTGTGTACCATGGGTGGAGTCTATTCTTGCTTGGGGATAAGCAAGAAGCTAAGTTTGGGGGTGTTGATCGGGATGAATCATGTGTACATTTCAGTTAAATTCTAGGTGTTCTTTATAGCTAAAATGCATGATTCACAGCCTTTTTCATTAATATTACTCTAATCCCTCATATTATATTATTCTATAGAATATGGCGATGTTGAAATCAAAAGGGCAGCTAAAAGACAAAAAAACAAAGCAGAAGCAGAAATGACGAAAAGAAAGCATCACAAAGGTTACGGTTCGCCACTGTGAAGACCCCCTTCGTCAAGGAGGAAGCAAATCACACTACACCCTTCACATCGAACTGTAAAGCCCGAAACAAAGGCTCAGTCCTCGCCGTGAGCTCTCACCTTCACGCAGCACGGCCAGATTCCCTTTCCATTACGGGAACTCGAAAAAAACCCTAGCTCTTTGGGCCATTGATGGGCCCGCGTCTCGAGGTATAAAAAGGGAGTAATTTTGAAGCAAAAAGAGGATTGGATCAAGAAGAAGAAGGAGGATAAGAGAGAGACTCAATAGGAGCCAGATTTCCTGTGGAAAGATCACAAGACGGAGTTCAGAGTTCTCCTTCAACTCATCATGATTCAAATTCTTCAATCTGTAATGAATACTATGATGAACTAATTTTTTTCTCTAGGGTTTTGCCAACCCTAACCACGGTTTGATTGATTGATTTTCAGTTTTGGCTTATTTGATTATTAATATGAGTTCATATGTTTGCTTTAATTCTGGGTTTAATTACATGTTATTGTCTCACAAACAGGACATGCTAACGCCAGAGTTTGAGATCGAGAGAAGATAATTTCCAGGGACATGGTTAAAGCAACACATTGGTAGTCAAAGAATAGAGATATTTTAGACTCCATGAAATGTAGCATTGTAGGAATCGCATTATTTCAGCTTCTAGCCGAGGGTCGAAAGGTAGATTAAACTGAATTGACACCCATTAAGAGTGGTAGGAGACGGTAAAGCCCTAGCTTTCTCATCATCGATATAATTCAACACACGCAATTCTAAGTTTTTGTTTATTCTAATAATTTAGTCATAATTCACTCTAGGATTAGATCCAAATATTGTCAAGCTCACTGCTAGTAGTCAAATACACTTCTCTGGGCGAGACACTTGACTAACCACTACACTACGTCAACTCGACGCGTGCACTTACGCACACGGGTTTGCGTTTCCCAATTAATTTTACACACTCACCATTGGCCCGTCAGATATCTCGTTGGTGGAGATTTTTTTTGTTTATATCCCTAAGCTCCGAGACTAAAGTGTTGTCGAAGGTCCGCCCACAATCCAAAGCCTGCTCATAACCAAAGGTTCCCCCGACTCCCCAAGATCGAGGCAAAGGGGCTAGTCCTAGCAAGGCCCAGGCGAGACGCCCGGCTCTCTCGGCTTCCCTTTAACGTGAATCAATCCCTGGTGTTCCTGTGCCTGTTCTAGCGAATCTAAACTCATGGTCCGCTAGGGTGGACTATGTACCGCACGCACTGCTTTCTTGATTTCATTCAGACAAGTGAAAGTGAGGTCGGCTAGTAAACTGGATTGAGAAGGTTGGTTTGGAGAACATTAGGCGATTGCATGAGATAACGGAGGCAGAGCGCAATCATGAGCTTCTGTTGATAGTGAAGAATTTACGAGAGTTGGGTGGCAACCCTTTCCCTTATATTATCCACTTCGTTCCCCACTCGTTGCTTGCTGAGGTCATTAAGGGGGAGCATTTTGTTCTTACCGATCTCCTAAAGTTGGTCCCCAACAGCTCCTCTCAGGCAATTTCTACTAAAGAGGGTCAAGTAGGGGCCGCTACAAGGACCTTAGTGAGGTCCGTCGGTGCTGGCCACCCAAATTTTCGTATCCACGTGCTGCCCCCAGCGCCTAAAGAAGAGAGAGACGAGGGTGTGGAAAACAAAGATCATTGGAGCCAGGTTAGAAGATTTCGTAGATTGGGTGGGATTAGTCGATAGTGAGCCCGTCGAGGAGGAAGAAATGTTTAGTCTTGCCATCGGGTTTGCTACACGTATGCGCAACTGGCCATGAATCTTAGAGGATGAGGCCATCTCTGGATTACGGAGAGAGCGACCTGGCGGAGTCTCCTTCCTTATGAGGGGCTTTAAAAAGAAGCTGAGCCATAGTCTCAGTGGAATCCCCAAATCTAGCTTCTAGTGACTAACCGGCCTTAGGGGTTTGCCTCAGCGAGGCTAATAAACCTTTATAAGAGGGGGTTTTGACTATGATCCCTTCAATGTTGAAGAGGTTGGACCGAGTGCCTCATCAGGGGTAGTTACCGCTCTAGCACCCCCGCCCAAGTCCACTGGTGCAAGACCAAGCAAAAAACGGCTGCTTGACTGGGTGATGGTAAGCATGTATGTTCCGCCACTGGAGAGGGTTCACCCCTCGACGGATATGGTGGCTCCGGATCTCGAGAACGTGCTTAAAATTGTCCATCGCTGAAGCCCTTTCAACCAGGAGGAATCTCCGATTACACACATGCGTGACCTTCACCCGAATTACTTCCGGGTCCCTATGGCGGCCCGCTCAGAGCAATACACCATTAGCTTCCTGTTATATGGATAAGAGGACTTGGCTTTGTGGCCAGGTGATGGGATGCTCATCAGCAGCTCCTGACCACGCGGTGGGTTGGCGGTAAGTGCTAATTTTTAACACGTGACTACCAGTTCTATGTAATATTTCAGTAACTCCTGTTCTTCTTTAAATTTGAGATGGCCATTGAAATATGGCTTTGCCGGCAGGGTTTCGGTCCGCCTAAATGATGTCGGCGAGTCTTTATGCAGTCGGCGCCGCATCATCAAACTTTGAATGTTTCTTTGGCCAAGGCAAAATCTTCGGTAGAGCATTGGGAGATAGAGACCAAAGATGGCGCAACAAGCGTTATCCGGGTAGAGAAAGAAAAAGACGAGACTAAGGAAGAATCCAGAGAGGCCCAGTTAGTGGCTACGATGGCGGGGGGAGATACCCAGCTAGGGTAGGCGATGCGACTAAGGCCCTAAATTCTTTGGCAACTGAGGAGGAAGGCTAGCGTAGGTCAGAGGCTAAGGTTACCCGCTTAAAGGCTGAGTTCGCCCGTGTAGAGGGTGAGTGAACGTTGCTTTTGCTGGAGCTCGAGGCTTCTGAATGTGAGGTGTCTTCCCTTCAAGCCCAAGTAGGCAAGGATAGTGAGGACTTGGTGAAATACTACAAGGGGTCTCTGGAGCTCATATTTGCTTATGGCTATGGGTGTTGAGCATTTAAGAACAACATCTGTGGGGACCGGCCAGAGATCCTAGATGGCCATTCAGAGATCCTGGATGGCATGTCTCACTTTGCTAACCCACTTTCGCTAGAATTTTGTCGGCCTACGTTGCCCTCGGCCCCATCGATTGCGAGGCCAAAGAACTATAGAGTAGATCGGCGGCGGCGATTGAAGACTCGGAGGGAGGTGTTGTTGCCAAGGAATAGGTCTTTGTTTGATATGTTAGCTTCGGCTACTTTGGGAAATTTTGCAAGTGGCGTCGTTTGGCCATTAATACATATATACTTTATTTGTAATTTATGGCGACACTTAGTGTATTTCAATGAGATTTAAAAATGCCAACAAGGCATGAGCCATATTTATAGAAATTCAGCGGAAACATTAACCATGTCTAGGGAATGCTAGTCGGACAACAACAATAATACGGACTTTTAGATGCTAAGCCAGAACAACAAGCTGGCGTCTTAATATTTAGATCTTGATCGAGGAAGAAAGCAACCATACGGACTTTTTAGATGCCCGTGGGACAATAAGCGTATACGGTCTTTTATATGCCAGCTGGACAATAATCGTATCTAGTCTTTTAGATGCTAGCGGACAACTTAGTATATGGTCTTTTTATATTCCGGTTGAGCAAACAAATAGTATCTGGACTCTTAGACACCCGGCCAGGAGAATGGCAGAGTATCTGGTCTTTTAGAAAGAAGTAATTGTAGGTTTTAAGAGGAAATGTGTAAAGGATAATATTTTATTGATGATAATTTCCTCAAAGAATACACTACTAATAATACTTCTTGAGGTGCATGACATTCCACATTCTGGGAACAACAGTCACGTTTGTCCTGCTCAACGCGTAAGAATATGTTGTCTCTACTCGAACCATAGTGTATGGTCTGCTAGGTTAGCCATGTATTCAAAAACCCTTCTTAGGACTAAATCCCTAGCTTTAAATATGTATTTGCTTTACATGCTTAGATTGTGCAAATTTGGCCAACCTCTATTTGGTATGATGCTATGTGTACAAGCTATTTACATTTGCCTCGAAAGTTTGTTAGTCGTGTCAAAGTCTTTGATTACGGCTTCAGTGTTTGCTTCCTCAGGAATTTATGTTCAAGTGGTGGGCATCCTTATTTCAATGGGGATGATAGCCTCCATCTTGTATGCGAGGGTGAATGGTGATTCCCCCATTGGCTTTCGGCTGGTTGTCCTGTAGGCCCATAACACTCCTGGTAGCTCTTCTACCCACTTTCCTTTAGCTGAATGTAGGCATTTTTTCGAAGATGACATGAGTGTTTTGTTAGGCAGCTACGTCGTCGTCCTTTCTGCGAGGAGCAGGTAGAAAGATTGGAGTATAGGATTTTGATTTTCAATTCCCTCTGGTTCTTATATGCAGGCTATCGAGTACGGCCCGTTGTCCGTTCCCTGAATTGATTTGGGTATCTCGAACCTACACCACGTATTTTCCATATAAATTGAGCGACTTCACTTATCTTTGATGGATGCAAGGCTTCATCCTCTATCCATTTCTTGCGAAGTAGTCGGTGGCAACTAGCATGCTTCTTTTGAAGTAGAATTGTTGAAGCGTGGCTTGACTATGTCAATACCCCAT
Source organism: Tetrastigma voinierianum (assembly GCA_016808115.1). NCBI lineage: Eukaryota > Viridiplantae > Streptophyta > Magnoliopsida > Vitales > Vitaceae > Tetrastigma > Tetrastigma voinierianum. Next base: position 286,737 of record JAEQBH010001623.1, read on the forward strand.
TAAGCGAAGGGCCACGGGCTTGTTATGGTTGTTAAATCTTGGGTCTGGAGTTTTGAGACAGGGGCCTATCGCTGGCAGCGATCACACTTTCTAATATAGGTGGCGGCATCCACCCATATGGTCGGCCAATAATAGCCTTAGGTATGAGCTCTATGTGTTAACGTCTTGCTGCTTGGATGATTTCCGCATATCCGGCCGTGGAGTTATTACGCCCAATATGCGTCTTTGTTGTGGAGTGAGACATTTTTTATAGGGCTCTTGGGACCGTTACTACGCTTGATCGTTGTGAGGGATAGCAGAGCTTCTTGGACTTGGATCTTGTGAAGCTGACTCTATTATCTGGCGACTCCTACGAACTTAAATAGCAGTACACTAGAGTAATCCATGAAGGACTTGTTTCATCTGTTCATTTCACAGGTTGGTAATGATTGTGACTCTAGTTGATAGTATACGAGGAGAACCTTTGTTTCCTTTATTGTGGTAGGTGAGTGCCTAAAACACTCATATTATACGTCAGTCTTTCATTTTCAACGCTTATTTTAGATTTAATTTCATAGTTTTCATGGTGGATACAGTTGGTGATTGGTGTTGATGCGGAGTGCATTGGAGCAAAAGCGGCTGTTGGAAACAATTTGGGCGAAGGAAGCATTGCATGAAGATGCGGAGCGTCGCGGCGATCTGGCGTCTGGCGTCCCCGATCTCGCGACGTTAGATCAATGCGTACCAAGTCAACAAGCTGACAGCGTCGCGGCGTCTCAGCGTCGCGGCGTTTACAGCGCCTCTTTGACGTCCGGTCACGAGTTCTGCTTTCTCAGCATTAAAAGCAAATGGAGGCGCGGATTTGGAGGTATCGGGAAACGTACGGACTAGGGCACGGAAATCAGAGCCGCAGCGACATCGATCTGGAAGAAGAGCCCGTGATTTGTATTGTTTCTTCGTTTTTGACAATAGAACTGATGTTTTATATATTACATATTAGTATTTCATTAGTCAGTATGTTCTAGATTTATATCTAGGGTGCTGTTGAACCACATCACATGTTAAATGGATTAAAGATCGGTAATTTATGTTATTCATTTGTTTATAAATTGTTTGCATCTGCTTTATATCTATAATTCAATTATATGGTGATGTCTAGCCAACATTAGCATAATCATACTGGAAATCCGAGATTCGAGAGATGAGGTTATCCAAGGATCTGAGTAAACTGACTTTCGATTGATTAAGTCATCCAAGAATCATTAAAGATCACGAAGGTGGCATTTGAGGGTAGAACATTTAAAGCGTTTGAGGAATGCGAGTTGGGATAGAGATATCTTTCAATTCTATTCTCGGGAATGGCGGATATACCTCGAGAGGATATCATAAAGTAAGATCACCTCGCCATCAACAAATTATAAATACAGATAATAACATCTTTAGAAATAATCCATCGAAGGTGGCGGAGACATAACCTAGTCTTCAATACCATGATGATTCATTAAGAACAATAGTTTAGTTGAAATTCACACATTTGACGTCTTTTTCACAATACGTTTATTCAGATACTATCTAAAAAGAAAATCTTTGTATTCAACACACCTGTCCCCGTGGATCGATATCCGTACCATTGGTACACTATATTACTTGGGGCGACGCATGCACTTGCGCACATAGGCGTATATTTTACACACCACGTTTCGACTGTCAAGTTTTGGCGTCGTTCTTGGGGATGAGTTGAGATTGATAGAGAATAAAACAATTAGATATTACTGCGAGATTTTTTTTTGTTTTTTACAAGTCTTGTAATTTGGTATTGTTGGCTCGTGTGTGATTGCGATTTAGATTTCGGTAAGTACATGCAGCAGGGCCGGGTTGACAATCTGTTTGACCACCCGAGCCGAAGAACTTTACACGGTGCAGGAGCAGGCGAGCAGTTAGAAATCTGTAATCATGGAAAACGCGGAAGAGCGAGTCTTAACGTTGAGCAAAATGAACCATAGGGCGAGAAATGGGAATAGCGGGACTCGCACCAGACGTTTATACGGCGGATGATCCCATTCGTATTTACTGGGGAATTTGCTTTCGCTCGGTCGTTGAGCGGCTATCCAGGGCGACCACCCATTCGAGGCAAACAACGGCGAAATGCGTAACATTCACAGTCTTGCGAATATCTTGTTTCATGGACTACCCTATGAGAACCGGTGTCACGTTTGACGACTTCCTTGAAGTTTGTGATCACGATCAAGTATAATGGGGTTCTTGAAGCACTCGAGGTTGAGATTATTCCCTCTCCTAGGTGATAGAGCCAAGCATTGTGTTTCGTCGACCACCAGTTCCATTACTTCTTGGAGCGATTTAGTGCGAAATTTACGACTAGTTTTTCCGCGCCGAAAGTGCGTGGCGTGCGAGATCAATGCGTTTGGGCCGATTAGAGGGGAGAACTTGGCGAAGTGTGGGATAGGTCCACGAAGCTGTTGAGAAATGCCCTGCAGGCTGACCGGATGGATGCGGGTTCACACTTTTATAATGGTTTGAGGAATGCTACTAGAGCGATGATTATTATATTATAATTTTGGAGGATCCTTAATGAAGAAAACCACAGACCAAGCTTATGAAATCTTAGAAGATGTTGCAACCAATACAAATCAGTGGCCTAGAGAGAAGGTTACACCGGTAAAAGCGGTGGGTGGCACGGATAATGAGGTCCTCGAGCAATACGGTTAATCATGTACGGTATTAAGCAGTTAAATAGACGGCCGAGGCTGCGAATTCCATACGAACCCGACCCGTGGGAGTTGTGTGAATTACATGGAAGGGCAACCTGATAACCGCAGAATGTCGGTCGAAACCAACTGATAGAAGCGGTACGTGCGTGTCGAGTTCAATCGAGAATCAATCAAGCGGCGAGGGCGGTATGGAAACAATTATAGAATCAAAATCGAGGCGGGTGGCGTAATAATCGAGTCGAGCGGTCGGCATAGTCAAGGGTATGGATGGAGGAATAATCAGAACAACATGCCATTGAACCGAGCTAGTGAACCACCTCCTGAGAAAAAGGTGGACTTAGAACAAGCTCTTGCACAGATGTTAACCTCCCACTCTACTTTCATGAATGAGACCAAGGCGAATATGCGTGACGACCAGTTGAACGTCAGCGTACAGTGAGAAATTTGGAAGTACAAATGGGTCAAATAGCAAACTATTGAAAGGCAACCGGGTTTCCTTACCCAAGCAACTCGAGTAAACTGAGAAGAGACGGGAATGAACATGTCAAGCGATTATGCTGAAGTGGTAAGTGGGACGAGGGAAATCACGAGTTATAGAGTAGGGCGAAAGTCATCCAGCGGTCGAATGATGATGCAGATAAGGAACGACCCTAATGAGAAGCAGTCATGAAAACTCTCTTTGAAGCAAAGGCCCGGCTGCCGGTTCTTACCCCTGGCGATCTAAAGGAAACATAAGTGGTGTTGGCAGTTCACTAAATTCATGGACGTGTTCAAAAAGTTACACATCAATATCCCGTTTGCTGATGCCCTAGAGCAAATGCCCAGTTATGTGAAATTTGAAAGACATTACGTCGAGAAGAAAGATTGGCTGATTTGAAGCGGTTAAGCAAGCGAAGAATGTAGTACTGCCCGGAGAAAGGCTGCCATAGCGCTGAGACCGGAGGCGGTTTCACTATCCCGTGCACTATTGGAAATGCTATCTTCGAGAGGGCCCTATGTGATTTGGGTGCCAACATTAATCTCATGCCCTTATCCATTTTCAAACGTTTGGGATTAGGTGAGGCCCGCCCGACTACAGTCACACTTCAGCTCGCCGATAGATCTTTGAAGCATCCAAGAGGGGTAATAGAAGATGTCTTAGTAAAAGTCGACAAGTTTATCTTCCCCGCTGATTTCATTGTATTAGATATGGAAGAAGATAAAGAAATACCCATAATCTTGGGTTGACCGTTTCTTACAACTGGCAGAGCGATGATTGATGTCGGAGAGGGGCGGGGGTGAGAGTGCGGAAGATGAAGTCAGTTCAACGTGTTTGAACGTGAGACATCGTGAGAGTGATACTTGCTTCATGGCAGAAATAATAGAGGCTATAGTGTCTAGCCAAAGTGGTTTCACTGACCCTTTGGAGGCTAGCCTAGTGGAGAATGAGTCTGAGAACCTGAGCGAAGAAGCAGAAGAATATGTTAAATGGATGGACTCTTTCGGACACAATAGAAGGAAATACTTCGAATCTCTAGGTGAAGGAGTTAATACTCCAGTCCCATCGGTTGAACAACCACCTAAGTTGGACCAAAAACCTCTACCTAGCCATTTGAAATATGCATATCTTGGAGTAGCATCTACTCTACCGATGATCATCGGCGTCTTTGGTGAACTAGAGAGAGAGAGTTATTGAGGGTCCTTAGAGATCACAAACATGCACTCAGGATGGTCTCTAGCCGATTTAAAGGGATTAAGCCATACATGTGCATGTATCGTATTTTACTGAAGATGGACATAAACCTTGGATTGGGCGTAGAGGAGGTTGAATCAATGAGGTAGTTCGAAGGAAGTTTTAAAATGGCTGAATCTTTGGGGTGATTTATCCCATTTGGGACGAGTGCATGGGTGAGTCCGGTTCAAGCAAATAGAAGGGAGGAACAGCGTCATCGAGGCCCGAAAGCCAACGTCTTCACGCTATCGAGCAGTCACTTGGGTGGAGGATTTGTATTGATTATCGGAGGCGAACAAAGCCACTGAAGATCATTTCCATTCACAGTTTCTAGATCGAGATCTTGGATCGATTAATGGAGTCATGAATACTATTGCTTTTTGGATGGATATTCAGGCTACAATCAAATTGCTATAGCCCCTGAAGATCAGGAGAAGACGACATTCACTTGTCCGTATGGGACATTCGCATTCAGGCGGATGCCCTTTGGACTGTGTAATGCGCCTGGCACTTTCCAACGATGTATGATGGCCATTTTCTCCGACATGGTTGAGAAGACGATCGAGATCTTCATGGACGATTTTTCAGTATTGGGCGATTCTTTTGACTACTATTTGGAAAACTTGAGATCTGTATTAGTAAGGTGCGAGGAGACCAATCTTGTGCTCAATTGGGAAAAGTGCCATTTATGGTCGAATTGTGTACTTGGGCGTGGATTTGTGAGAGGATAGAGGTCTGACCGGGCGAGATTGAAGCAATTGAAAAGTTACCTCCACCCTCGTTAGTAAAAGGGATTAGAAGCTTTTTAGGAACGCTTATTTGGATTTGGGCGCTTCATAAAGGATTTCTCTTAGGTGCCAAACCGTTCTAACCTTACGGTCGAGGATCCCATTGAGTTTGATTCGTAGTGTTTGCATGCATTTCGTGTTGAAGGATAAGTTAATCTCGAAGCTCTATTGTCGTGGCTCCAGATTGGTCTTTTCCTTTTGAACTTATGTGGCCTTAGCGATTTTGCGATTGGGGCGATCTTTAGGCGGCTTGAGAAGAAAATTTTCAAGTAATCTACTATGCCCGTGAACTTTGAATGATGCTCGAGTTGAATTACGCCACTACGAGAGAACTTTTATTGTCTTTGCCTTTGACAAATTCGAGGCCTTATCGATTGGTAACAAGGTAGTAGTCCACATGATCGTGCGCTATTAAATGCTTGATGATGACTAAGAAAGGCGCAAACCTCGATTAATCAGTTGGGTTCTTTTCTTTGCAAGAATTTGATGTTGAGATTAAAGACAAGAAAGCGAAAACCTAGTAGCGGATCATCTTTCCGATTGGAAGGGGCAAGTGATGTTCAAGTGAATAGCGCATTTCGGATGAGAAACTCTTAGCTATTGAAAGACGAAGGCGGATTCCATTGTTTGCGAGATTATGTGAATTATTTGGTGAGTAGTCCCTCGGAATTTAACTATCAACAGAAAAAGAGGTTTTTCGCCCACTTAAAACACTACTATTGGGAGGAACCAATCCTCTACAGACATTGCGCTGATCAAGTGATTCGGAGATGTGTGCCCGAGGATGAAATGAACAGTGTTTTAAACCACTGCCACACTTTACCCTGCGGTGGACATTTTGGTGGCCAACGAATAGCAGCCAAAGTTCTCCAATCAGGTTTCTACTGGCCTACCTTATTTAAAGATGCTCATCGCCATTATCCACATGTGACAAATGTCAGCGAATGGGGGTATTTCTAGAAGGGCGAACCGCCTATGCACCTCATTAAAAGTAGAGCTATTTGACTTATGAAATTTAGATTTCATGGGACCATTTCCTCCATCTTACAACAACCTGTACATTCATGCGCGTGGACTATGTCTCGAAGTGGGTTGGGAAGCATGACCGCTCCAACGATGCAAGGTCGTGGCTCAATTTCTTCGCAGCCACATATTCTCACGATTTGGAACCCCTCGAGCACTGATCACAGATAATGGTACTCATTTCTGCAATAAGGTGATTGACAAGGTTTTACAAAAGTATGGGGTGCGTCATCGCACATCTCTTGCATATCACCCGCAGTCAAATGGGCAAGCGGAGGTGTCAAATCGAGAAATTAAGTCTATTCTTGAGAAGGCGAGTTGCGGTTCAAGAAGGATTGGTATAAAGATCGAAAGACTCTGGAGCATCTGCTTCAGCGTTTGAAACTCAGCTTTGGGTATGTCTTGTTCGGACTTGTGTATGGTAAAGCACCATCTTCCGGTGGAATTAGACATCGAGCCTCTTGGGCAACTCGGCAATTGAATATGAATGAGTCAAGCTAGGCGAGTGGCTTAGTGCTCTGTTCCAGTGAACTAGATGGTCGGGAGCGAAGCTTATGAAATGCCCAGTATTTGAGGAAAGAGACAAAAGCCTGGCATGATAAACACATCACCAGGAAGGAGTTCACGACAGGACAACAAGTTCTCTTGTTTAATTCCCGCCTAAAACTCTTTCCGGGGAAATTGAAGTCTAGATGGTCCGGGCCATTTACAGTGACCAAAGTCTTTTCACATGGTGGTAGAGGTTACATCCCGAAAGGCACGTTCAGTCACGCAAATGGTTGAAGCCCAGTATTTTGGGCCAGTTCCATGTGGATAAGCGGATCATTCCTCATTTGCATCGGGGCGAGTACGAGTAAGTAGTCATAAGAAACTCGGATCCCAGAGCACATTGCGATCGGGGCCGTCAGCTACGACATAAACGCCAGCGCTGGAAGTGACCAGTTTTCTGAAGGTACTCTTTCTATGGTTTAAATTATTGGTTTAAAATTGTTTTGCTCTGATGTTCTCTCCATAATCGGTATCTCTTTTCGACTATCTATTTGCAGGACCCACGATCGAAAGTGCGACGCGATGGATTAATGTAGCGCATGGCCAGTCAGGAAGTTAATAATCGCGAGGAGGGAGTGTCTTTACCTTCAGCTTTATTGATGAATTTTTGGTGCTTGTTGAGCCTTCTCTGTAACGTCGCGACGTTGACTCCCAACGTCGTGACGTCATTTGTGACCTTTACTGGGCGATCGCGACGTGAGATCTGACGTCGGCGGCGTGGATTTTGAACTTCTGGAGCGTCGCGTGTTGATTTCCAGCGTCGGCGTTGATTCTGAATCTGCGGAGCGTCGCGGCGTGAGATCCAACGTCAGCGACGTTAGTTTGCACCTCACGGAGCGTAGCGGCGTTGACCTGCGTCGCGGCGTTCTATTATTACTATTCTCTGGAGCGTCGCGGCGCGTTGGGCTTCCTCTGCAGAGCGTCGTGACGTGGCCGACGTCACAGCGTTGCCACAGCAGGCCCAAATCCCCTTCATTTGTTATTCTTACCCTAATCTAGTTTCGCCTGAACCCTAGATCTCCCTGCCCATCAAGACACTCCACCCCTTGCCGGAATCACTTTGGCAGGTCGGAGGCTGGATTTTGCCCTCATTTCATTGCACCTGCTTGGCAGTCATCACCAGATCATACACCTTGCCCGGTCTCATATTCCCATTACTTTCCATTTAGGCATCCTCGCGATGGTACATCACGTTTTAGGTCTGAGTTCGTATTTGGGTTTGTGTCCCCAGGAGTTCATTTAGGATCACATTTTAGTCGGGTTCGCATTTAGGTCACATTGGTTGCACTCCTAGGTGTTTGTCTGTTTGTCGGCTTGGTGAGGTGCTACATTGGTCTATTTCTACTAGCGGTCCCTAGTCCACGGTCCTATGTCGGAAAAAAGCGACTGCCCACACGACGGGGTCGGGTCGGCGGACTACGACCCAAATTATGATGTCGCGGTTCGTGAATGAGGGTGTCGCCGATCGGTTCGGCACCATCTACAAGAACAGATCATTTATCAAAGAGAAGGGTTTTCACCACTCTGATGACTTTTTTCGCAAGACGATTGCGGCTAAGGGATGGCGGGCACTTTTCCAACCACCTCATCCAACTGCGATGAGTGTGGTGCGAGAATGCTACACCAATCTCGCCTCCCACGTTCTTAAGAAAGTTCGGGTACGGGGAGTATTGGTCGACTTCAGTGCGGAGTCGATCAATAGTTATTATAGTCTAGATCATGTCCCTTCGGAGCCGTTTGATCGGCTTTACGAACTCCCAGACACCACAGGGTCATTTGGGTATTGACTAATGGCCGGGGTGAGTGGAAGCTTAATAATGAGGGCAGTCAGGTCTTTCAAGGCCAAATATTTGGCCTTTATACCTAGATGCGGCATCACTTCATCGCGTCGTCTTGGCCAGACGGCGAGCGTGTGTGAAGTGGCGATAGCGATGCCACAACCGGCTATGCCATCTTACGAGGATATACCTTTTTAGTGTTGGGCGAGGTTATAGGATGCTAGCCTCCATAGCAGGGATGCTAAAATGAATGCAGGGCACCCTTTCCTCATCTTTGGCTTATGCAAGCGGTAGGTGCTCGGCGACCTGATGAGACGTGGCTATACCTCATTAAAGCCATATCTGTCAAGAGGGACAAACCGGGTGTCCCGCGACCTGAGGGGGCCTACGACTCCGGCCATGAGCCCTCAGACGAGGACGAGCTTCATGACTATCAGGCTCGTTTTGGACTCCTGGGCGATCCCCAGGAGGACATTGGCCAGTCCTCGTCTCATCCCCCTCCACCACCACCACCACCGCAGCCTACGGAGGCAGCTCCCTCCAGTCCCTCCTGCCCGACCCAGGGACCGGGGTGCTCGCTAACGGCAGCGCCTTCTGGGACCCGGACCCGGGAGCAGGGTCCTCATCACCTGAGATGTGGAGCGCTTAGAGCTGATGTGCGTCTTGTGTTGGCCAGCAGGGCCACCATTCTTCGACGGCACTCCTTGTAGACGGATTGCACGGCTGGCTTACCAGCAGCCGCCACCACCTCCATCGCAGTGATCACCAGGGGAGTTCTCTTTACCCTCTACTGTTCGTTTATTGCCCGGTGAGGACCTTTGGATATTTTGTTTTGGGGGGTGGTGGTGATCGGGTTTTGGTTAGATTTGTTTAGTTGTGTTTTGATTTTCATATTTGTGTAGTATTTTTTCTTTCGTTTAAGCATGTTAGTTGTGTTTCCGTTTAGTTTCAGTTACTTTTTCAAGTTAATTTGATGAGTCATGTGTTAGTTTTTGTTTGCGTGTGTGTTGGTCATTCCATATACGTAGTAGTTTCATGTGTAGGTAGTCTGTGTATGTGTGCCATGTTGAGAGTCGAAGATCGCTTTTGGACCGAATTCACTATTGACATGGAAGAACGGATGCATATGATGTTTGATGCTCGGTAATTAGGTTGAATAGGTGGGGAGGCTTAGTGAACCAATTCCGGGTAGTCAAGACACTAATTCTCAATGACACTATCACACTCACACACTAATGACCTTCAGGATATGCATAGGTGCCGAGACCAACAACTAAAGCTGACCAGACAGCCCAGGAGTCTCTAACCATCTAAGTGTGGGACACCACGTCAAGAGGATTGCCATTGAGCTGACTAAGATGAAATAAAAAAAAAAGACTACGAGATTAGAATAAGTGGATCATCCAATCGAATCAGGGCACGGTCAGGGGCCTTTCAAAACCTAATGCCTAATGGCCCGGAAGGGAGTCATTGACTTCACGCCCTGCATGGGATAGAAGATGGATCATTCCCACAACCTAGGGCCTTTGGTTTGGTTAGTGTTTAGGTGGTTGAAGAGGAATTTAATGCCTGGTGCCCTTAGGCGGTGGGGAGTCACCAATGGATCCCTTCTGAGGCACTACTTAAAACTTCTTGGCACTAGGTCTTCCTGTTTTTAGAGTATTTAGGAAATATTTAGATATTTGGGTATGAATAAAGGTGCGTTCTTATCCTTTCTTGGATTAGCTTCTTCCAAATAGGTGAGTTGAGCTCAAGTTTGGGGGTGTCGGAACCTAGGTATACACTAGAGGTCATTCATTCGGCCTTTACATAGGGACCTTGGGAAAGGTTGTGAAGATCTCATGGAATTTGAGGCACTAGTCACTTTTACATTCAACGAGTTTTCGAAGAGTCAAACACCTTTATGCATCTGTGAGCTTCGAACAACGTGCCCGGTGTGAGTCGGTCCAATTTGATCCCACTTATCGACATATGCATCATTATCTTCATGTTAGACTTGTTATGTCGGTGTGTGTCTGTTTGGAGTCCATTCTTTGCTGAGGACCAAGCAAGAAACTAAGTTGAGGTGTGATGAGTGCACAAACACTCATATTATACCAGCACGTCGATCCTTTCATTTTCACGGCTTATTTTATATTTAATTTCATAGTTTTTCGGTAGTTTGGATTTTTGAGTTGGTGATTGGTGTTGATGCGGGTGCATTGGAAGCGAAGCGTTTGTTGGAAGCAATTTTGGAGGCGAAGGAAGCGTATAAGATGTGCGGAGCGTCGCGGCGTCGTTGCAACGTCGCGACGTCGATCTGCGAGTTACGCTCTCGGCATTAAAAGCGGAAATGGGTAGCGGTTGGAGGTATGTCGGAAACATACGGACTAGAACCGCAATCCAGGCCGCGCGACATCGATCACGGAAGAAGAGCCCGTGATTTAATATTATTCTTCGTTTTTTGACAATAGGCCCGATGTTTTATATATTACATATTAGTATTTCAGGTAGTCGGTATGTTCTAGATTTATATCTAGGGTCTTTGTTGAACCATGTCACATGTTCATGGATTAAAAGATCGATAATTTGTATTATTCATTTGTTTATAAAATTGTTTGTATACCTTTATATCTAATTCAATTATATGGTGATGTCTAACATTAGCATAATCATACTGGAAATCCGAGATTCGAGAGATGAGGTTATCCAGGGATCTGAGTAGAGCAGCCTTCAGTTGATTCGGTAAATAGAGATATTCCGATCCTGAAGGTGGCATTTGAGGGTAGAACATTTAAGCGTTTCGGAATACTGAGTTGGGATAGAGATATACTCAATTCTATTCACGAGATAGGCGGATATACCTCGAGAGAGGATATCTACGTAAGTAGATCACCTGCATGTCAACCAAATTATAAATACAATGAATAATAACATCTTTAAGAAATAATCCATCGAAGGTGACAGGGGGAGACATAACCCTAGTCTTCAATACACAGTGATTCATTAAGAACAATAGTTTAGTTGAAATTCACACATTTGACGTCTTTTTCACAATACGTTTATTCAGATACTATCTAAAAAGAAAATCTTTGTATTCACTTTTGTCCCGAGTGGATCGATGTCGGTAGCATTGGGACACTATATTGCCCAGGCGACGCGTGCACTTGCGCACATAGGCGTATATTTACACACCACATTTTCGCCCACAAGAGGACACAAACTACAGAGCTGTGCGTTCACCTTTCATTAGATCTTATCGAGACATGCTCCAAATCCGCCTCAAACACAAAACTTCCCAATCATAGCCGACAGACTCACATACTGGGTCATACTGTCTCTTGTTTCATATTGCTTACTCCGTCCTACCACCAATTGAGAGTCACTTCTTATGATGAATTTTTCTGAGGACATGAAGATTGCGAGATCGAGCCCGGCTATGATCGCTTCATATTCAGCTTTGTTGTTAGAAGCTAGAAAATTCAAGCGTATGGCTTGCTCTATGACTTCTCTGGTTGGGGCCTTAAGCTGCAGCCTTAGGCCGGCTCCCGTCTATTGTGAAGCGCCATCCACATTCAGAGTCCACCAATAAGCTTAAGTGTGGTTCTAGCTCTCAAGCGAGGAATTTCAAGAAGTCATCCAAAGACCTATCCCTTCAACGCCATGAATAAATCAAATCAACTCACTGACCATCGCCACTGTCATTCCCATGTTAGCTAGAGACAGTGTCTTTCCAGGTGCGACGGGCAGGCATAGTGCAATCCTTTGCAAGGGTGAGCTTTTTCAATGCCACCCCAGAGGCCAGCGTCGCTCATATTGTTATATGCCTTCGGGCCAGATATGGACTCGCTTATAAAGAATACGGGCTTCGGTCTGGTTATTCTCTTTGAATAAAGCTGCACTTATTAAAACATCATAAACAACTATGTAAAGATAGAGCGTTTCACCTATCTTAGGGCTAGCGACTACGTCTTATGAGTTATCAAGCACTGCTATAAGGGCCTAAATGATTCTCATCCCTACCGCCTTTCTGCCCCTTAGATGTGGGTGAAAAATTGACTTCAATCAAATCTAAACGAGAGATGAATTGCCCTAGAGCTACCAACCAACCAATCAGTTGTTGTACTCCCTTTTTGGTGGTAGAAGTATGAGATTCCATAATGGCCTTGAGTTGAATAAGATTGGCTTCAATCCCCCTCCGCGTCACCATGAAGCCTGTGAATTTAATTAATTTGATTCCGAACGCATAATTCTTAGGATTGAGTTTCAGACTGCCTCAGGCGCAACAGCTAAAAGTTTACTGCGTGTGCTCAGATGATCGTGGAGTTCTTTTGACTTGACAAGCATATCTGGCCAATATAGACTTTTATCGGTCTCTACCAATCGGGCCGAAATATCTCGTCACCGATCTCTAATAGTCGCCTTGTTCTTTTCTAAACCAAAGGGCATCAGCATTATAGCAGATAGCCCGTGCGACGAATGAAGGCCGCTCGTGACTGCGTATCGGAATCCGTGATAGCCTGAGAAGGCATCCAAAATGTGACAAAGATCCCAAGGACGGTGAAAGGTATCACGGATCTGATCTATTTATGGCAGGGAAGTCACTGGGCATGCCTATTAAGGTTCAGATCCACGATGTCCGGTATTTACCGCCCTTCGACGGACCACTACGCTTGGGTGCCCTTCGTGATGCTTCACCTCTCTGATAAAACCTGTAGTCAGTAGATTGTCTACCTCTATTTCAATAATCTGATGGCGATATGGGTGGAAGCGCCTTATCTTCTAGCTAAAAGGCTTTGCCGTGGCAATAATGTTAAGTTTATGAGAGGCCAACGCTAGTTAATCCCCACATGTCCGAGTGACTCCAAGCAAATACATCCGTGTCCCTAATAATATCGTGAAATGCTCTTTTCTTCGCCGATAATAGGGTGTTGACATATGTGAATTTCTTTGGTCCGTCTAGCGCTACTGTCTGTTAGGGATAGTGCCCTATAAAGCATGAATTTATATTTATGTTTTATGAAATTAATAAAAGTGTCGTATTTATTACATTTAGCTATTTTGTGCATAATGTATGAATGAAACGTCAGAAAATCCCAGATGATAATGTAACCATAACCCTGTATACGCCTATACACGAGAGGATCGAGGTTATGGATTATAATCATATTGTCCCGTAATAAATTAATTGAAGCCTGGGGATCTTCAAATTAAATATGCCATCAAGGTCCACTATCATTGAGAATGAAGTGACCTTAATCCGGGTCACTAATGTGGCGACATTAAAGTGGAGGCTCCATATATAATAAGATTATATAGAACAGGACCAAGGCGCAGTTTTCGAATTCTTTTAAATACCGTTTGTCTCAAGAATTCAAACAACGCCGCTAGATGATCATATGCAGATCAATCTCAATCCTGAGTAGTCATAGACTCCTGTTTATGTCAACTGGGCCTTTTGAGTCATGGGTTAAAGTTTACAGAAACGGGCCCAATACTGTTCGAGGCCCATTGATGTGTATGCGTACCGAATGTGAACTATGGACATGGAATCCAACCTTCCTATGGAAGTCGACAATGGGTTCCTTAAGTGTTAGTTTTGGAACCGAACAGCTTTGAGCGCCTAATTTATAATGTGTTTATAAATTAATCGCTCACTAGTGGATTAATGGAACTTAAGGATCAAGATATAATTAGAGGGGCAAAACGGTAATTTCACCTGACTCTAGTTATGAACCACTTCTTGGAGGATAGAACTGCATGTAATGATTAAATTAATGGACACTCTAAATTTCCGAAAATCGACATCGTATGACAAGAGTTCAATTTCAAGCTTTTATGGAATAACTTTGAAATTAATAAATTAAAATAATTGATTAAAGAGTTTAATTAATTATTGAATTTATTGGAGCTTGAAATTACAGGTCCATGGGTCCCAATTCCACCTCCTATATTACTACAATGAACGATTCATGATTTGGAATAAATTGCACTCTCTGTAGTAATTTAAAATGATGAGATTATTTTAAATTACAAATAACAATTAGTTGTTATTTAAATTCGAATTTAATTCGTTTGCTCATTGAATAAGGAAATAATCCGGTGAAGCGTAATAATATTTGAATTGTTATTATATAATTAATTGCTTCTTATCTGATAAGGATTTGAATTAAATTTAAATATTAATTATTTCTTATCCGATAAGGATTTGAATTTAAGAATATTAAATATAATTAATTGCTTCTTTATCCGGAGCAATGATTTTGAAACGTCTATAAAAAAACCCGAAGTTGCAGGTATATTCGTGGTGGTCATCTTTGAGAGAAGCAGAAACCAAAGAAAAGGAAAAAGAAGTTTTTTTTTTCCAAACCCTAGTTTCCCTAGATGCCTCTTCCCTGTAGATCCCTCGGGCCTCATGTGTTGAGCACGCAAGGTAGATCTAAAGTGCAAAAACCTAGAGTGTATTTGCTCCGCATCCGAATCGGTTGGTGCCCACACACCTCAAGGAAGGAGGGCGTGAATCAAGACCCCGGTGTAGGAGTTACCTAACCCTACTACCAACAAATCTCCTATACAAAGAATGTATAGATCCGATCTTCACCTTTGATATTAATATGTGTTTGCATGGGTTCCGCGAAAATAAGATTTTCTGGAAAATTTTAAACCTAATTCGTCAAGGCTTTGATTTTATTTCCATCAATTGGTATCGAGTGGTCCATGTAAATGGCTATTAATATATATTTTTTATTGTGTTTAAGAAAATTGTTTTCTTGATTCATGCATGAGTGGGCATTCTTGCATATTTTAATGTGATTATTTGTGTTTGTGTATGGATGGATGAGGGTCGTTTATTATATGGTGTTTTTGGGTTAGGTTTTCTTATTTTCCCTAGATCTTGTGTGCTTCACACGGTATAGAATTTTTTGTAATTTTTTTTATTATTTGGGACCTAAATTACACAATGGGCTCGACATGAAGATGGAGCAATGAGAATTATGTAATTGCAAGAAGCCCATTATGTAATTTAAATATTTTTTTTTTTTTTTTTTTTTTTCCATTCTTTTTTTTCCAAAGGTTGTAATTATTAGAAATACCCAAAACACCCTACCGCGCTTATTTATTTATTTACTTTATGTTATCAAATGTATGAGATGCAATTCAAATAACATGCCCATGCATATAACATGTCATACATGAATGCCCACCATATTGTATCATGCATACCATCCTTTAGAAACATGTTCTATTAGGAATGTTTGTTTATTCACGCTGAATAATAAATTAAATAATGGATATAGTTTAATAGTTAAACTCGGTAATTTCCAATTTAATATTAATTTGGGCTTGGTGCGGTTAATAGTTAGGCCTGTTTAACCTAGGATTATTCAATTTAATAAATGATTGATTTTGTTAAAAAGATGGTAAATAAACAATAGCCTAAATAAGTTCTGACTTAAAGTTAAGTTTAATTAGGCCTCTTTCACTATAGAGCCAGTTTCATCTAAACCGGTTAGGCCCAATTAGATCGATTAGTTTTAATCCACAAACCCAGCCCAATTAGATTGAACTCATACTTATTTAATTTAATAGAATTAGATTCTATCACCTAGTGCAATTATAGATATAATAATTTATTAGGATTATAAACATATGATGTTTTATAACTAGAAAACACATAAGTTTAAAATATTGAGCTGAGAAGGGCATGTGACAAATGTTCTTACGGCCTCCATCGTTAGTCTAATCGTGAGGTTTTGTGTGGCGCCTTAGTGACGCCTTGATTACATCCTCCTTACGAGGGTGTCCACCCGGGCTAATATCATCGTTGCAGCCTTGCGATAGGATTTTTGGATGATGTATTCCCAAGATTTGACCTACCCTACGGCAATCTTGGGTTAAGTTGTTAGAACTCGAAATGATGGTCACATTTTAAGAAGATACAATTAAATGGTTAATTAGATTCGACCGAATAAAGGTAGTTAATAAATGAGGAAAATATGAGATATTTTGAGTCTCATTTTATTAATTAGAGATAGTCTCAAATTCTAATTTATAATTAGTAAGGATCTACTCCACACGTAGTTATTATTAATTGTAAAGCCAATTTTACCTTGGATTAATATTTTTTGCTTATGTGTTTTAATTTCTATGCATTCATGCATCACGTTTACTATTCCAAAATATATTTGATGTTTCTTCTGCTACATGTAATAAATACGTTTTTTATTTAATTAATTTCAGCAATAATGTCTGCCTCAAACCCCATAATTGCTTTACTAGCGAATGAATCCTTAACCGGCGATAATTTTGTAAAGTGGAAAAGTAATGTTAATATTGTGCTGGTCTGCGAGAACAATAGATTTGTTCTCACTGAGGAATGTCCCTGGTAACTTGCACACTGCCGCTCGTAGTGTACGAGAACCATATGAACGTTGGATTCAAGCCAATAACAAATCCCGGGCTTATATACTAGCCAGCATGTCAGACGTGCTTAGGCTAAAACATGAAAGGATGGAAATTGCCATTGAGATTATGGATTCCCTCTCCTGAAACACGTAGACGTGGGAAACAATCCGAACAAATGGCCATGAAGCTACTAGAAAGTACATGAACGCCAAGATGAGTAAAGGTATCTCTGCTCGTGACTATGTTCGAAATATAGCTAATTTATATAAATGAGGCGAGACGACGGGGCCATAATAGATGAGAGCGCACCCAAGTGAGTATAACATCGAACTCACTACCTCGATTTCTTCAATTCACCAAAGAACTATAAAGAGTGAACAAGCTGGACTACAATGCAACCTACCAATAATGAATTGCAAACTCGAGGCCATCTCAAGATAAGGACTAAAAGGTTGAAGCAAATGTTGTCGAAACCAGTATCTTATCCTCTTCTAACAATAAGAAGAAGAGGAAGAAAATAAGGGTGCTCATAGAAGACCTAAGAAGAAGCAAAGGTTCTAAAGCAAGCGATAAGAAGAAGGGCTCTGAAGAAAAGTAAAAAAACCCAAAGGAAAATGTTTCATCATGAAACATGGGCATCGAAGAGAAATCAGAATAAGTATCTCTCCGAACTGAAGGACAAAAAGAAAGGTAAATTTGATTTAATGGGTTTTAGAAGCCAATTTTTAGTGGAAGTTGATATCAATCCCGGATAATTGATTCGTATCCACTAATCCATATTTGTTCTTCTTTCCGATGCTTAGTTCTTCCGTGAGCTTCACACGGGGAGTGCTCGATGGTAGTCGAAATGGGGCCGACGTGGTTTGATACTGGCAAAGTGGGAGCCGTTCTGCTTAGAATTGTGGAATAAATTTCGTTCGGAATAATGTTTATTGCATTCCCGGATTCGTGAGAAATTTGATTTAGTTTCTAAGTCAGATGAACAATTGTTTCATCGCTTCATTTGATAATAATCAGATTGTTATTTCCAGAAATGGTTTAAACATTTGTCATGCAAATAATGAAAATGGGCTTTACATTTTAAGGCCAAACAAACGAATGCTCCTTAACACTGAACTATTTAGAGTAGAACATCCTAAGCCTAAGAAGCAAAAGATTCTTGATAATGATGACACGTACCTATGGCAACTAAGGTTAGGACATATAAGCCTAGATAGGATTAACAGACTGGTAAAGGATGGTCCTTTAAAAGAGCTAAAAGTTGGCAATCTTCTAGTCTATGAATCCTGTCTGGAAGGCAAAATGACTAAGAGATCTTTCTCATCAAAGGGCTTTAGGGCAAAGGAACTATTTCGAACTTGTACATTCAGATATTCACTTTATCTCTAAATGTCCGCTAGGGCTACGAATACTTCGCCACTTTCATTGACGACTATTCTAGGTAATGCAGTATGTTTTACCTAATGCAAGGAAATCAAACTTTTGGAAAGTTTAAAGAATTCCAAGATAAGTCGAAAGACAGCCTAGGTAAATCATTATCAGGCCTTCGATCGATCGAGAGGTGAATACTGATACAGAGTCTGGGCGATCACCCAATTGAATGGCATCAGATTCCGTACCTCACAAAGACTGAACGCCACAATGTAACGGGTGGCAGAAAGAAGAATCGAATCAATGCTTGACAGGTTAGGTCTACGATGAGCTACTCCTCATTGCCACTATCATTATTGTGGATATGCGCCGCAAACTCGCAGCTTCACATTTGAATGTAGTTCCTCTAAGTCTATCCAACACACACCCTAGAGTTATGGAGTGGTCGCAAACCCCGCTTACGCCATCCGTGAGGGGCGGTGTACGCACACATGTGTTGCGAAAGATCGGGAAGCTAGAACCGCTAACAGAAGTATGTCCGCTTTTTTGCTACTCCCAAAGGCACGAGGGAGGTTTGAGTTTTGCCAACCCTCAAGATAAGGAAAGCATTTGTATCGGCTGTGCTGGGCTACCTTTCTTGAAATGATCATACGGCAAACTTCAAACCTCGCGCGTTGTACTAGAGGAATTGCAACTGATCAGACGTACTACCTACCGCAAATCCACATCGTGGGAACGAACAAAGAGACTGGCTGTGATCCCATACAGATGTCAGCTCAATTTCACGTAGCCGGGAGGGTTTCAACAACCAAATTCGCTACACAGGCCTGAAGCAAATGTTGTTGCAACTCGATATTTATGATGTGATAATCACCGCCGGCGGCGCTACGCGGTTGATGATCCCGATATGACAACGGCTACTGTACTATGAAACAAGAAATGGAATCTATGTATTCCAATTATGTCTAGGAACTCAGAGATCTTCCCTTGAGTCGGGCCAAATATTGGGTGCAAATGGATCTATAAGAAAAAGAGAGGGACGGGAAAGTGAGACTTTCTAAAGACTTAGCAGCCAAAGGCTATACACAAAAGGAGGAGTCGACATGAAGAGACTTTCTCCCCAAGATTATGCTTAAATCCATTCGCATCCTTCTTCCATTGCCGCTTCTTGATTATGATATATGGTAAATGGACGCCAAGACAGCCTTTGGAATGGTTATCTTGATGAAAGTATTTATATGATGCAAACCGTGAGGGTTTCATAAAGAAGGCCAAGAGCAGAAGTCTCAAGCCTTTAGGTCCACTTTATAGCTTAAGCAAGCTTCAAGGTCTCTGGAACCTAAGGTTTGATGAGACGATCAAAACCCTTCTGCTTGAGCAAATGTTGATGAACCTTGTGTCTACAAGTACACCAAGGAAACCAGTAGCTCTGGTGCTATACAGAGATGATATCTCACTTCCAATATTGGAATACAGAGATTATTGTCTCGACGAAGAAATGGCTAGTCGAAAAGTTTCAAATGAAAGATCTGGGGACAAGCAAGTTATGTACTTTGGATTCAAATCATAAGGTATCGCAAGAACAGACTCCTGGCACTGTCTCAAGCATCTTATATTGATAAGGTGCTGGCTCGGTTTTCGATGTAGAATTCCAAGAAGGGTCAACTACCAACCCGACATGGAATTATCCTCTCTAAGGAGCAGTGTCCTACGACACCTCAGGAAGAAGAGGACATGAGACGGCCCTACGCCTCAAAGAGGGCAAACTTCTGTGTATGCCATGTCAGGTACAAGACCGCATATCCGCTGCGATAGAATTGCTCACCAGTTAATAATCCAACTGGTCAGGGCAATAATCGATTGCAGAAAGCACATTCTCGGCACCTAAGATGATCAATCAGGCGATTATCTGACCTCAACCCGCAGTGATATACATCGACTTTGACTTCACGTCGTATTTCACACTGAAGTCGACGCCCGGGTCGCGATTCACTCGGGTGGTGGAGCCGCAGGGCGGAGAAGTGTCAAATAATCCGCACGCAGATTCTACCATGGAAGTCGAATATATAGCGCTCAGAATGAAGAAGCTGTCCGCTCAAGAAGTTCATTACACATCCGAAGTTGTTCCAATATGGATAAACCCATAAGACTTTATCGACAATGCAGCGGAGTCGCGGCAACCCAGAAAGAACCAAACACAAAAGAGAGTAAACATGCAGGAAGCATCATCCGATGAGAGATCGCAAGAATCGGGCGACGTAATGTTATGAAGATAGCATCGCAAGACAACCTTGTGGATCCGTTCACCAAGACGTTACCTGCAAAATCGTTTGAGGGTCACTTATCTGGGATGGGTTTAAAAGACATGTCTCACATGCTTTAGAGCAAATGGGCATTGTTAGTGATAAAATTCTCAGAAAGCATGAATTTATATTTATGTTTTATGAAATATATCAAAAGTGTCATATTTATTACATTTGAATTTATTTTGTGCATAATGTATGAATGAAACGTCAAAAATCCCGTGATGATATCGTAACTATAACCTCAAAGTGTATAACAACTTATACAATTTAGAGATTGAGGTTATGGATTATAATCATATTGTCCGTAATAAATTAATTGTGCCTGGGGATCACCAATATTATCAAGGTCCGCTTATCATTGAGAATGCGACCTTAATCCGGAAGCCACTAATGTGGCGATATTAAAGTGGGAGGGATCCATATATAATAAGATTTATATAGGACAGACCGCGTACAGCCAATTCTTTAAATACCGTTTGTCTCAAGAATTCAAATCGTACCGCTAGATGATCATATGTAGATCGCCTCAATCCCGAAAGCAGTCATAGACTCCTCGTTTATGTCAACTCGGGGCCTTTGAGTCACGGGTTAAAGTTCGCATGAAATGGGCCCAATACTCTGTGGTTCCTTGAGGCCCATTGATGGCGTGCCCGGAATGTGAACTATGGACATGGAATCCAACCCTTCCTATGAGCCGGGATGCTTGGTTCCCTTATGTTGGCTCGAATCACGCTTGGAAGCTTTAATTTATAACAGTTTATAAATTAACTGCTCACTAGTGGATTAATGGAACTTAAGGATCATGATATAATTAGAGGGGCAAATCCAGAATTTCAATTCGACTTCAGTTATGAACCACTTTGAGGATAGAACTGCATGTAATGATTAAATCAATACACACTCTAAATTTTCGAGTAAAATCGAGTATCAGAAGTGAGACAAGTATTCAATTTTTAAGTTTTAGTGAATAAATCTGAAATTAATAAATAAAATAATTTACTAAAAGAGTTTAATTAATTATTGGAATTCTTATTGAGTTTGAAACACAGTCCATGGGTCCTAAATTTCACTCTCCTATATTACTACAATGAATCGATTCATGATTTGGAATAAATTGCACTTCGTAGTAATTTTAAAATGATGAGATTATTTTAAATTATAAATAACAATTAGTTGTTATTTAAATTCTAATTTAATTCGCTTGCTCATTGAATAAGGAAATAATCAGAAAGGGTAATAATATTTGGAATTGTTATTATATAATTAATTCGCTTTCCTTTATCCGATAAGGATTTGAATTAAATTTTAAATATTATTAATTTATTTTATATGATAAGGATTTGAATTTAAGAATATTAAATATAATTAATTGCTTCCTTATCCGATAAGGATTTGAACGTCTATAAAAACCCATGCAGGTATATTTCCGTGGGCGGTCGCCTTTGAGAGAATGTAAACTAAAAGAAAAAAGGAAAAAGAAGTTTTTTTTTTCCAAACCCTAGTTTCCTATAGAGTCTCTTCCTCTTAGAGATCCTCGCCTCATGTGTTGAGTACAGATCTGCAGGCGTAAAAAACCTAGGAGTGTATTGTTCCGCATCCGACCAAGTTGGTGCCCACACACCTCAAGGAAGGAGCGGCGAATTTAAGACCCGCGCAGTGGAGTCGCTTCCAACCCTACTAGCCAACAAATCTCCTATACAAGAATGTATAGATCCGACTTCACCTTTGATATTAATATGTGTTTGCATGGGTTCCCCGCGAAAATAAGATTTTCCCGGAAAATTTTAAAACCTAACGCTGCGCTTTGATTTTATTTCCATCATCGTCTCTGCAGGATCCACAACTCTAACAGATCCTTTTCTTCCGCCTTACTGGGCGTGAGTCGTAGTTGCCACGGAATGTGATTCCCAAGTGGAAGACCATCTGAACCCTTTTCCTCTATCCGTTCCCGCATGGACACTGGTAGCATTTCGTCGCAGGGCTGGTCGCTGAAGATCGACCGCCTCTACGCCGTTAAATAACTTACCATTTCATGATATGACGGCGGGACGACTCATCGAGTGCAACCAAATTCCCCGCCTCACTATGCAATTGTGGCGGCCCCAAGTCTTCGACTAACCAGAACAAAACTACTAGGTGATCGGCCCCGTCTCACAGGAGTGTGATATATCTCCTGAGTCAGTGGGTTGTCACGCCATTGAAACCTGAGAGAGGATTCAACTCACCGTAATTCAACATTAGTAGTGGCGTTTCCATCCGGCTGAAAGCCAGCATTTGTATCAAATCTGCGGGCGCTGCTGTGATCTACCAAGACTCTCATGCATTAAAACCGTTCATACAAAGGGTGAGTACAAGTGCATCATAATAGGGCACAATGACCCTATTTAGGTTTACTAGGGGAAAGGATATGGGGCTGTCTATAGGCTTAGTCTCTTCCTGGGCCATCGCTTATGGATGGCTTACTCCAAAGCTTTGACCGTATTACTCCTCGTAAGCTTCTTTTGTTGCTCGTTTGATCGTACCACTGGCCAAGAGGCACCCCTCCCCTCCCCGCCCCGTATATAGTTTATGGCAGGCCTAGATTCGAGCGATGCAACCACATTGGTTGTGATTCTACCTGCTGTGGGTACGGGTTTTTCCTCGCTAAAAACTTCCCTGATATATCTTCTAAGGTGCCCTGCTTTAATCAGTCTTTCTACCATGAATTTTAGGCTTCGGCACCTGTTGATCTCATGCCCATGATCTTTGTGATAATTGCATCGTATGGACAGGTTTCTATGAGAGGGGTCCATCTGGATTGGCGCGGGCCATTTGAAATCTGGCAAGTCGCGAATGAGAGGCAGCAACCTCTCGTAGGTGATATTCAAAGGAGTGAATTGCGGGGGCTCT
Organism: Tetrastigma voinierianum; assembly: GCA_016808115.1. Taxonomy (NCBI): domain Eukaryota; kingdom Viridiplantae; phylum Streptophyta; class Magnoliopsida; order Vitales; family Vitaceae; genus Tetrastigma; species Tetrastigma voinierianum. The sequence goes on from JAEQBH010001623.1 coordinate 310,245, forward strand.
CTCTTCTTATGTGGTTAGTCTCGGGGTCACTTTTGGTTTTTGCCCGCCTCTTCGCTCGTGCTCAGCGCTTCTTTCTCCTGCCATCAAGCTTTCCACGGCCATGGCGATCATGATAGTTTTGAGTCACGCACGATGTTATCTTCCAAGGTTGAATATCTATCCGTCCAGATAATTCTTCCATTGTAGTTGGCAGCCCAAAGACAACGAATGGAAAAAGGAGTAGATCGTGCAAAGCTCTTCGTTTCATGATCGCGGTCCATGTTTAAAATTCCACTGGCCGGATAGCTTACCCAAATCTCCTGGTGAAGTCCTGTATGGTTTCCTCTTCTTATTTTATTAGTCTACAAAGAACTAATATTCCTCTTCACTGTATTAGTAGGTACTCGAGAGATGAACATACCATAGCTCGAAAGAATTTATCGACCATTTGGGAGCCTGTGGAACTAAGCTACTACCGGTCTCGAGACTAGCTAGAAAAGACTTTGCATAACAAGTGATCATTTTCGGCGTTTAGAGTCATTGCCTAGTTGTAATGGAGCATGTGGTCAAAAGGATCGCTAGAGCCATCGAACATAACAAAGGTTGGCATGATGAACCCTCGTGGTGGCTCGTAATCAAAGATGTGTTGCCCTAGTGGGGAAGAGAGCATGTCATTGGGACTTCGAATCGCTAGCGTAGTGGTATGTGTGAGCGCGCACTCGCCCAAGGCGTAACCGGGTTACACGGGTGGTATCGCGCCCATAGGTAAAGTAAATGCGTTCCCAGGCGCTTCGTTTGGCTGATTCTGACCTCGGCCCATTGCCCGGCGGAATGTACCATTGTTGGAATTGCTGAATGCAGGCTGATGTGAGTGTTTCTAGTGCGATATATCCTTGTTGGATTTTGGAGGGGAGATATTTGACGAGCTACTTGAGGATAACTCGTTGTCTTCCGGGAGATCCATATCGTCAAAGGCGATAGCCTTCTTTCCTTTATCATGAACGACTGGTTGCTTTGCTTGACCGCTATCTTACGTGTTTCCTTGGTCAAGATCACGCCTTTTTCTACTAGCCCATAGGACGATCGCTAGCCGCAGTGTTCGGGCCGCATTCCTGTAATTCCTTCATATGTTTTGCTTGCTCCTCCTATTTCTTCTCCATATCTTGACGCCAATGAAGGAATTGATCTTCAGGAGACTGGATCATTGGGTTGCTAGTCATTGCTCCTCGTGACGATTTGACCGAGCGCGAATGGGAATCAGCCGAGCTATCGCAAGGGAGGGCCACCGGATAGCCGCTGGCTAAGACGCCAGACGCCGCCGATTGCATTGCTTGCCCCATAGACGGCCGCTTGTTAGTACCGGTCTGCCTAACCTCCGGTGCATCAACTGCTGTGAGCCGACGCCCTCCGATGCTTAAGTCAGCCAAAGAATGGAGAAGAAGAAGAAGAAAGTACGACATTTAGGCTTGCCTACCTTTCCCTCGGGGGGAGTTTCTATTTTATACTTGAATTTCTCCTTGATTCTTGAAAAATAATCTTGTGATTGTGGCGATAGAATCTCTCCTTCCTTATTAGAGACCAATTCTCCTTGATTTTTGGAGAGATAATATCATGAACTTAGTGATAAAATTTGTCTTTCCTTTTCAAAGACCAATTATCCCTTATTAAGGATTAATGTTTTAAGACGTACTAAACTGGGATATTGTGAGATCCGTGGAGAAAATATCCTCATGGTGGTCGTCGATTAGGGGCTCGACTTTCGATGGGGTGTAAGACTTTCCCGTCTAATTAGTTCCCGTATGGTTTTAATGTAATAGGCTATTTTGGGCCGTATTGGGGTTTGAATCAGGCAATAGGCCCGTGCAGGTGCTGGACCTAATGAGTAGTGGATATTAGGCCCAAAAGCCATGGTACTTACAAGTGGTACCTTATAAACAGTCCCAAACCCGCCATGTCCGAGCTTGTTTGAATCTGAAAATTCATTAGTAGCTGCCCTGATTGATGCTACCTCCATGAAGGACAATTCCTCAGAACTCAATGAATTGAATTCTTGTGTAATTGCGGCAGCAGTAGACTAGTAGTGGGGGTCACCAAATTATGCAACAGATCATGTTGACTTTTCTCCTCATCTACAGCATGAGGCCTACCGTTTTGTGTCCCGGTTCTCCACCGATAATGGAGAACAACACAGGTTGTTTCATGGAAAAATTTCATGCTTCTAATTCCAGTAAGGAAAATTTTTAGCAACAACTTCATTGGAAAGTAATTGTGAAATATTAAATCACTGCAGTACAAACTTGAATTCACATAAATAATAATCAACTTCAAATTATGATGAACATACCTTTGACAGAAGGGGTATTGTAAAAGCAAGTCAACCCAAATCTCATGTTACAGCTCCTACTAAAAATATTCCCACCTCCTCGGCCATAGCAGCATGCCTTCAGATCTCCTAATGCAGATTTCAAACATTGGCTGCATGAATCCAAAGTCAGGTCCCTGGTGCATTGTACAAGTCCATATATGGTATCAGACCTTGAAACTTTGACTTGATCAGTCCCAAACATGAGCTTAGAAGGATCATATGTAGCCTTATCGATAAGATTCCGCATTAGATCAATCAAAGCTCCATTAAAAGACCGTGGATCTGATATATTTTTCTCCTGATTATTCCACAGTGGATACTTTCCAGTACAAGCATCCATACCAGACAGGATCCGGTATGAATAGTGGACTTGGCAAGATTCATACCATATAATTGCCTCTTGGCTCTTGCATTCCTTCATGATTTCCCTGCTTGCATTCTCCAAGCAAATCCAGCAAACTTTATCGGTGACATCCCCTCTACATAGTGCCCGCCCAGAAACCCAATTGGCGTCATTTCCAATGGCGGTTATATTAAAACCTGTAAGATACGTATTGGAAGGTAGAGATTGCAACAGGTGTTTGAGGTTATTTTCAAATGTGCTGTTAGATGTGTAATTACTGGTTCCATTGTCACAAAATGTATACATTGGTTGTGCGATAGTAGGTGTGCTGAGAAGGAACAGAGGCAGAAAGCAGAAAAACATGGCTGAAAGTAAGTTTTTTGTTGGTCTTCAGAATCTGGGAACATGTGGTATCATAACTTTTGTACTAGAAAGCATAAAGAACATATTGAAGAAATAAAACAAGCTCAGGAAGAACTGTGAGGTGTAAAAAATGCTACTAAACTTAACAATATTTGAGAAAATAAGAGGCTGAGTTTGGCTTATTTTAAGATATTTCAAAGAAACTTCCTCTTGCTGGGGCTTTCCAAGAATGTCCTATGCGGAGTGATATCTTTTGTGAAGAAATTATCAATAAATTGTTGGTTTTGACTCATTATGAGGGCGCTCACACATTATTTTTCCAAATTATCAAATTATTTTTCAATTAGTTTTCTAAGTTTATCTCAAAGAAACTATTTTAATTACATGTGCTTCGTCTGGCATTTAGACAAACAATAGTCACTTTCAGAGAGCACTGCACCACCAAGTAATTCACTGGTTCATGGGAAACCAGTGAAGGATTACCAGGACTTCTCTTTGTAGTTATCCCCCACAAATACCAAGTGATTGCCTGGACAAGACAGTGAGAAAGTCTTTTTTAGGTTGTACATTTATATGATATTGTAGTTATTATATATATCCATGCAACAAATAAGTCAAACTCGAAATCACATTATAGTAAGATCCTTTAAGGAGATCAGAACGCCAAAAATACCCTGTAATTTTTATAATAATTTTATTATATATTCCGGTAGGGATTGAGTCAAACTCAGGTTTTTTCTTTAAATTGATAAATTGTGTGAATGTAATTGAAATAATGAGCATATGATTGAATATTATATGCTAAATAGAGAAATTGATTGAACCCGAAAATAAACCCAAGTGAAAAAAATGATAAATGATAAGGAAAGTGAAATAAAGAGTTAGAATGCCAAAAATGGAAAATTGGATATATTGGGTGGCCAAACAAGGCCTTATAAGGAATAAGTGATTAAGACCAAAAAGGGGAAAAATGAGAAATGAGAATAGGGTGGAAGGCCAAACATGGCCTTACACTTAAGTGGGGTTCTTAAAGACCAAAAGAGGTATTTGGGAGCACATTTGTGAGCCATCCCGTTTTTGGAGAAGAAGATAGGAGAAAAAGGGAGAAGGAGCTAGGGTTTCCAAAAGATCAAGTTTTGGTGTAATCCTTTCCCCACTTCTTGCTCCTAAGAGATCAAACAACTTGGAAGAGAATATTTGAAGAGATTTAAAGTAATAAATCAAACCCTAATCTCATTCTTTTGATTCGAGTTGGTGAAAAGCCCTAACTTGAGAGAAAAGGGTTTCCATTGGATTCTAAACCACTTTCGGGAGTTGTTTCTGAGTTATCTAATTAAAGGATTTTATATGTGACTAATCGGAGAAGATCGTGGAAGAAAAATGAGTGAAAAATGCAAAATCCCCATTGGGGCAAACCCATAGGTGTACCGTACCGATTGAGTGGTACCAGCATCGACGCAAATGGGCACCCAGACGGTACCGCTTCAACTCCAGATCGAGACCGACCGGCGTTGGGTAACCAAAGACCGTACCATTACCTCCCACACTCGTTTTGACATGTTTGCATCAAGCAAATCTCGCATTCAGACTAATTTAGGAACCCTAAGAAATGATTAACGAGGGTTCAAGTAAGGATGTAACTAAGTCAAAAAACGATCGTATACCATCGTCAAGGCGGGAGCTCGGGTAGACTTAGTGTCTTAACCCAAGATCAAGAAGGAAATAAACTTGTAATTCACTAAAATTGTTTAACAATTGTTTATCCACTAAGAGTGGTATGAATGTTGTCACTTAGGACGTGATGATCGCCTAACCTAGGACCGAGATCGGGCGAGAAGGAAGCCAGATTCGGCGTCAGCTTTGTTCGACTCATTCTTATTTCAAGTATTCGTAGTTTACCAAGTAACTATGAAATGAGTACATAAATGAGTATATGAAACGGAGCACAAAATGAGTATAAGGAAATAAGCATATAGATTGAGTATATCTTTGAAAAGATAATACGAAAGTGAATATGGAATTGAAATGTGATATTTGAAAACCGAATGAATGTGAATGATGATAAAGACATGATTCATTAAACGGAATCCATCATAAATGTGAATTGATTGATATATCGAATGAACTGCCTGACGGGGTGCACAAATCGGCATCCGTCACGAAGGTATCCCGAAATTGTCCAATGTCCCACTTGGCGGGATGCACCAATTGGCATCCATCATGATGTCGTATGACATTGAAGAAATGTTCCCACTTGGCGGGATGCACCAATCGGCATCCATCATGATGGCGTATGACATTTAATTGATTCCACATGTAGGGGTGCACCAAACGGCATCCGTCATGATGGGCACTACAAGAAAAAATGCAATTCTTGACATATATTATCTTGACTTATGACAATATATGTCAATATTGTGTATTTAAATTAGCAATTATGACATATATAACTTACTTCAAAGCAATAATGACATATAAAACTTGTCCATGATTCTGATGATGGAACTCTTGACTTATGACAATATATGTCAATATTGTGTATTTAATTACGTATATCATCTCCCTTTTATATAAAGATTCTCCTCCTATTTTTTCAAAGACCGCCAATTTCCTCCCTCCTTTTTTTCACATCATCAGAGCATCTCCAAGAGGCTCAATAAACCTCTCAAATTCGTCACCATCACCGCGCATTTCAAATTTCCACAAATACGACTTCGCAACCGCCCGCCGGGCTCCAAACCCACATGACGCCACGGCGTTTTCAGACGCCGAGACGGCCCAGCCGCGAGATGGTACTCAAAGGATAGATCAGAGCCTGACCCAGCGTGCCAGGCGGAGCAAGAAGATCTGCGAAAGGCATAGTAGGCTAGTTTAACAAACCACCTCCATGAAAGTGCAATACGACGGAATCTTGATGTTCTGAGGAACAACCCGGAGTCGGGTAGATCTGAGGAAGGTGCCACATGGGTCGAGGCAGGGAACGCAATCGAAATGGACTGATTTCTTTTTCTTTTTTCGTCTAAATTTGAATTTTAATGAATTGGATTTTTATGGTTTTGCTTGAACTATTGTTTTCAATTGGATGTAAGATTGGGGAGACTCGCTTTCTAGCCAGTAAAAATGAGGCGTAGAGATTTCAAAGAACATGGCCGTTGGATACAACAATGTCGATGTGAATGCCGCTAATATGTATGGTGTAGTTGCTAGGAATACTCCGTGAGCTTCAGGATTTAATTTTGAGACATTCTGATGAGAATGAATGTTGAAGAAATGAGATTCATGTGCTTCCGAATGTCCTTTTGTTGTTGTTGTTTGTATATGAATTATGCTCAACATGTTCATGTGTATGTATGCAACAATTATTAGTGAATGAATGCGTCATGCTTGATGAAATTACTCAATGAGATATCTTTGTATATATTCTGACTATTTGAGGCTGTTCTTTTTGTTAGAAGAATGAATGATCGAAACTGCATGTGATTATGCTTAATAGTTAATACCATGGTATCGTATAAGAACAAACGGAGCGAAATAATCAATGTATCGCGATCGATCTCCGAGATTAAGTAATGTTTTTGTAAGTATTTGTTCGAAGGTTTATACATGCTTTTGCCTACCGGGTATTTCATGTTTTATGGTGCACTCCAAGGCTTTGTTTGGACATCGTTTCATATTCAAGGAGGGATCTTTAGTTTGATTTTATTACTACTGGGCAGAGGATTTCTTTTGAAATCAAAGATAGAAATGGGGTCTGGGGTTTTTTATATATCTTCTTGAAATGGGTAGGCTAGGGTTTGAGAAGAAACTTCGCTTTTTTCTCCTTCGATTATAAGAGTGGGTAGGTTAGGATTTTTTGAGTTCTTAGCATTCTATTTTTCAAAATGATCCGTTTGTTGGGTTTCTTATAGAAATGGTTTCTCCTTCCCTATGCACATTTTCGTAATGACTCGCTCCTCGAGTTTATCATCGGGTTCTTCCTAGTCTTGTTGTAGAAGAAGCAAAACAAGAATGAGGGTGAGAAAAATGATGACAGCAAAGGAGGGGCAAGAAAGAAGGAAGACAACAACCTCACCACGGTTCCAAAGTTGTTAAATATGTGAAGGGCCTAGACGGTATGCTTGCAACCTGCTACTTCTGCTAATGATTTCGCTTTTGGTTTTAAGGTTAATAAACATGCCCTGCTTGCTTTGGTTTCCTATTTTGGTTTTGGTTTCATTTCGATTGGTTTTTCTTCTTTGAAAATTTTTTTAGAGTCACTTATTCATAGGCTGTTATTTAGATTCTTTCTACGATCGTTATACTCAGATGCGGTCTCAGAGCTCCAGGAAACAAAATGCGTAAAAATGGCCTGGAACAGTAGTCGGTTCGCCCCACTTCAAATTTCAGCAAGGCAGAACCCCACTCTGTCCCTCTACAGGCATAACATAGGGATTCCCACCCAATGGGCTTTCCTATAGAGTCCAAGAACAATTGAAACGGAGTTCGAACAAAAGTTATGCTCGTCCGGCCAGAGACACAAACTGAAATTTATACATGGGTGCGAAAATTTCGCACCCATGAACAGTGGTGCGAAAATTCGCACCCATGAACTGGTGCGAAAATTCGCACCCATGAAAATTCGCACTCCATGAACCGGTGCAAATTTCGCACCTATGAATGAGATTTTTCGCATCATGTGCTTAAAAATTTTCCAATTTTGTGCTCTAACTCGAATCCACTATAATCTCTTTTCATCCGAACTGCTGAGGTGTTCTTGGACTCTATGGAAAGTTTCCATTGAGTCAAGAATCTAGATTTATGCCTGTGGAGGACAAGTGATTCACAACCTTGCTGAAATTTTGAAAGTAGTGAACTGACCTCGTTCAAACCGCTTTTTTCTGCTTTTGTTTCCCTTTGTTTCGAGACCATCTAGTTATTTCTATAACAGTCTAATAAGAGAATACAAAGAGTCTAGAGCATAACAGAGCATACATGGATAAGGATAATGATATGTAGAAATAATTCGAAAATGCTATGCGAAGAAAAGAATGAATGACAGAAATACATAAATGATATGAATATATGAATACACGAATGAATAGATAAAAAGAATATGATATGACAGTACAAAATATGAACGTACATGAAAGCATATATGAAAACTCCACTAATGGTATTCAGTGACACCCCTCGCTTGAAATCCTTAAGGTGAAGCAATGGTATCTGCAGTCAGTGTTACAACATCGCTACGTTATATCAGTAGCATCAAACTCCACTAATCCCTAAATAGTATGAGGAACCTCCAAAAACTCATTTCCTTCTACGCTTGGTGCCTTGAATGAGGACAATGAACCCTTGTTCATTACATGGGGTTTCATCTTATACCAATAATTAGTTAATATCATTTTTTTATTTCCTTATTTTATTTGGTATAGGTATCAGTTAATGAAATACTCAAGATGCATGGTATTTTTTACAGAGATTTCAAGATGTATATACGAATGTGTTACGTACTAATATTTTTTGGTTGTACAGTTGTTATTTTGGTAAGATTAAAGTTTGTGTAGTTACTAAGATTTTATTACATGGATTTCATCTTCAACTAATAATTAATTAGTGTCATTTGTTTATTTATTTTTCTTGGCTACAGGTCAGGTTAGTGAAAGACTCAAGGTGGTTTTTTGCATAGAGACATTTAAAGATGTATATACATACATGGGTTATTAATATTTTGGTTGTATAATTTATCTATTAGTTCTATGAGTTTTTATTTTTGATGTATGTATTATAAATAGAACTTGATTTACATTATTCGGGTATCTTTTGTCTTAAGTAAAGTTGTTTTAGCTTCTCTTTTGAATATATTATTTTGTTTGTATATTATTGAAAGGGGGAGGACAACTTTTAATTTAAATTAACACAATATATGTACATGTGTTTTTAATAGCTACATGCATATTTATATGGCATTGTGGTTAACAAGATAAAGTCTTAGTTATGAAAACAAGGTATATTTTGTATTAAGTGTTTAAATTAAGCAACAATTTTAAATATGCCAACAAGTTATTTTGCATCATACTTCTTCATTGCAACATTAAAATCTTATTTTTAAATTTTTCAAAGGCTATCATGACATATGCTTCTAATTCCAATTTAAAATCTATGGTGGAAGATCTCACTGACATATTTTTTAAAGAAACCATGATTTATTTGAACACAAACTCGACATATTATGAGTGGTAGAAAGAAGTTATATCGACAGAAAAACACATTCATCGGGACATTTTATATGTCGGTTGTTGATACACCTACCTTGACACCCAATGTATGACATATAAGACTAGGAAGTTATGATGACATATGTTCACATACGATGACAACAAGAATCAAGTAAGATAGGTTTTTTTTTTTCTTATAGTGGGGAGACCGAATAAGTGATACCATATGTCGGTGCAATCAAATCCAACATCTCACATGATGGGAGACCGAATTGTTAAATGTAAGCACATTAGCCGAATGTTAATACATATGGATTCACAAACGGAATTCGTCGAAATGTAAATTGAATAGTCAAGGTGAAAGAACCAACATTGACTTAGTGTAAATGAGATTCTTATGTGTTTATGCTTAAATCTCATAAATTGAATTGTAATTGAATTGTTGCATTGAAGATGCATGTTGTGATATAGTAATGATTTGGAAATCTAAAGTGATATAAAAATGAATAGCATGAGAGTATATGTTGGATATAATAGGCATGGTTTAATGTTAAATGCATGTCGAAGCAATTGAATATTGAAATAGAATCGTATGTAACCACTAAGCATGAAAATGTTTAGCGTATAGTTTTTATCTATGCGCAGGTTTCGAGTAGACAGGAAGGAAGACAAGATCGTGAAGCGCAGAGTCATAAAGAAAGTACGGCGTATAAGTATATACCCCATCATTTGCATATCATTCCTCTTGAACAAGTGGTATTTTGTGGACAAAAAGGGTTAAACTTTGAACCTTGATTTAAGGTCATTTTGAAAAGGCATGAATGCCTTCTTTTATAAATGTATTTTGTTAAATGTTTATGGGCCTACCAAATTGTATTGAAATTGTAACGACATGCACAGCTTCTAAATCAACCGCCGCGAATCGAAATGACATAATAAAATGTTTTGATAAGATAAATGAAAAGTCGAGTAAACCGGCCTGCCCGATTCACATTCGGTCGGGCCAGGGATTCGGGTTGCGACATTTTTGAAAAAGAAAATTTAATAACACGGAAAATAAAAAGAAATAAACGGGCGTCCCCAGCGTTTCGGTTCGGACTCGCCTTTCGGGTCGGACCAGGTCGGGGGTCGCTACAGAGACATCCAAATTTTTTTCAGGCATGCATTCACAAGTCTGCAGCTATTGATTTCCTCCTAAGTAGCAACCCAAGGGTCTCACAACATTGCTATGTCCTTGCAATTAAAGTAACAATCCTTTCTTCAACACCTTCAGCTCTAGACCAGAAGTTCCTCATGAAGGCTTTCAAACGCAATATCCTTCCATCTGGTAAATCACCTGACAGTAACTTCGATCCGGCGTAACACACCAACATAAGAAAAGAAAATGCCTTTTGAGGGTATTAAATGATAGCTCCACCAAGAATTTAAGTTCGTTTGCATGACTGATTGCCTTGCCTTGTCCTTGTGGGAACATATATATATGCTAGGCAACATGTTTTAGCCATAGATATAGTCCAGTGTTATTAGCAGTGCTCTATAACGATAGTTATGGTCTTGTACGACCAAAGAATATGAATTGTTGAATTGTTGAATTGCGATAAGGAAATCGATGGTAAAGGCCAAAGGTAGAGTACCATTTTGAACAGGCAATAATCTACATATTAGATGAAAGGATCAAATTTTTTGTCTTCAAGCTTTTGCTTGGAACTCTTGGTCAGATCATCTATACTAAAGAAGAGAAATGAGGCCAAGTTGAGTTTAGAATTGATCCTATGATAGAAAGAAGATAACAAAAAACAACGAATATGTATGGTGGATGAAACTGGCATTACTAAGAAGAATCCAACCTCAATCTTCAAGAAGAAACTACTAGAGAAATCAGAGAAATTCCTGAAATGGTTTGTCCAGATCTGGAGGACATCACATGTTTTTTTTTTTTTTTTTTTTTGGAAAAGAGTAAAATTATCAACTACAAGATGCGATAGATGATCGCGATGACATGGTTGAGCTTTCAAAACAGTGTCTTCCTGAACACACAGTAACTCAACAGTAGCATCTCAAAACTCATCTAGGCAAGACACAGTAACCCAAAGTTTGTGCATTCAAGCCCTGAATTTTTCCATAAGACTATGTTCCTCTCCATATGAGCCACAGTTACCAAACTGTGGTGTTTGAGGGTTCCTTCAAATGGGCTGTTAGATGTGTAATTATTGGTTCCATTGTCACAAAATGTATACACAGATTTTGCAGTAGCAGGTGTGCTGAGAAGGAACAGAGGGAGAAGCAGAAAAACATGGATGAAAGTATGTTTTTTGTCAGTCTTGAGAATCTGGGAACGCAGAGGAGAAGCTGAAGAAGAACTGTGTGGTGTAAAAACAGCAAGCAAAATTACCAATATTTGAGAAAATATGAGGCCGATTTTGGCTTATTTTAAAAATATTTCAAAGAAAAGCATCCATTAGAGAGAAGCATCCCTTGAAATTTTAGTGATGCTCATGAGAGTTTTTTTTTTTTTCACAAAGCTGCTTGACTCTAATCTGAATCTGTTTATGAATTAGCAGAAAATTCAAGTGCACTCTCAGAGTCTCTGATTTGTTTTTCTTACTTTTGTTCAGTAATAAACTAGCAATCAAATTGTCATGTTCCTTACTTTGTTCAGTAATAAACTAGCAATCAAATTACATGTTATGGAGAAGGAAAACATCCAAGATATTTTCTAGGCATGTATTCATAAGAAGCAACCCAAGAGTCTCACAACGTTGCCATGTTATAATCTTCCAATTAAAGTGACAATTCCTTCTTCAACTCAACCATAAGTTCCTAAAAGCCTTCAAACAGCAACATCCTTTCCATCTGGTGAAGTCCCCTTGAATGCAACTTTCGATTCACCGTAATACACCAAAATAAGAAAAGAGAAATGCCTTTTTGAGGGTATTAAGTGATAGCTTCTCTTAGGATTTGAGTTCATCTGCATGATTGCCTTGTCCTCGTGACAACATATATATATGATAGGATCAACATGTCCAAGTCATAGACGTAATAAGTCCAAGGCAATTAGCAGTGCTCCACGATCATTATTGTCATATATGACCTAATTAAGAATATGAATTGTTGAATTATGCTAAGGAAATAAATGTGAAGAGCTGGTTATGGTTGATAATGCAAATCTAAATATTCAACTAGAGTGATTCTAACCTATTTTTGCCTTCAAGCTTCGGGTTTGAAGCCTTAGTCAAACAGTCATCCGAAGTACAAAGAAAGATATGAGGATCAAAGAGTTTAAAATTGATCTTGTGAATGTGATAGAAATCTATACGAAAAATCACTGTTTTAATCGATATATAGTGGATGAAATTGGGCTTAATGAGAAGAATCCAACCCCCAAAGGACTTTAAAATTGTACTCAGAGTTATAGCTTAAAAATATTTAATTTTTTCTATCGATGGCCAAATAATAGCACAGCCTAAGACGCAAGCTCAAAACAGATTAAAAATGCTAGCCCAAGATTAGCAATAGGCCCTTGATGATTATCTCCTAACATAAAGTACTTCAAAACAAAGAGCCCATATCCTATAAATCAAACCAAATCTCACCACGCGAAAAAGAGATAATTCCTAATAACTACTTATCCTATAAAAGTAAGATAATTCCCATTAACTACTTTCCAGTATCCCTTATTAATTTGGCGGCGATAAGGAAGAAAATCCCTCATCAGCCAAGAATCCTTATCCATCAATTGGGAAAAACACATGCTATAAATACCAGGCCACCTCATCGGTGAAAGGTATGCGAGACTTATGCTGATACTTCATTCTGCGGTTGATATTCTTTTAAAGGAAATATGAGACTTAAGCGTCGGGCGCGACGGGCGAGCCCCCGTCGATCCTCTTTCTTTCTTGTTTTTGTAGAGGAGTCCAATGTCCAGAGCCAGCGGACCGGCCCAACATTGATTTGAATTCAGGCCAATGATTCAACACCTCCGGCCAGTTTTGGTTGAAAAGGCATCATCGGTTGGCGCCCGGAATGCGTAGGAGCGACGGTTCCTTTACAAATAAAGGCGACCTCTCGGTGGCCGGATGGTATCAACTTCGAAACACAGCGGGAGCAAGCGCCAATCCTCCAGGATGGAAGACTAGCGAGCGTGTGGAGGCGGACTTCCCGAGAGTCTTGTTAGAGCGTGCGAGCCCGGCCACGTGGGAGCGAGGTGGGCGCTCTACCTCGCTAACCAACACTTCTTTGAAAGAGTTAAAACAACTCAGGGCCGTCACAGCGCCCTCAAAGAGCTCGATTCGAATAGGCCGTAGCCACGGAGCCGTAGTTCGGGAGCCCAGCTATTTCGGTTGAGCGGCTGTAGCCACGGGCGAAGTAGCTCGGGGAGCCCGATGCTTCCAATGGAGGCGAAGTAACCACGGGCGAGTAGCAAGGAGCCCGGCTCATTCAAAAGCGGGCCAAGTAGCCATGGAACCAGGTGGCTCGGGAGCCCGGTGGCTCGGGTGAATGAGCCATGTAGCCGAGAGGCCTCGGTAGCTCCGGTTTTCAAAAGCTAAACTACTCGACTAAGGCTGGTAGCGAGAGCCGATTGACTCGAGCGATTAGCCCACGGGCCTTAGTGCTTCGGTTTTCAAAAGCTCAACAACTCAACTTAGGCCTGGTAGCCCAGGGGCCAATTCGGCTCGGCGATTAGCCCGCGGGCCTTAGTGGCTCGGTTTTAGCTCGGCTACTCGAAGCTAAGGCCTAGTAGCCCGGGAGCTGGTTCATTTCCGGAAGGTGCGGGCCTCGGTAGCCGGTTTTCAAAGCTCAACTGCTCAAGTAAGGCCTAGTAGCCCGGGGAGCCCGATTCGGCTCGGGCGGGTTAGCCCACAGGCGCCCAGTAGCTCGGTTTTCCAAAAGCTCGACTACTCAGCAAAGCTGGTAGCCGGGAAGCGATTCATTTCGGGCGAGATTATCTCATGGGCCACCGGTAGCTTAGTTTTCCGCTCAGCGCTCCAACTAGGCGGTAACCGGGGAGCGATTCGGCTCAAGCATATTAGCCCGGAGCCTTAGTAGCTCGATTTTCAAAGACTGGTTGCCAGCTAAGGCACAGTAGCCCGAGGCTTGATTCGGCTCGAGCGAGATTAGCCCACAGGCCTTAGTGGCTGAGTTTTTCAAAAGCCTTTGCTCAGCTAAGGCTTGGTAGCGAAGTCAGTTCGGCTCGAGGCGGTGCCCGCAGGCCTCGTGCTTCAGTTTTCAAAAGCTTAGCTGTTGACTAGACACAGTAGCCCGAGCCCGGTTGCTTCGAAGCGGAATTAGTTCCGCGAGCCTCGGTAACTTCGATTTCCACTTCATTGCTCCAGCTGGCACGGTAGCCGGGGCCGATTCGGCTGGTAGTGCTTGAGCCTCGTGCTTCGGTTTTCCAAAGCTGTTGCTGGCTAAGGCACGGTGGCCGGGATCGGTCGGCTCGGAAGATTAGCCCACGGGCCTTAGTAGCTCGGTTTTCAGCTGATTGCCGGCTAAGGCTGGTGGCGAGTCGATTCATTTCGATGAGATTAGCTCACGGGCCTTGGTAGCTCGATTTTCAAAAAAGCTCATTTGCTCGACTAAGAGCACAGTAGCCGAGCGATTGGCTTCGAAGGCGGTGCGGAGCCTTAATGCTTCCGGTTTTCAAAAGCTGATTGCTCGGCCCCAAGGCACGGTAGCCTAGAGTCGATTCATTTCGGCGATTAGCCACGGGCCTCAGCTTTCGATTTCAAAGCTCAAGTTGCTTTGGCCAAGGCTGTGCCTAGGAGCGATTCGGCTCGGGCGAGATTAGCCACGTAGAGCCTCAGCGGCTCGGGCGGTGCTTGCATGGCCTCAGGAAATGCACCTTATAGCCGTAGAGCGGTTGGTATGGTAGATTAGCCTACGGAGTCAAGCAGCTCAGTTCGAATAGGCCATGTAGCCACGAAGCCAAGTAGCTTAGGAGCCCAGAAGCTCAGTTCAAACAGGCCATGTAGCCACGGAGCGAAGTAGCTCAGTTCGCAGAGCGTAACCGCTCAAACAGGCCATGTAGCCCACGAACGAGTAGCTCGGGGCCCGATAAGCTCAGTTTGTAGGCTGCCATTTCGGGAAGGCCTCGGCGCTAGGAGCCCAAGCGCAAGTTCTGGAGCTTAACGGCTGCAGGCCTCAGCGGTCGGGGCCAGTGCTCGGTTTGCGAGCCCGCGGCTCTTGAAGACCTCGAGGCGCCCGGGATCCAGGTTGCTTGGTTTCTTGAGGCTTACTTGGCTCGGGAAGGCCTGTCGCCCGGGAGCCCGAGCGTTTCGGTTGCATAAGCACGGCTCGGGAAAGGCCTCAATGCCTAGAAGCTGACCTCAAGTTGTAGAGCTTAATGGCTCGGGAAGGCCTCGGCGCCGGGGGCCCAGCAGCTCGGTTTGCGAGGAAACGCGGCTCGGGGAAGGCCTTGCGCGCCTAGGAGCCCGGTGGCTCGGTTTGCGAGCTTAAACGGCTGGGAAGGCCTCAACGCCCAGGAGCCCAACTACTCAGTTTGCAGAGCTTAACAACTCAGGAAGGCCTCGACCTACTAGAGCGAAATGCTTCCGGTCGAGAGCGCAGCGGCCGGCGAATAACTCGATTGAAAAAGAGCATAAGCATTTCGGGAGAGCGGGAATAGCCCCGGAGCCAAGTAGCTCGGTTCAGAAGGCGCAATAGCCCAAGAGCGAATAGCTCAGTTCAAAAGAGTATAAATAGCTTGGGAGGTAGAATAGACCAGGAGCCAAGTAGCTCAGTTTCAAAAGGTAAAGTAGCCAAGGAACCATGTAGCTCAGTTTTAAAAGAGCCTTGCGACTCGGTTTCAAGGAAGCCCGAATAAACTCCCAGTTCAAAAAGAGCATAAACCACCCAAGGTAGAATAGCCCGAGGCCAAGTAGCTCGGTTGGAGGCACAACGACCGGAAACCAAGCGCTCAAATTGTGAGATAATAAAAGGCGATAAAACTAATCAAACCGCTTCCCTAAGTAGCCACGTGGATATCACGCTGTCATACGGTAGGTTGCCTACGCCCGCTTAGTCAAAGGGTGGGGGGCAACTGATAGGGTTTGAAATAATAGATGCGAGCCCGAGGCCTTGTATTGAAATGGGATTAAGCGGGGCCCCGGCCCGGTACTAGTGATAGGCACTAGATGACATCCCCCAGAATATGAGCTGAGAAACAAGGCCCATATCACAATAAATCAAACCAATCCCACCAATAAGGGGTGAGATAATTCCCAATAGCTGCTTTATCTGTAAAATCAAACCCAAATCCTCACCAATAAAGGAAGTAGGATAAATTCCACAATAAGCTGCTTATCGATAAATCAAACCAAATCTCACGATAAGGAAGTAGGATAATTCCCAATAGCTGCTTTACCAGTATCCATATGTCGGCGATAAGGAAAGAAAATCCCTCATCCAATAAGAGAGAATCCTTATCACCATTCAATTAGGAAAAACATATACTATAAATATCAGACCACCCCCGCCGGTGCAGAAGGTGGTCACGCGGACTTATGCACGATACTTCATTCCCTAAGCGGTTGATCTTATATTCCGCGGAAAGAAGCCCGGCTTAGGCATCGGGCGACAAGGGCGAGCCAGCGATCTCTTTCTTTCTTGTTTTTTGCGGAGAGTCAACATCGAGCAACGGACGGCCAATGGCCAGTTCAGTTCCGGCCCGGCGATTCCAGTGAAACGCTCGACCCGATTCACGGTTGAAAGCATCATCATCTGATGTGGACTTTTAAAATTGTATTATAGTTATAGTTAAAAAATATTTAAATATCTATTTTTTTCTATTATATTGCTCCACTTGAAATAAAAAATTCTAAACTTGCCCCACTTGGGCTCTACAAGTGCCAACTCGATTAATCTTGAAAAGCGCAAGAAATCGGGGCGTATTCAGAGTAGCGGTTTGTCGAATCGCGGAAGGCCCTTAAATACATGATGCAAGTATAGATGAAATTTGGTAAGGACATCAGCTCATTTGCTTGATCCGCATCACCGAGGCACATTCATAGAAATTGTTAGACCATTAACGAGAAGAGAAGGCATATTTGTTTGGGTTGTGGGAGGTTCCGCACATTTCACTTTAAACATGATCATTCACGAGGATGACATAGTTTGCACATCAAGTCGTCTTCACAGACACACAATAGCCCAATATGGTAGCATCTCAGAAACTCATATATGTGAGTACTGTGGCCTTTAGACCCAGACCCACTACTCAATAGATCAAGCGTCCGCATGGGTCCACTACCTGGCCCACCTCATGAAGCGGCTCAAGATAGCCCACCATATTAAAACCATGTGAGGATTAATCAGACGGTAAAATCCTAGAACCCGTATAGGATCTTGAGTCCCCCAGCCGGCCATCCTACCGCATATGAAAAGTGTGTTATGGATAACTATATTAGGGAGGAAATTACGTGTAGGATATTTATCCACGGATCTCCCAATATCCAAATATCATACGTCTCAAAAACATTAATCCTTAAAAAGGAAGAACTAGTCATTGATACAGAAAGAGAGATCTTATCACCAAAATCACGAGTTTATCATTCCTAAAATAAAGGAGAAATTCGAGTATAAAACAAAGACTCCCCCTGAGGAAAAGGTATGAAATTCCAATTACGCTAACTCCCTTCTTTCTCTTCTCCATCCTTTTCGCGCTTAATCATCGAATGATGGGCGGCACACAGCGGAAATCGAGACCCCACTTTCTTACGGGTTTACATGATGCCCTTGATGCCACTGAAGTCAGGGCTGATCAAGTAACAACAATTGGAGCTATCTGTGGGAATCGAACAAAAAGTTTCATCGACGACGTGCAAGAGCTTGGCTCCAATGGCTTTCTAGTAGCCATTCGCCACTAGTAGCTCCGACGGTTCCCCTTTCCGCATTTGAGTCGTTTAACACAATTGCAATGACCAACAACCCAGTGATCCAGTTTCCCAAATATCAGTTTCTTCATTGGCGTCAAGACATGGAGAAGAAGCAGGAGGAGCAAGCAAGGAAGATGAGGGAATAGCTGGATCGCGTTGAACATCTGCAGTGTGAAAACGATTGTTTGCGGGCCTAGGTAGAAAAAAGACGCGATCTTGGCGAAAGAGACGTGCAAGACAGCGGTCAGCGAGGCGCTTTCGATTGCTTTCATGATAAAGGAAAGGAGACCATTATCCCGACGATGTAGATACCCCACGGATAGCGATTTGTCCTTGGCGGCTAATGAAACCTCCTCCAGCAAAAGTAAGGGGGCTAGGTCGTCGCTAGAACACTTACGCCTTTGCATTCGACAATGACAATAACGACATGTCGCTAGGCGAGAAGAGAAGTAGGCGAAGGAAGAACCGATAAATAAATGCGAGAATGCGTCTGCATTACCACGGGCATAAGCCTGCGGCTTCAATACCGCGATATCTGCTGCCGGTCACGGGACCCTCGGCTTTACATACGCTGCGACAACGTCAGATCTAACGACATGCTTTCCTGCCATCTGAGCTGACACATATTTTTCGACTATGAGCGCCACGTGGAGTTTGTCATACCAACTTTCACTATGTTTGATGGCTCCATGGCCCTTGGTCCACTTATGCTCCATTCTGATCGGCGATGAGCTTTGAATCTGGGCGATGACCTTCTCTTACTTCACAAAGTTTTCCTGGCTGGTTGCAAGGCCTGCATTTAACTGGTTTCCTGAGACTCGTAGAGCTTCGATAAATACGTTTTATGAACTTTGGGGAGCATTCACCTCGCAGCACCTATGCTCAGTGCGTCAAAAAAAGAATATTAGTTCCTTATAAATTGTTTTGAAACACGAAGAAGAGTCCATACAGGACTTCACAAGGAGGTTCAAGCAAGCCGTCGAACAAATAGAATTTTATAGCATGGACGTTGTCCTTCAAAACTTTAAGAAAAGCTTCGAGACGTCGACTCCCTTCTTCCACTCGCTGATCCTAAACCCACCAGCCACAATGGAAGAGTTATATAAGTCAGGCGATGCTTATTTGGAGGGTAATATACGGCGACAACACGGACAATCATGATCACCGTCATCCAGGTTAGAAAGATAAACCGAGGGGAAAAAGAAGTTTATGCTTGCATCCAGCAAAGGTCGAGAATGGGGCGAAAGAAACCACAAGACCACTCGCAAAAATGAGAGAGCCTTCTGGTGCCAACCCATGAATATCTCATCTGAGAAGGTTGTTGCCTCGTTCGCGACCTACGGTTACAATGCTTTGCACCTCCAGGAGCCGGATCCAGCAGAACGATCTTTTGATTATCACAAGGCCCATGGACACGAGAAGGCCGTTCTGCTTGGTTGGCGGTATGACTGATGTCACGAGGAGGTGAAATTAAGGGTGCAAGGCGATAAGGTCAGGTTCACTGTATTCAATGTTGTTTGCAACGCTCGGCGAGTGATGCATGTTTTATGATAGAGGCAGTAGACGATATAGTGTCTAGACAAAGTGGTTTGACTAACCCTTTGTAGACTAGCCTTGTGCAAAATGATAAGGAGGAACTAGGTGAAGAGGCTGAAGAGTATGTGAACTTGATGGACTCCTTCAGTAGAATAGAAAGAAAAATATTATTATGATCATTGGGAGAGAACACCCAGACTTCGATGCCTTTAATGGAGCAACCACCACAGTTGGAGCAAAAGTCGATGCCTAGTCACTTGAGGTATGCTTATCTAGGGGAATCCTCAACCTTACCAGTGATCATATCATCATCTTTGACAATAGTAGAAGAGGATAAGCTTTTGCGATGCTTTGAGATCACGAGATGCTGCTCGGATGGTCCCTACGGTTGATTTGAGAGAGTTTGCCTTCTATGTGTATGCATCAGATCTTATTAGAAGATGGTCATAAACCTTTAGTGGAGGCTCAGAGAAGACTCAATCCAAAAATGAAGGAAGTGGTAAGGAAAGAAGTATTGAAGTGGTTAGATGCAGGTGTAATCTACTATTTCGATAGTTAGGTAAGGCAGAATCTAAAATGCGAGGTTGTTCCTAAAAAATGAGAGACCATAGTGATAAGGATAGAGAATAATGCATTGCTTCCCTCTCAAACAGTTACAGGGTGGAGAATCTGCATAGACTATCGGAAATTGAATAAGGCAACTAGAAAATATCATTTCCCACATTCGTTTCCGTCGGATCTTTGGATAGTTTGAATGAAATTTAGTAAGGGCATGAGTATTTATTCTTGACAGATTATTGGGCTAGAGAATCATATCACTATATCCGCCAGGACCAAGAAAACAAAATTCATGCAGTATATAGATGCGGTCGCATTGGCAAATGACTTTTGGGTTATGTAATGCACCGAGCACGTTTCATCGTTGCATGATGGCTATATTCTCAGACATGGTCAAGGAAACAATTGAAGTATTCATGGATGATTTCTTGGTGTTAGGGAAGTATTTTGACAATTGTCTTGAGAACCTGAGACATGCACTAATAAGATGTGAAGAAACTAACCTTGTCTTGAACTGGGAAAAGTGCCACTTCATGGTGAAGGAAAGGCATTATCTTTGAGGCCTTAGGATTTTAGAAGAGAATCGAGGTAGATAAAGCCAAGATTGAAACAATACAGAAGCTAACTATCTTGATGAAAGAAGATAGAGCTTCCTAGGTATGAGATCTCTGAGTTATAAAGTTTTCCAAAATAGACAAACCCTTGTCGAATTTGCTTGTTCAAGGAGTGCCTTTTGAGTTTAATGATCGATTAATACAGCAGTTCTTGTTTTTGAAAGAAATTGGTGTCATCGCCTATTGTAGTAGCATTGGACTAGGATATTCCTTTTGAACTAATGTATGATGCGAGCCAGCACCTTGATAGAGCGTCTTGGAGTCAAAAGGAAAGAACATTTCAGGTTATCTACTATGCGAGCCGGACTTTGAATGATGCGCAACTAAACTATGCAACAACTGAAAAATAAGTTTTGGAAATTGTGTTTGCATTTGACAAGTTCCGACCGTACTTGATTGGTAATAAGGTAATAGTACTTTGACCGATACGCCATAAAATTGCACGACTAAGAAGGACTCAGCAAGCGATAAAGGTGGGTGTTATGTTGTAGAGTTTGATATGGAAATCAAAGATAAGAGAGGGACTGAATCCTAGTAGCGAGACCCATCTCTCATGATTGAAGTGTCACACCGCCCTACTAGAGGCAGGTGTCTGAAGCCTGCCCCGGCCCCGGTAGATTGCTTTCAGCGACTAGAGAATCACAATGACGAAGTCGTGTTGCTTCTTTAGCTTAAGTATAAATTTTCTTTTCTAAACTTATGATTTTATAAAATTTGTACTTTGTGGCAGCATAACAATTTGCATCGGGACCTGTCTGAAACACTGTATATCTGATTTACATTGAAATAGCGACCAATACACTCTTTTAAGAGCCTTGAAACTATCACATTTTCACAATACAAAACTATGTACTTTATATCTCCAGCGTACAAATTCAAAGTATTCCTTACATAAGTTATTTAATACAACACTGATACAAAAAACGGGAGAATCTATGTTCAATGTGGGTGCTGTGCACAGGAGAAAATAGTTTTAAAACAACAAAATAATGAGCTAAGCAGGCTCGGTGAGTGTATGCTTTATAAAATGTTTTCTTTTAAAATATCTCAAAGCGCAAAACTCTCTTTTACAAGACATTTTTCAGAAACCTTGCTTGCTTTGCTTTAAAAATTTCTAAAACTTTTCATACTTGCTTGCTTCGCTTCGCTTTGCTTTGCTTTAAAAGTTTCTAAAACTTTTCATAAACCTCTTTCTTGCTTGCTTTACTTTGCTTTAAAAGTTTATAAAACTTTTCATAGACCTCTTGCTTTCTTTGCTTTAAAAGTTTATAAAACTTTTTATAAACAAAATTTTTTATAAACACGAGAGCCTGGGCTCAACCGCTTGCTTTAAGAGTTTATAAAAATTTTTATAAACACGGGAGCCTGGGCTCAACCGCTTACTTTAAAAGTTTATAAAACTTTTCATAGACCTTTTTCTTGCTTTGCTTTAAAAGTTTATAAAAAATTTTATAAACACGGGAGCCTGGGCTCAATCACTTGCTTTAAAAGTTTATAAAACTTTTTATAAACACGAACACAGGCTCGATAAAGCACTTTAAAAGTTTCTAAAACTTTTTCATAAATCTGGGAGCCTAGAATTTGAATCGGCAACACCGGTGGTTGATTTTCAAAGCGTGAAAAATGTTTATATATCAGATCAACCCTTTGGAGGCCTTTCTTGCTTCTTTGTCCCTAGTAAAACACGGGAACTGAAGCTAAGCGTTCTTAGGTGGAAGGACTGAGTCCGCATACCTAGGTGGAAGGGCCTTGGCTCATTCACCTTTTCGGTAAATATGGTGGAAAGACCTTGGTCTACGTCACCATATAATGGCTAGCGCTAACTATATGCTCCAGTAATTACTTACGGTCTCCTTTAAATGCCATGATGCTTGAACTAAGTTTGCCAACCAGGCAAATCTAAAATGCATGAAATGATGTCCTAACACCACCACGCACGTACAGAATACCTCCGACCGGTATGCTTGCTTAAAACTAGGGATTTTCGATTAGGCACATTTTATAAAATATCTTTTGTTTGCTTGCTCTTTGAAATATGGTTTACAACTCAAAACCATTAGCCTTGCTTTTTAAAAGTATGGTTGAATACATCAAAATCATTACTTGTTTGCTTTTCACATATGGTTTTAAATCAAAACCATTGTTTGTAAAACTCATTCTGTACTTGCTTTAAACTATGGTTTACAATGAAAACCAATCTAAATACCCGATGTCGCAGTTCATAATAATACACTAGTATTTGAAAAATGAGTTTTAGAACACTCACCTTTACATTTACAAAACTTGAGCCGCGACTCCACAACTTTCCTTTGCTTTTAGCCTACACACTCAAAGCGAATACGGCCGAAAACATTAATCGCTGCGTATAAGCGTAAAACTTAGCATTACTTCACATGCAAGTCAATTTAGGGTCACACAACATTCATATAAATCCAAATAGACAAATTACCCTTGAGCACCCAGCCCTAACAAAAAAAAAACCCACTCATTTGGCAAGCCTTTTTCCAACAATACTCTCTGGACTATTGCCCAAAAATTATTCAAGCCGGTCTTCTAAGTATGAAACTCTCAGATCAGTCCTTTATATATCAATGACATCTCTTTAAATTTTCAATTTAAAATTCCTTCTCTAAGGGCCTCAACCACACTAACAAAGATTACAATGAATTTTTTTTTGCCTAGTGGTTAGCTCCGAATCACCTCTTTGGTATCCTTGATTTATGGGGTCTTAACTCATAAATTGGAAATGATTTCTTCACTCATTTGAATCTATGGTTCTAAGGTTTCTTCTCCAATTGGAATCATCTAATTTGGATCACCAAAACTCAAGTTATTTTATTTTACATCTAGATTACTCAAATTGGCAGAACATAATCTGCACATAGCTCCACTTTGAAAAATTCCTGGGCACTTTAGGGTTACAATTTGCATGCACTTCCTTCAGATAACCTATTCCCCTGGAAGTCTATTTTACCCATAATTTTGAATCACTCAATTTTGATGAGTGAAACTCCACTAATAGCCAAAACACTACAACAATACCCAAAACAGAGCATAACCATTAGGCTACCACAGGCTCACCTTCGATCCATATTTGGGAGCCTTAGAGCTACAATTTGCTCTTGGTCCCTTCTATAAATTGTATCCCTATCTCTTATGATTTTTACCAGATTAGAATAAATTAATTTGGATGATTATAGCAATCTATAGCTAAAACAAAAGCGAGGGGTTTTACAGTACAGCTGACATTTCCTTTAAAAACCCAACATTCTCCTTTTTACAACTATTCCTCAAAACCAACATGGAATTTGCAAAACAACCACCACACCTTGTATTGGTGGTTTTAGAACTTCTTATATAGTAAACCCTGGTAAAAATCCAAGAATTCATACCAGGTCCACCAATCCTTACAAAACCATAGAAATAGGAAAGAATTCCTTGTTTTATCTCATCTGGAATTAAGGTTTACATGAATTCAACAAATCTAGGGTTAGGGTGATCTCTCAACACAATCCTAGAAAAAAAGGAGGAACTAATCATCCATAGAAAATCCATACCAAAAACCCTAGACATCCAAAATACACATGATTGCATACAAAAATTCAAAGATTCATACCTTTTGCTCTTTCCTCTTGCTTCTTCCTCTTCTTACCTAAAACTTGTTCTTATTCTCTTCTTCTCCTCTCTTTACGGTTGGCTGGCCAAAATTAGACAAATGGGCAATTCTTTGTCTCATCTCTCTTTTATATCATCATCTTTGCCTTAATTGCAAGTTGGCCCTCAATCACTTTAATATTTGAAATCCAACTTATGTTATTTCTACTTTGGCATACTCTCTTCTCATCTTATATCCTTTATGTCCCATTTTGAATCAATTACAACTTTACCCTTCTTCTAGTACAAAATTTCGGGTTAAATAAATTTATGATTCACAATTTCATCCTGAACAACAACTCCCAAAAATAATACAATGACACTTGGTGCACATATGTGCCCCTACGGTTACACGTACCGTACACTCTCTCGGGACAGTGTGCGTTACAGGAAGGGCTAGTAAATAAGTTCAGATTAATGATGATTTTCCCGATGAACAACTCTTGGTGATTGAATAAATAAAGGTAGTACCTTGGTTCGCCTATTATGTGAACTACTTAGTGGCAAGAGTGCTCCCCTCAGACTTTAGCTATCAGCAGAAGAAAAGATTTTTTGCACAGTTGAAGCATTACTACTAGGAGGAGCCTATTCTGTATAAGCACTATGCCGATCAAGTAATAAGAAGATGCGTCCTAGAGGAGGAAATGGAGAGTATATTAAATCACTGCCACACTCTAGCATGTAAGGGGCATTTTGGGGGGCATAGGACAGCTGCAAAGGTACTTCAATCGAGATTCTACTGGCCTACCCTATTCAAGGATGTTCACCAGTTTGTGTCTACTTGTGATAAATGCCTAAAAATGGGAAGCATATCAAAATGGAATGAGCTACCTTGGCAAACCATCTTAGAGGTAGAGCTGTTAGATATATAGGGGATGGATTTTATAGGTCCCTCCCTTCCTCATTCAACAACCTATACATTCTTCTAGCAGTTGACTACTTTTCCAAATGGGTGGAGGCTATACCCACGCGAACTAATGAGTGCGAGTGGTGAGAGTTCCGCCCGTGATCACATATTCACCCGGTTTGGAACTCCGCTCTTGTTGATTACGGATGGAGAACTCACTTAACAAGCTTGTAAACGACGTCTGAGAAATATGGTGTTGACGTATACAACACTTGCATACCCGGACTAATGGAATGATGGTGGTGTCAAACAGAGAAATTAAGTCTATCTTGGAGAAAATGGTTAATAGCTCGAAAAAAATTAGGCGAAAAAGATAGATGATGCACTATGGGCCTATAGAACAACATTCAAGACACCCCTTGTGACGGCCCTCGACGCCGTACCCGACCCTACTCGGAGGCGAATCAATACAGGACCTTGATCCTATTTTGAATCTAATTCCTTTTCTTGTCGGTAAACACATTTCCAATGCTCATGTGTAAATGCTATTTTTCTTTATGAAAATATATTTGTATATACTAATTCAACTTAAGGGCCCATCTTTTATTTTCAATACATTTTTCATTAAATATGGCATTACATGCCCATTTGGTCATTACCACCTTTAAACATTCGCAGATTATAAACACCGTTTCAATACCAAAATATTTACAAAACAAAATCAAGGTTAGTCTGAATGTCAAATATATTTAATGAATGCATGATCGAGGCCATGACTCAGAGTGAGGCCTTGACGTTGACTCTGAATCATTGCGATCTTTTCCTTCGTACCTGCGCGATTATAAAACAATGTGCTAAGCATTTTTATGCATAGTGGTTTTATATAGTTCTCTCTTCATTTCAGTTTAAGTAAATCATGCATTTTTCTAAATCAATGCCTTTGTATAATTTTTTCAAGGACCAATGCAGTACAATACATATATGTATATTTTCATTTCGTATACATTCAAATTACAATTCATTAGTCATTTCAATCTGTCTCAGTTCTATGCAATAAATCATTCAAACACAAATCATGCATTTCACATTTTTTCTTTTCATTTTCCTTAAGCGAATTTAACCTATGCTTTCGGTGCCGCGTGATAGCGAATCAACGGCAAGGTCTACTAGGCCGCGAAATTTGGTATAAAAAGGTTTTATAACATAGTGCGATCATTTGGGCTATTGATTGGTTATTAAAAATCATTTCATGAACCTCACCAGATATTGTCACTTGGTTCTGGATCGAGTCACACATCATTACGTTCGGTCTTGATCTTGCTCATTTGACCCTTATTGGTATACGATCTATCCTTAACTTCAGATTTAATGGTTAACATTCTATTAAAGCGCTAAAATCATTATAAAAATTTGCTTGAGTGTAAAATACATTTATATCCAAATACTTAGTTTCAATACTCATGCAATTTTCATGTGCAATTCATTTCACAATTAGTTGTATCAAATCAATTTTAAAAAATCAATATGCAATTTATACTTAATTCATTTCAATAAATCCACTTATTTCATAATCCTTCAAACATTTTAGAAATAGAGAGAAAGTGGAGAACAAACCAATTCATTTATGGCTCAAATGGAGCACACAAGCATATTCATATAAAACCTTTTAGATTTATTTTGTCCAATAAACCGCAAAAAATGAAACAAAAAAGTGTGAAGAACAAACCCAAAAGGTTGTCGCTCTTTGATTCCTATCCTTGAATCATGTTCTTAGAATCAAGCTTCCTCATCACCAACCCTAATTCATCACAAATAATATGCTATCAAAGAACAGCAGAAGAAAAATCGAGTTGTGCATTATATGATTTTGGTTGGGGTTGATGTCTGCAAATACACCTTCACTTGAAAAATTTTCTGGGGACACATGAACCATATTTTGCTCATGCTTCCTTCAAGAAAATTATATCTCTATGAGTCTATTTTTAGTAGGAATTAGAATCATCTCATTTGGATCACCCAAACTCAAGTTACGGCATTTTAATGCCAAATTGGTCGGTATGCCCGGCTCACTCGGTTACCTACTATATTGGTAATGGTTCCTTCTATGAATTTGAAGCTATGGTTCTAAGGTTTCTTCTCCAATTGGAAAAATCCAATTTGAATTACGAAAAATCATGTTATTGCATTTTACATTTAGACTACTCTAATTTGCAAAGCAGAATCAGATTGTTCTTGCACATAGCTCTACTTTGACATATTTCTGGGCACCTTGGGTTTACAAATTGCTTACATTTCCTTCACATAAATTATTCCCCTAGAAGTCTAGTTTACCCATAATTTTGAATCACTCAATTTGGATAAGTGAAACTCAACTTACGGTCAAAACACCACAACTACACCCAAAATAGAGCATACCCCGATCAACTGCACAGAAACTCACCTTTAAGCCCATATTCGAGCTTTAGGCTATATTTTCTCCTCATCCCTTCTATACATTTTCTTCTCTAGCTCTTATGGTTATTTACCAATTAGAATCACTCAATTTGGATGATTATAACTTAACTTATAACTAAAACAAAAACAGGGGTTTTGAAATTTTTTTGACAACAACTCCTTTGAAACTTCATCATTTCCTTTATACAAAAATTCTTCAAAAACAATCATAACCCAAAACCAGTTTGAAACTTAATCCAAAACAACTCCAAAATTGATCTACAACCAATCAAAATCACCTTTACATAAGGTTAGGGTTTTTCCCTAAATCCAAAATCATCAAAGAGGGAGTTAGGGTTAGTTTTCTCACCTTAGCTCTCTTCAAATCTTCTCTTCCTTCTTGCTTGAACAAAGATAGACCAAGACTGGAGAGAAACACACCAAAAATACCTTCTTCTCCTGACCACAGCTCCTTCTCCCTTGCTCCTCTAAAAACAAGAATGCTTGAATGGGCATTCCATGTAGACCACTTTAGTGCTTTGTTCTCAAATGTCATGTGTAATGACATGTTTGGCTTCTTACATTAATTGGTTTTTTCTCATTTTTCTCATTTTAAAGCCTCATTTCACTTTCATTTCCACTTCATTTCATTTATACTTTGACACTAACATTATTCATTTATGACCCTTAGGTCCTCATTTGACATTTTTACCAAATTTATTTGGCTTCTGTAAAATTTCAAGGTTTTTTTCATTTTTCTTTTTTAGCCATTTAAACGCTGGAAAAAAATATAATTTAATTTATTTTACACCCTGAACATGTTATAAAGCGTGCGGGGTATTATCAGGGCGTTACAACTCTCCCCTCCTTAAAATAATTTCGTCCTCGAAATTACCTTCATTGAACAGTTGAGGGTATTGTTGCCGCATAATTTCTTCGCTTTCTTACGTGGCTTCCTCGGTCTTGTGGTTTCTCCATAGAACTTTGACCAATGGGATTCGCTTTTTTCGCAACTCTTTCACTTCCCGAGCCAAGATCTCTCTGGGCTCTTCTTGATGCGTTAAATCGATCCCAGATCAATTGTCTCACGAAGAGACTACATCACGATAAGTGATCGACCTATACCTCCTAACATTGACACATGGAAAACATTATGAATCTTTTTTCCAACTCTGGAGGTAAAAAGCTAATCGTATTCACTAGGCGCACTTTCTCTATCACGTCATGGCTTTCCTAATACAGACCTAGGAGCTCAACTGTCCTTTTCCCAAATCATTACCTTCTTCAGGCGATACTTTCAAAAACACTTTTTAACAGATCTCATATCCAGATATCCTTTCTTCTCATGTGGTATTAGGATTTTTGTCTATCCGTGGCCCATAAATCTTTCTCCTAATCATTTCCACTTTTCCTTGGTTTCTTGGATCAAATCGAGGTAATTATCTTCTTCTCACTTAACTTTGTCCAGCACAATGGTGTTTTGCATTTCCTTCCGCAAAGAGCCTCGTAAGGCGCCATTCAATGCTTTATTGGAAGCTCTGGGTTGTACCTGGAATTCAAGCCCAGAGGAATGCATCAGCTACCCTCATAGTCGATCTCCACAACTTCTTAGCATATCTTCAGCACTTGGATCACTCTCTACGATTGTCCATCCATTTATGGGTGGAAACCATTTGTGCTAGTGATCGAGTGCCCAAAGTCTCTTGCAACTTTCCTCAAAATCTCGAGGTAAAGCTCGGATCTCTATCTGAAATGATCGATATTGGAATCCCATGTAACCAAACTATTTCCCTTATGTAAAGTTCTTCCAGCTTGTCAAGTGAATAGTCGATTCTCACTAGTAGGAAGTGAGCTGACTTAGTCAATCGGTCTACCACAACCCAAACTAAGTCATGCTCTCCTACATCCTTGGTAACTTCGACCACAAAATCCATTGTGATTTGGTCCCATTTCGCTCGGGTATTTTAATGAACACTGATAATCAGGAAGGAACTTGATGTTCTGCCTTCACTTTTTGACACACCATACACTTGGTTACAAATTTCGATACATCTCTTTCATTCCGGACCACCAGTAAGAAGTCTTTAAATCCTGATACATTTTTGTTTCTACTGGGATGTATAGCAAAAGGTCCACCGTGTGCCTCTTTAAGGATGAATTTCTTCAATTCATCATCATTGGGTACACAAACCCGATCTCTATAGTACAAGAATCCATCATCTTTATTTGTAAACTTCAGAGTTTCTTTCCCACTCTATTACGATTTGAATTGCAATAATTTTCTCCATCATTCTTTGTGCCTCTCTATCACTTGATTAATAATCGGTTTGCTATCAATTCCGCTACTATTTCACGTTGTCTTATAATGATAGAAATGAGCATTCAAGCGCTCAGGCGTTTGTATTGACTTTCTACTTAGGCGTCACGCCTGCATTAGCCTTCACGGGATGATGTCCCGATCACACAATCATAATCCTTGATCAATTCCATCCATCTACGTTGTTTCAAGTTAAGTTTTCATTGTGAGGGCAAATACTTAAGACTTTTATGATCGGTGTTAATGAAACACTTTTCTCCATAAAGATAGTGTCTCCATATTTTTCAATGTCACCCAGAACACAATAGCGGTAATTCAAATCATGCGTGGGTAGTTCTTTTCATGCGGCTTCAAGCGCGCAGGCGTAAGCTACCACTTTACCCTCTTGCGTAAGGACATATCTAAGTCCATTTAATGAAGCATCACTAAAAATCACGTATTCTTTACCGTAGGTCGGTTTGGTAAGAACGATTCTTTTCCGATTAAGAATGCTTTCAATTTTTTCAAAGCCCCAGCTTGACACTTTTCCTCTACTCCGTCTCACATTCTTCTAGAAGCGATCTTGTCATCGGGCCGCGATCCGCCAAAAACCCTTAACTAACATACGTAGTAACACGCGCCAATCTGAGAGCTATGCGCTTCCGTGACATTTCTGGTGGTTTCCATTCAATAATCACTTCTATCTTCGCCCAGATCCATCAAATTCCTTCTTCGATACAATGTGTCCAGAAGGACACTTCTCTCAACAAAATTTGCATTTACTTCGATTTAGCATATAGCGTTCATTTCTCAGGTTTCTAACTACTCGAAGGTGTGTATCATGATCTTCGATCCCTTTGAATACATAAGGGTGTCATCAATAAACACCCGCGACAAACTGATCTACATACGGTCGGGCTCACGGTTCATTAAGTCATAAAGCGGCTGGAGCATTTGTCAACCATGACATTATAAGGAACTCATGAATGTCCATTACCGCGTTCTAAATGTCGTCTTATGCATCGCATCCTTAATCCTTAATTGATGATGCCGGTCGCCGTCAATCTTGAAAAGACACTTACACCTTTCAATTAGTCAAACAAGTCATCAATCATGGAGTATGAATGTTGTTCTTCACTGTCATTTTGTTCAGTTGCCTATAACAAACACACAACCGAAGCGTACCATCTTTCTTTTTAACAAAGAGCATTGGAGCTCCCCATGGTGATACACTTGGACGAATAAATCATTTCTCTAACAATTCTTGCAACAGAAGATTCAATTCTTTTTACTCCACTTGAGCCATTGATCTGGTGTAATGGATATGAAATTGGCACCACTGAACCTGCGTCGATTCTTGAACTCAATCTCTCTCTATGGAGGCAATCCTGACAACTCCTCCGAAAGCACGTCCGGATAATCACTAACTGTAGGTATGTCCGATAAGATAGGATTTGCCTTTTTCGTATCAATCACATACGCCATGTAGCCTTTACACCCCTTTCTAACCTTCGTTCTAGCAATAGTGTCCGATACAAATTAGAGAGGTGCTTCGACCTCTCAGCAGTAAAGTCACTTTCTCGCCACTTTCGGTGTCCTTAAAGGTCACTTTATCTTTGTTCTACAATCAACTACCACTTGGTGTGGAATAACCAATCCATTCCAAATATCACATCGAACTTCATAAATGACAACTCGATCAAATCTCTCGGAAAACTCATACTATTCTAATGGGACAATCTCTATAGACTCTATTCACAATGACAATATTGGGGCCTAAACTTTCCATGCTTACCTATTAAGACCGACAAGATCCGCATCAAAGTCACGTCATCCTTTATATGAAAATGTAATGCATGTCATAAACAATTTCAAAATCATTTACAAAAATTTTAAAATCATTTTGTAGAACAGCCTGAACCAATGCTCTGATACCACTAAAAATGTGAAGGCCCGCACCCTCGTACCCGACTTGACCTGGAGGTCGAACTCGATCCGAGACGCGATCCTCTTTTCAAATTCAATTCCTTTTTCTTTTGTCAGTAAAACACATTTCAATGCTCATTTGGGAGATGTTATCTTTATGAAAATATATTTGTATATACTAATTCAACTTAAAGGGGCCCATCATTTTGTTTTCAATTACATTTTCCATTAAATATGGCATTACATGCCCACATTTGGTCATTGCCACCTTTAAACATTCACATTACAAGCCATTTTCAATACCAAAATAATTTACAAAACTAAATTAGGGTTTGTACAAAATGTGTCAAATATACTTCATGAGTGCGTAATTGACTTTACTTCAACTCGTGAGGCCTTGGCGTTGACTCGGTCGGCTGCGATCTTTTCCTTTGTACCTATTCCCTTTCGATAGCGCACAATGATAAAACAACGGCTAAGCATTTTCATGCCCTAGTAGTTCCTCTGAGTTCTCTCTTCATTTCAGTTTAAGTAAATCATGCATTTTTCTAAATCGATGCCTTTGTATAATTTTTTCAACGACCAATGCGGTACAATACATTATGTATATTTTCATTTCGTATACATTCAAATTACAATTCATTGGTCATTTCAATCATGCAATTTCATATGCAATAAATCATTCAAACACAAATCATGCATTTTACAATTTTCTTTTCATTTTTCCCTTAAGCGAATTTAACCTATGCTTTCGATGGACATGATAACGAATCACGGCCTGCAGTCCGTTAAGTACGCAAGCTTTAATATAAGGTTTTATAACACGAAACGGTCCCCCTTTGGGTTGCTGACGGTTATTAAAATCATTTCATGAACACCTCACCGTCTTGTCGTTAGGCTCACGGATCGGGTGACACATCATTACGTTCGGTGCAGTACTGCTCATTTGACCCTTATTGGTATATCAATCTATCTTTAACTCGAATTTAATAGTTAACATTCTATTAAGGGTGCTCAAATCATTCATATTAATTTACAATAGTGTATATACATTTATATCCAAATACTTGGTTTCCAATACTCATGCAATTTTTTATGTACAATTCATTTCATAATCGGTTAATATCAAATCAATTTAAAATAAATCAATATCCGATTTATACTTAAATTCATTTCAATAAATCCACTTATTTCATAATCCTTCAAACATTTTAGAAATAGAGAGAAGTGGAGAACAAACCAATTCATTTATGGCTCAAATGGAGCACCTGACATATTCATATAAAACCTTTTAGCTTTATTTTGTCAAACAAAACACAAAACTGAAACAAGGAAGAAGTGTGAAGAACAAACCCAAAAAGGTTGTCGCTCTTTGATTCCTATCCTTGGAATCCTGTTCTTAGGTCAAGATTCCTCGTCACCAACCCCTAATTCATCACAAATATGTCACTATCAAAGAACAACCGAAAAAAAAAAATCAGTTGTGCATTATATGATTTTTGGTTAGGGTTGATGTCTACCCTATACACCTTCACTTGAAAAATTTTCTAGGGACACATGAACCATATTTTGCTCATGCTTCCTTCAAGAAAATTATATCTCTATGAGTCTATTTTTAGTAGGAATTGGAATCATCTGATTTGGATAATCCAAACTCAAGTTATGGCATTTTAATGCCAAACTGGTCGGTATGCCCAACTCACTCGGTTACCTACTGTTATTCTCGATTTCAGGGGTCCTAACTCCATAAATTGGTAATGATTCCCTCTACTAATTTGAAGCTATGTTTCTAAGGTTTCTTCTCCAAATTGAATCATCCAATTGGGATCAACCAAACTCATGTTATAGCATTTTACATCCAGACTACTCTAATTTGTAAAGCAGAATCAAATTGTTATTGTACATAGCTCCACTTTGACAAATTTCTGGGCACTTTGGGATTACAAATTGCATACACTTCCTTCAAATAAATCATTCCCCTATAATTATAGTTTACCCATAATTTTGAATCACTCAATTTGGATGAGTGAAACTCAACTTACGACCAAAACACTACACCCAAATAGAGCGTACCCATCGACTACTCGAGCTCACCTTTAAACCCATATTTGGGAGCTTTAAAGCTAACATTTTCTCCTCATACCTTCTATACATTTGTATCTCTAGCTCTTATGGTTATTTACCAATTGGAATCACTAAATTTGGATGATTATAACTTAATTTATAGTCAAAACAAAAACAGGGGTTTTTAAATTTTTTTGACAGCAACTCCTTTGAAACTTCATCATTTCCTTTATACAAAAATTCTTCAAAAAACAATCCTAACCCAAAAGCACTTTGAAAATTAACCAAAAAAAACTCTAAAATTGATCTACAACCAATCAAAATCACCTTTACATAAGGTTAGGGTTTTCCCAAATCGAAATCATCAAAGGGAGTTAGGGTTAGTTTTTCTCACCTTAGCTCTCTTCATCTTCTCTTCCTTCTTGCTTGAGCAAAGATAGACCAGAATGGAAAACACACCAATACCTTCTTCTCCCAAGCCCTAGCTCCTCCCCTTGCTCCTCTAAAAAACGTGAATGCCCAAATGGGCATTCCGTAGATCACTTTGGTCTTTATTCTCATGTCATGTATAATGCCATGTTTGGCTAGCACATTAATTGGATTTTTCTCATTTTACTCATTTTAAAGCCTCATTTCACTTTCATTTCCACTTCATTTCATTTCATTTATACTTTGACACTTACATTACTCACTTATGACCCTTAGGTCCTCATTTGACATTTTTACCAAATTTATTTGGCTTGTGTAAAATTTTTGGGTTTTTATCATTTTTCGTTTTTAGCCATTTAAACGCCAAAAAAATATAATATAATTTATTTTACACCCTGAACATGTTATAAAACTATTGGGGTATTATCAGTGCGTTACACCCATGGGGATGTCACCATTTAGGCTTGTATTTTGGAAAGCGTGCCACTTTCCAGTGGAATTAGAACAAAAAGCATACTGGGCAACTAGGTAGTTGAATATGGATAGTAAGGTGGCCGATGAGAAACGCATATTGCAACTTAGTGAATTAGAAGAATTCCGCAATGAGGCTTACGAAAATGCTAAGATCTATAAAGAAAAGACGAAAGCTTGACATGATAAACATCTTTGTGAGGAAGAGTTGGCGGGTCAATGAGTCCTCTTATTTAACTCTGACTCAAATACTTCCTAGGAAATTAAAGTTGAGGTGGTCGGGACCATTTACCATGACTCAATTTTTTCCCTACGGAGGGGTTGAAATCCTGCACCCAGAGAAGGGGAGCTTTAAAGTCAACACGCAACGATTGAAGCCATACTTTGGAGGCGACTATCAAGCAAGCAAACGGGTCATCAATCTGAGCACACCGAAAATAGTGCAGTAGGGAATTCAAGCAGACCCGCAGTCTCGGGGACATTGAGATTCAAGGAAGTCGAGCTAACAACATAGTTTGTTTTTTGTGTTTTCAGGCTCCGAGATCGAAATGACGACAGAGAGATAACTCAAGAGACCTATTCTGGAGTTGGATAAGGAATGAAACTTCATCAAGGGAGTGCACTTTAACATACAAATTCTGTATCAAAATGAAAAAAAATGAATGAGCTAATCCTCTCTATAAGCTCGTGACATTGGTTCTCAACGTCGCAACTTTAAGAAAAAATCAAAACCATAGCCCTCTGGAACGTCGCGACGTTGGATCGCAACGTTGCGACATTGGCAAAAACCATTTTGAGCAACTCTCGGGAACGTCGCGACGTTAGCCCCAACGTCGCGACGTTGAAATTGTAACTCTCTGGAATGTCGTGACATTGGGATTGTAACTCTCGGGAATGTCGCGACGTTGACCCTAACGTCGTGACATTGCCCTGTTTTAAGAAACCGAAATGCCATATTTTTTGGTACTCGAAACTGAAAAACCCTAACTCTCCCTATGTGATTTTGCAATTTCATATGTCAAGCCTTTCCCAAGGTCTTCCTAAGTGGTTTGAGAGGATCAAGGAGAGATAAGAACCACTTTTGATATGAAAAATCTAGGGTTCTTCCTTCGGTCATCAAAAATCTGGGTAAAAGAGCATTTTATTTTTAATTTTGGTGAGTTAAGGTAAAACATTGGTTCTTTGTGCTTCCTTTTGATTTATTTTAGTTAAGAAAGGAATTAGTGAGAGTTTTGAGGTGGTAGAAGCCTTAGTTTTTAGCCAAGAACACTATCTCATGTAGTGCACATTAGGTGTTTGATTTTTTCCCTAAGTGAGATTTGTGTGATTTTATTGGCTATTTTTGTAGAGTTTTATCACACTAGGTATTTGGAGGCCAAGTTAGAGTTTTGTTAAAGCCTAGAATACCATCCAACCCCTATCTCACTAAGTGCACAATGTCGAGCAAAAAGCAAAAATTAAGCTCGAAAAGAAGCCGAAAAATTGAAGAGCCTTCTCATGATTACGATCATGAGAAGTTTGTCAATGCGAGTGCGGTCGAGAAATTTTGCCTCATCTCTAAGAACCGGTCCTTCATTAAGGAGAAGGGATATCACCACTGACAATTTCTTCGCTAAGCTATAAGCGAATAGGGTAGAAGATGCTTCTGAGAGCTTAGCCTAGGTCGATTTGCACATATGGTGATACGAGGAATTCTCACTTGATTTGGCGCCATGCAGAAAAAGATGCAGTGCATAGGGGTTTGATGAGCCGGTCTTGGTCGATGGAGTTTTATAACCTTGGTTTGGTTCAATCGAAGATGATGGCTCCATGGCCCAAACTACTTGAGTTCTTAGAATGCTAAAAAATCGGAAAGGGTGAATGGAAACTAAACAATGAAGGCCTGGTGCCTTTAAATTCAACAACAGCCTACATCCTAAGGTATGGCATCACTTCATCACATCCAGTCTCATCTCGGCGACAATGTGTGAAGTGATGTAAAAGTATTCAATTATGCCATCATTCAAGACATCCCTTTTGATGTCGGCCAAGTCATAGAGGATGCAATCCTCTATAACAAAGATGCTAAGATGAATCTCGGGCACCCCTTTCTCATTTATGGTCTATGCAAGCAAGCCGGGGTGCCCTTAGAGGACAATGAGGCTTGGGTACACCCGATCCAATGAAGTAATAGTTGAAAGACTCATGGGTGTACCAAGGCTAAGGAAATTAGTTGAGACAGTAGGCCTTGGATGAAGAGCTTAGGGCATACCAATCTAGGTTTAGGATTCGAGCAGGTGCCCATGGAGAGGCGAGACAGTCATCGGCCGGCCCGCCTGCGCGTATCAGGAGGAGGACATTAGTCCTTCTGCTACCTTTGGAAGACCCCGGGTCCATGACTGACAAATCTGATGTAGACTAGGATGGACCCGGGAACACAAGTCCTCCATCGGCTGAACTATCGTTGCGCTAACAGAGTAGACATGAACAGATCCTCCCGCCCAACCAAGCGGTAATTCCCAGACAACCACCAGTCCATCCAGTGACACCCTGTAGCTCTTCGCTTTTCACGTATGCCACGCCCGCCACCACATCGTAGTGATCGGTGATCACTAAGGAGTTCCCTCCACCCTTATTTGATATTTTTGTTGAAATTGAGGACAATGTCGATTTTTTAAGGGGCGCGGGTGATCGAATTGGTTTCGGTTTTAGTTTGTTTATGTGTTTAGGTTGTGTGTGTTTTGTTTCTATATCACAGTTTTTTTTTTTGTGTGCGTGTTTTTTAGGTTGTTTCTGATATTAGGTGTTTTAGGTTTGTTTTAGGTATTATGTGTGAGTGGATGCCACGATTGCTAATGGGAGGTCATTTTGATCCAAAATTCTTCAAAAAGAACGAGCAGAAAATGAAAAGGGGACCCTTAGGTTGTTCCATGATCTGGAACGGTATGCTAGAAAGGTTAGGGTGACTTAGTTCAGTCACCTCCTTTGTATTTCAAGAAGCCATTTTCCGAAAGTTTACTCCTTTTTATGTGATCTCGGGATATATGAGAGCTCTTG
The DNA here is from genome assembly GCA_016808115.1 of Tetrastigma voinierianum. NCBI lineage: Eukaryota > Viridiplantae > Streptophyta > Magnoliopsida > Vitales > Vitaceae > Tetrastigma > Tetrastigma voinierianum. Next base: position 348,229 of record JAEQBH010001623.1, read on the forward strand.
GACCTTGTTTGCAAAAATTCTCGAGCCTTGAGGATTTCTAACACCTAAGTGAGGACACCTTTAAAGAAGTTTCCCTTAGGCCTAAATTATTAAAAATTAAAATAAAAGAAAAAAACATGAAAATGATCAAGCGTGTGTGGATCAGAATAGTGGGATTGTGTCGAATCCTGGGCACGATTCGAGGGCTTCAAGCCTAATGCCTTGAGCCAGGCGGGTGGGCTGCGGCTTTCTTGCACACTACAACGGGAGGATGGATTCTTCCCATAGTCTAGGGCATTTAGGTTTGATTGAGTGTTTGGGGTGAAGTTCGAGTGGAACTAAATGCCCGGTGCCCTTAACCATTTGGTGGGGAGTCACCAATGAATCCTTGATATAGGGACACTCAGTTGAAACTTATAGGCACTAGTTTTTTTCTTGTAGTAGTTAACGCGTGAATAAAAGGGTGCGTTTTATCCAGCCAGTAGTTCAGTCTTTCACATAAGCGAATTGACTTCAAGTTTGGGGATCTTTGGAACCCAGGTATATGTTGGAGATTGGCGCGCACATAGACTTCAGGAAGGTCATTGAGAACTTGGGGGTGGATTGCTTTGTCAACCAGGCAACCTTGGCTAAGTTCATATAAAGTTGCACAACCTTAAGGATCCCCCGATTTTAGAGGATAAAGGCTCAAATTGCAAGCTTGGTTCATTTTGACTCTCCTTTTTGGTGTTTTATTGTATCACACTCATGTCGGCATTTTTGGTGTCTTTATTTTATGTATCTTTATTATAGTTTTTAAAGCGGACAATAAGAAACATTAGAGATGATGAGATTTTTAGCGCTGTCTTTCTTAGTTTTGTCTTTGTTTGGGTTCATTTCTTTAGTAATAAGTGTGCTTATCGCATATATATGATATTAAACTGTATGCATTGCGAATTGAAAATGCACGGCATATGGGGCTGTGAGGGCTTAGAGAAGAAGAATGCGAGGCCCGGCTCAAGCGCGTCGCTGCGTTGAGGTCAAGCAAGCGTGCCACATCTCCATTAATGATGTCACGACGTCGCTGCAGCTTAGTCAACAAGATTTTTTTTGATATAATGAAAATAAGGAAGTGACGAAAAAAAGAGAAGAAAATGTGGAGAGAGAGGTGATGGAGGACAGAGAAGACGACGAATGGGGAATCGAGAGATCGTGTGCACTCTTGTTACATTCATATGGATTAATTATTAATTCCGTTTCATTCAGTATATTAAAGGATCTGTTATCGACTTACTTTATTTTATGTGATTTATTTACATGGTGGTGTTTGGCCAATACTAACATGCCCTTGCTGGGAATATGAGATCGAGAGATAAAGATTCCTAGTGATCCGAGTAGAGCAACACTTGGTAAATTTGAGAGTAGAGATCTCAGTTCAAGTGTGGCGGTGGGGTTTAATCATTCAAGCGTTTCGGAGTCCAGGGTTGATGCAGAGATGCATCAATCCATACTAGCGAGATAAGCGAATATACCTCAAGAGTGGATATCTCGTAGGCATGATCAACCTTCCAGCGTGAATCCGTGAATGTATTAACTGAACAATATTGTCTATATTATAATCCATTAGGTGTAGCAAGGGAAATTAAAACCTGAGTCTCTGGTAATTGAGTTAACTATTTTAGGGTTGTGCTTTTGTATATTAGTATAATTCACTCGAATTTGAGATCCAAATAACATTCTAGAGCCGATTCTAGTATTCAACACACTTCTCCTTATGGGAACGACACTTGACAAGACGCTACACTACGTAACCTCAACGCGTATACTTCCGCGTATGGGCCTACGTTTTCACACCAATTTTACACACCTACCTAATGCCCGTCACTTCCCTCGTGGGGGATGTTCCCAATTTATAAAAAGAGGTTCCCAAATCTCCCTTTTCTCTTCGGAAAGAATCTCCTTATCTTAGGGATAAAATCTCTCTTTCCCTATCAATGACTAATTCTTCCTTATCAAGGACTATTCTTCCGAGAAGCAAGGAATTCAAAAGTTATGAAATTCAGGATAAATATCTTTTGCATATTTCCGCTTTCATCTATTTATCCATAACAAACTTGCCATATGCAGAAGGACGACTGTCTGGGGGACTTAAAACTCTAGACAGGTTGCCTTGAAGCTAGCCTCTAAGAAGACACTATGGCCTCATGAATGACTTTAGATTCTCGAATCTAGGTAGTGCCTTAGGTTTAATAGTGAGTGGCTTGGGCCATTTCACATAGCGGGCCAAGTGGGCCTTGGACTGAAGCAGGCTGAAGCCCATTGAGTAGTGTGTCTAGAGACTAGGGTACTCCATGATGCCCCTATTTTTATGGCTGGAATTTTGGCCTTTTTAGGGTTGGGAAAATACTATGTTTTTTAACCTCGAGTATGAAGAGAATTTTGAAAAATTGGGGAAATTAATGCGTCGTCGAACCTACAGGTAGACGTGTTTCATCACAAAGCATGTGGTATTTTATTTCCCAATATGTCGGCATGATGTTCTAATGTCACATTTAATGTGCCCATTGATGTTTCACCCCTATATATAAGAATTAGAATGTTTTACGCCGCTTGAGGTTACGTCGGGTTGTTCATTGGTGGGGCTGCGGTGGCAATGACCATAGCGGTTCTAGGATATTACCGAGTTCAAGGTCATCTCATTAAGTCCCGTAAAGCTTCTTGGTTTAGATTTAGGTTTTGGTTATTTAATTGGGTTGTCAAAATCGAATGGGGCTCTAGGGTTTGGCCTTCATTGATAAGGTCCTCAAGGCGGTCCTTTTTATTTTATTTTGTTTTAGTTATAGTATGGCAGAGGTTAAGAAGAGACTTCTACTAGTCGAGTTTACGGGCATGGGAGGGCCTCGGGGCAGCCACTTCAAGCGACGCTGGTTTTTGTATGCAGTAGAGGACTTAAGATCCTTTTGTCAAGTCCCTGTTGACATTAGAGTTAGCATAAGTAGCCGTCTTAACTGTAGGATGGGTAGATAATACCGTCTACTGGAGTAGTTCTTCTTTGGACTTCTTCTCATCATCGTTGGCGACTTATTTCCTGCATGCAAAGGCACCTCCTACGCTCATACATCCAAATGTCTTTCGGATTCTGATGGGTTGCAATGTAATGAACTTTCTTTACGAGTTAAGATATTTCCTTTGGTAGAATTTCTTTAATTACCCTTTGACGCCGGATTAGGGCACTTTATCTATGTGATTAGTGCCCAAATAATATTGTTTGAGCCTGTTCATTGGGTTTAGGCACTTTTGTGTACTATCGCTTAAATATCCCGATTGATCGCTCAAGGTCTGAATTTATACTCTGGGTCATATTTTGTGGATATTTTGTAGTTTTGTAAGCCAATTACACCATTATCTTGAGTCCAGATTCAAATACGAAGGGCACAGGCCGAACTCGAATTTGCATGTACAAATCGGGGAGAAGGCAATTGGAGCTAATCTGAGAAGGAGAGTAGGCATTGCGGAGATTTTTGTAGTGTTAAATTTTATGGCTCTTGAAATGCAATGTTCACGAATTTTAACCTGCGGAATTCGCGAGGTTGCGAAATTTTGCAACTGCCTGTTTGCTATGTTGACCACTTTTTGATTCCACATTTTGTGGTTCTTTTAATTGCCTCGATGTAATTTTTGTTTCATCTTTGTAATTATGACTGGCGTATATAGCCTCGATCGAAACTCTGTAAGTAGTCAATCCATCAATCAATAAAATTGGCGTGACTTTCGACTTTCCTTGGTGACTCTCTTATTTTTTCTCTCCCTTTCTCGCATTTCTCACACACTTAGAAACACCCCTTGAGGATGAAAACTCAAAGGGATGCTTAAACTAAACTACCCTCAAACTTTGAAGAGGAGGCGAGGCAGTTAAAGTTTTGAAGCCACCAAACATATCTCACATTGCCAAGCAGGGCATTTATTATCATTTATGTTTCTATCTCCACGTTAGGTTTGATGCAATGATGTACCTGAGTGGCGATGCCAGCGGCTTTCAAGGCTTAGTGGATACTTATTTCTAGATCCGCGTGCTCACTTAGTTGCCATTTATTTGCTCCACGAAGGTTTAGATCAAGGGCGGTTTAACGGCTTGAAACGTAATGGTTGTAATTACGTATACGGGAGAAAAACTTTAGGTTTAGTCTTTATGGCTAAAGCTATAGATCGATTCGGGGAAATGACTATGAGTCATCCTCCCAGCCTTGAGGGAAAAGGACAGAGGACATTCTGATTGCCTTAGAACCCTGACGGAGTGTGGCTGGCTTTAAGGTTCTACCTTTTACCTTTGTTTCTCTCTGATTGGTTTTCGAAGCCATTAACCTGCTGTTTTACAAACTAGTGATGGAAACACCATTTTCGTCAAGCGTGACTCATTTTGCATGAAGAAAACTCATCGAGTTCGACCACACAGACGGCTATCTTTGTGATAGATTTGCTAAAGCAATAGGAATCTAGGATATAAATATTGTTACACCTCTGTGGCTGAAATCAAATGGCATCGTTCTTTGGGGATGGTGCCGTAGTGTAGTGAAGCCGTTAGACTTGTGATCCACATCACAGTATTGGTAATTCTCATTATTTTTGTTACCATTATTCCCCATTTACGGTTCGCTGCGAAATTGAATTTTATCTTTGTGCATTACCAGGTTTTCTTTGTTTAAGTTTAACCAACTATAACCCTTTTTGTGCCTTGTGCCAGTTTCTTCTTGTTTTGTGTTATGTTCTAGGACTTTATGCAACATTAAGGATAGGAACACTACAGTAGCCAGAGAACCCGATAATCCACAGAAACGGGGGTGTATTCGGTTTACGATGTGGATGGAGCCTCCACATGAGGAGCAACAAAGTCAGCAGGGGGTACCAAGAAACCCCAATGCCTATAGGTCAATGAGGGACCATATACACCCACCAAGGGTGAGTGCACCCTCATTCATTATACCTCCTGCAGAAGATGTAATCGTCAGGCCTTATTTGGTGCCCCTGTTCCCAACCTTCCATGGTATGGAAAATGAGAATCCATACACATCAAGGAGTGAGGGTTTTAACTTTTAAGGAGGTGCAACCAATATGGATTTAGCCCAGTTGAAGGCCTTTCACTTAACCCTCGAAGACAAGGCCAAATTTGGCTTAATTCTTTAAAGGCGGGAACCATCGGAATTGGGCGGAAGCTGCGACGAGTTTTGAAAAGTTCGCAGTGCACTGGATATTATGATTTGAAGAGGCAAATTTATACATTTGCGGCCATGATAATGAGAAGTTCTACCAATCTTGGGAGAGATATATGGAAACCATCGGTGCATGCCACACTTGTGGCTTTGATACATGGATGTTGGTGACCACTTCCTATAAGCGGAATGTCCTCTTGCATGAAGCAATTATTGGAGACCATGTGTGGAGGACTTCACGAGCAGAATCGAGATGAAGCCATGGACTTTACTCAACTGCTGCGCCAGCGACCTCTGGCTGGGATGAGCAAAATCCTAGGGAGATAGACAGGATGAGGCCACCACCAAATCAGAGGGGAGGCATGTACTCGCTCTCAGAGGACATGGAGATGAAAGCAAAGTTGTCCACCTTGGCTAGGAGGTTGGAAGAGCTTGAAATGAGGAATCGACGCGAGTCTGGTGGGCGGGGCATGTGCCTAACTTGACCAATGCTTGTGTGATCCACACTAAGCTAAGGAGGCATTGCCCAGTGTTCCTTCGAGTGAGGGACTTTGTGTTTGAACAAGCCAATCACGATTAGGCCAATACAAGCCACCGACCACAACCCATCGTGTGCCTACAGCCCCATTTGGGAGGAACCGCCCAAACCTCTCCTAGAAACCAAAAACCTCCTCCACATGTGCCCCCTGTTTGCCTGGCGGCATGGATCCTCGAGCTGACCACAGCCACCCACCATCTTCATCTCCAGATGAACAAGCTATTATGAACTTGAGCAAGGTTATGGGTAACTTTGTGGAGGAACAAAAGGCAGTGAATGACCAGGCTAATCAAAGAATTCGACCACAGTGGAAAGCACACTCCAATAAGAAAATGAAGCGACTACCTTTTTCAGAAATTTCTCAAAAGCATGACAACCTACAATCTGAAATTTCCCAAAAATATGACAACCTACAGTATTCAATCTCAAGACTATCCAACCAGCAGGAGGTGCAGGAAAGGGGGAAATTCCCCTCTCAGACACAACCAAATCGGGAATTTGCATGAGTTAGCTCATCAGTAGGCGAATTCTAGGATGGATGAGTTAAGGCAATCCATCAAATTGAGAAGTGGAAAGAGCTCAAGCAGGCGGCACCAAAGCGAGTAGAACAAGGCCGGGGCTAAAGTTGAACTAGAGGAGGTGGTGATCAAGCGATTTGCAATGAAAATACTTACACCGCTTTCTCTCCAAGCCTTTAAAGCTAAAGAGGCCATTGTCCAGTACAGGAAATGTTAGAAGTCACGAGGCAAATGAGTCAACATCCCCACCCTTGACATGATCAGACAAGTCCTAAAAATTTTGAAGGACTTGTGCAGTGAGAAATTTGAATGTTAATGAAAGGCCTTCTTGGTAGACAAGTCAGTCATATGTCTGAACTCAGATGAAGTATAAAGATCCGGGTTGTCCAACCATCTCGGTTAATATTGGAGGCACTTGTGTGGAAAAGGCACTATTAGACCTGGGTGCAAGTGTGAATCTCCTCCCCTATTCGATGTACAAGCAGCTTGGGTTGGGAGAACTAAAGCCCACCTCCATCACACTGTCTCTTGCAGATAGATCAATCAAGATACCAAAGGGGACAGTGGAAGATGTCCTAATACAAGTGGACAAATTCTACTATCCAGTAGATTTTGTTGTACTTGACATAGAACCACCAGCAGCAAAGGGGCCAATTATGTACCTATCATCTTGGGGAGACCATTCTTGGCCACTTCCAATGCAATTATCAACTGCTGAAATGGTGTTATGCAACTCACCTTCGGAAACATGACCCTAGAACTCAACATCTTCCACTTGAGTAAAAAGCACATGCTGCCAGTGGAAGATGGCCTAAAAGAAGGTTGCATCATTGACACAATCCTAGAGAAACGGGGCGCCGGCGGGGATCACGGGATGTGTTAACTGAAGAATTGGCTGAGTATTCAGAAGGGCAGCAGGAAGCCCAGGACATGAAACTTGTGCAGGGGCACTGGAGAAAAAAAAAAGAAAATTTTCCTTTGAGGATTGAGGAAGGAACAAGTGAGCCTCAGAAATTGGAGCTTAAACCTTTGCATGTGGAGTTGAAATATACTGTTTGGAAGAGCGGGGAGGCGGTGTCGGTGTCCATTTCATCCACCTTCCGGCCTTCATGAGTGGCCTCTGCACATCCTCGGGAGAACAAGCAAGCATTGTCGAGACATAGAAAGTCTGTTGCGACTTTTTATCACAATGTTCGGCTTATTTCTATGTACGATCTTAAAATCCACGTCACGACATGAAACCTCTCTTGAGCAGAGTATGTCATAACATTGAATTCTTTGTTGCAGCGGTCGGTTTTAATTATCACATGTCGTGACGCCATTACCTTGTAAACCAGTCTTCTTCTTCGATTATCGCGACATTTGTTACCTTAATCCTGGCGAAGGTCTTTCTCTAAAGCTCTTTTTTGTCATATGGCTTTTCCATGTTTGATAATCGATGTCATGAAGAAGATTATGTCACAATATAGATTCTGCCTTCTATTTTTCATTATGTCGCAACATAAATTGATATGTCATAGTATTCTTCCTGTATTGCTTTTTAATTTCTTGTCGCGACAGAAGATACCTTGTTGCGACAGAATTTATGCTTTCTTCCTGTTTCCTTTGTCGCAATAGGAGCTTCTATGTTGCGACAAATTCTTCTTGGTGTTAACATCCAACTGACAAACCTTGTCGCAACATTAACTTTCTTTGTCTCAGCTAACTTGTTACATTCTTCCTTTTTTTTGCCGCGACACGCTATCTTTTGTCACGTCTCTTCTATATTCAATCCTTTGTGTTGTGAGATAGGACATATTGTCGTGACAGATTTCCTTAGCCATTTTCTTGGACATTTGTCGCGACACACGGAACTCTATTGTGACAAAGACTAGCAATTGCTCTTTTTCTCTTCTTTCTTGCCGAAATTTTCTCCTTTTTGGATTAAAACCTACAAAACACAAAGTTGGTGAATAATCCATAATTTGGCATTAAAATAGATCAGAATATACTAAAAATAAGCCAGAAAAATGGATTAAAAATAGATGAGTTTAAGACTCATCAACACTTCACCTTAGGGCTCTCTGGTTCTATTTTCCAAGAAGAATGACAAGACTCTTCGACTGTGTATAGATTACGTGATTGAATAGGGTTACTACTCCGAATAGGTTCCTAACGTAGATTGATGATTTGTTTGATCGGTTAGAGAGGGTGCGGGTCTACTCGAATAGATCTCGCGCCCGACTACCGACCTTACCTAGATCGATTCATTATTGTTTTGTGGGATGAAATCTTAATCTACTCCATGCGAGGAGGGATCACGAGGTCGCGAGGTCGTTCTCCCGGACGAAGAGCATTAGTTGTATGCAGGTCGGTAAGTCTGGTTAAGCTTATTGAGGTGAGATTCTTGGGGCACGTGGTATCGGCTACGGGGGTATTTGTGGACCCAGAGAAGGTCGAGGTAGTTATGAGTTGGGAGAGACCAAAGTTAGTCTTCGAGATAGGTAGTTTCTTAGGATTGGCAGGGTATTACAGGAGGTTCATTGAGGACTTCTCCCGGTTATTTACGCCTATGACGAGGTTAACTCGGAAGGAGGTCAAGTTTGAGTGGAATGACTTGTGTGAGAGGGCATTCCAGGAATTAAAGAGGAGGCTTACTTTAGCTCCTATTCGAGTAGTCCCTAGAGGGGGGATAGAGGTACACAGTGTATTGTGATGCCTCTAAGGACGGACTAGAATGTGTTATGATGCAATCCGGGAGGGTGGTGGCTTATGGTTCTCGGTAGTTAAAGAACCACGAGTAGAGTTACCCTACACATGACATGGAGTGGCGGCCATTGTCTTTGCTTTAAAGGCTTAGCGCCACTACTTATACGGTGAGAAGTTCGAGGTGCTTTCAAACTACAAAAGCCTGAAGTACATTTTTACACAGCGGGACCTCAACATGAGACAACGCAAGTGGATGGAGTATCTAGAGGATTATGATTTCACTTTGCATTACCATCCTGGTAAGGCAAATATGGTGGCTGGTGCCCTCAGCCGAAAGTCACGTGGAGTGTTGGCTATTATAGCTTCCCGGGAGTGGCAGATGCTCGAGATTATGGGATAATTTGAACTGTAGTATAGTGATTAGGCTCATGGTACATTAGGGAGTTTAGTGTTCCCTACTGGGCAGAGTGATCGAGTTACAGGGACAAGATGTAGAGATAATGTCCATCAGGGACCGGTACAGTTAGGTACAGGTGACGAAGGCTAGACTATGCACTCAGATGGTAGTCTTCGGTATAGGGGATAGGTTATGGTTCCCTAGTTAGAAGTTCTGAGAGAGGAGATCCTTAGGGAGTTCCATTGCTCTCATTTTGCTGTGCATCCAAGTGGCACGAAGACGTATTACGATTTACGTTGCCAGTATTACTAGAGTGAAATGAAACAATAAGTTGGGGACTTTATTCATCGTTGTCTCACATGTCAATAGGTAAAGGCTGAACACCAGAGGCCGGCGGGGCTACTCTAGCCGTTAGATATAGTGGGAGCACATCACGATGGATTTTGTGACACACTTGCCACAGACATCGCGAGGGCATGACGCGGTGTGGGTGATCATGGACTAGTGCACCAAGTCGGCACACTTTTTGGGTTTGTCGCGGACTGAAGACGCCGCTGGGGCATTCTACAGTTATATGAGAGATCATTCGGTTATATGGGTGGAGTACCGATCCTCTCTGTCGTATCGGACGGGATCTGGGTTTAAAGCTCATTTTGGGAAACTGATGGCTATGGGGACCGCGGGTTGATGATGAGCATGAGTTTTCATCCACAAAAAGATGGTCAATCTGAGAGGACCGTCCAAACATTAGAGGACATGTGTCTTGGATCTTAAGGGTAGCTGGGAAAAGCATTTACCCTTAGTGGAGTTCGCCTACAACAACAGTTATCAGGCAAGTATACAGATGGCACCCTATGAGGCACTATATAGGAAGCCATGTCGATCTCCTGTTTGTTAGACGGAGGTGGGAGAGAGATCTGCTATAGGTCCAGATTTGGTAAAGGACACCTTGGAAAAGATGGACTTCATATGGAAGCGTCTTCTCATGGCTCAGAGCCGGCAGAAGAGCTACGCCAACAAATAGCAGTAACCTCTAGAGTTTGAGGTAGGTGATCATGTCTTCTTGAAGGCAATGCCTAAGAAAGTGGTAGTCAGTTCGGCGGCGGAAAGCTATCAGAACATGGACCTTAAATTGCACTCGAGATGGTGGGTACAGTTGCGTATCGGTTGGAATTACCGCCCAGACACTCGGGTGTTCGTATTCCATGTCCATGCTCACGGAGTACACTCCGGATCCCAGCTCATGTGGTGGATTAGGCGAGCTTGTTGTAGATGCGAGATGGGACGCTGGGGAGGAACATGTGTAGTGCTGGATAATCAGATCCAAGTTTTGCTCACGCAAGACGACCAGTGGGCTAAATGCAGTGTTGTGGCATCACCAAAAAAGAGTGGAAGAGCCCAGCATGGGGCTCAAGGACACAATCATTTTATATCTTTCTTATTCGAGGATGAATGCGTTGTTTAGTCATTTGATAATGAAAATGATTGTTGCATATGCATGTGATAGTATGCATATGTGTGTGTGAATTCAGGGTTAGAAATTCTTTTAAAGGAAGAATGTAAAAACCGAGAAAAAAAAATTGAAAATTTATGAAAAAAAAACCATGGTGGTTGTCTATACGTGGAGTTAAAAAACTGGAAGTTTTCTAGATCTCGGGTGATGAAACGGACCTCACCATTGGGTTTGTCTCGTGAATTTTAGTTGCCCAAGCGAATTTCGTTGAATTCCAAGATAGTCAGAATTTCACGTTTTTCAAGGCATCAGGTGTCGGGTGACACATGGAAAACCATGTGCCAAAATGCATGTCTTTACAAGACACATGGCAAGCCATGTGTCCACTTGCATGCAAGTGAAATTAAGTATAAATGGGAGATCTGGGGAGTCAGTTCGGAGGGAGAGGCATGAAAATAAAGAAAGAATAGAGAAAGAGAGAAAAGGAAAGGAAAAGCGAAGAAGAGGAGGGGGAAAGAAAGGGAGAGAAGAGGGACAAAGGAAATTAAGTCGATTAGATAGTCGAACTTCGTTGGACGAAGGAGTAAAGTCAGAAAGATTCAGGGGCTAAGCTGTGGGTAGGGATTCTTCCTACTTTGGTTTACTTCTAGCCTTTGGGCTATTGTTTTGGGCTAATTTTGGAATTGTGTTATGCCATGTTAATGGCATGGGACGGGTTTGTAACCGGTTTAAAGTGGATGCTTCCAGAGCAAATTTGGGTTGAAAATTTTCATTTATGGAAGTTTCCAAATGCTCTACAACCATAGACCTTATTTATTTAGTGGATTGGCGATGCTAGTGTGGCTCTGGTGTGTGCAACCGGATGACTATATCTTTCTCGTCCAGGCGGTTCATGGGTTCTTGTTTCATGAAAAAGATCTTTGAGTCCTAAAAAATCCTAGCCATATACCCAGACATTTGAACTCACATAATTATAAGTGCAGATCCATAACACCAGTGTACTAATTGCATGTCATGACATGTTTGTTTTTTGATGAAATGTTGGTATGTATTAATATATTGACATATGATGGTGTATGTAAACATGGACATTACATATGTTATGACTTATTTTGTGGACATGTTATATCGTAATTTAGCCTAGAGGGTAAAGTGCTTTATTACTTGACTAAGTAATGATTTGTATGTGTGATGTTGTTGACATGTATCGTGAGTATATTGTATGAATGGATTAATGTGGAAATTATAGCCATAGCTATAATTGTACATGATGTATTGGTGATAAGCATGAGTAGAAATGTTCAGGTAGCATTCATTGTGCATGTGATATGATATAACATGCAGTGGCATCTTGCATTGCATATGCATGGGGACATCGCATTAAATGGGTGTGAGTGCATGTTTGGTAAATCGACACTACGTTTGGTGTTGATTGGGTGGGCTTGGTTAAATGGGATAATGCCCAACAGATTCGCACGGTTGGATAAAATGGTAAAGAAAATATGTGCTTAAAGGTATCAACAGAATGGATAAATCCCCTCAGTGAAAGATACGCGATTATGGTTGGCATGGTCGGCAATGGTTGCAAAGTGTTTGGATTTAAAAGCCCGCGGTGTGACACTAAAAATCCTCTACCCACATAAAGGTGCATGGATTTTGAATGAAAAATGGTCATTGTGATGTACCATCCAAAAAGCTTTTGCTTTTAAACAAATGAAAATTTTTTTTAAATGATCATTAGATGTCATCCAGAATGACGGTTTATCACACATGGGCTTAGGCGTTGTGTGAGGGAGTCTGTGAGGACTTGGGCACATGGTACATAGTGAGTCGTATCTCATTCATGGCATTGCATGTAGGATTCCATATAGAATTGGCATGTTCTTGTTGGAATGTGATTGGCCAAGAATGTTGAGTGAACATTGCATGTGCACTTAGGTAGAGTAGCCCTTATAAGGTATTCTCTCTTGGCGTGGCTCACCCCCTTTATGGGACAACCCTTAATTATACGAATTCGACAACGATGGACGGCGCTCGAGGCAGGCGCGTGTGAAAGATTAGACATGTGGCTTTGATATATCTTTTGTAAAAAGTGCTTAGGACAAACTAGTCCTAGCATATAATTTTGTATAAAATAATTGTGATTAAATTCTTTTGGACTATTGTCAATATATTAGATGCGTAATTATATTAGAGGGTTTGTCATCGGACTCTTAAGTTGTATTCATTCTGCATTATTATCATATTTTAGATTTAAATATGAATGAATGAGTCTTGGTAAAGCGATGTATTGAGGTGGTCTTAGGAGTAGCTCAGAGTGTCCACAGTGGTGGTACTTGCAAGGTGCAGAGACTTAGGTGCGCAATGACTTGAGGTAGAAATTCCGCAGGTTGACGTGTAGTTAACGGGACCCCCGGATTTTGGGGCGTCACACTACCAAACTCCACACTTTATTCTGTGACATGGAAGTCATCTCATATTTCATTGCATCAATCCAAAAGTTGAATTTAATTGCATTAAACTATTTGTAGGTAGTCGAATCTAATACATCACCCACATCATACTCATGCTCTTGCAAGTAGACAAAATAGTCATCTGAAATTGCGAGCCTACGCACCCTCTTTGACCTCCTCTAGGGTATATCCATTGATATATCTAGGGCTACTGGATCTACATCCTCAATTGGTTTATCATCTGTAGTGGCTACTAGATGCTAGTCAACAATAGGGCTAGAAATTGGAGCGAAAGCAATAAGCATATGAATAAAAAATGGGTGTTCCTTGAACACAATTTCTCTTGACCCTTGGCTTGTATTAGTATGATCCTCAAAATAGATAACTCAATCCGATTCAATCATTCTAGTGGTGTGCGACGGGCAATAAAACCTAGAATCTCTTGATCCCACACAATACCAATAAAGTACACACTGATGGTCTTTGGATCAAGTTTCTTGGATTGCGGGTTATATGGTCTCACTTCCACTATGCAGCCCCAAACATGCGATGTGAGGAGCTAGTCTTCTTACGTGACCATAGCTCATGGGTTTAGGAGCAGGACTTATTAGGCAGTGTCAAGCGAAATCAAGATCTTGAAGAATCTCATGCTAGTGTCTCTCAATTCTCTGTATGGAAATATGACCTAGTGCTTGTGCCAGAGAATAGAAGACTTTTCATTCAATCTCAAGTGTTTGGAGCTACTAGTAGTATTAACAGTAAGGGTAGCAGAAACAGAAGGCAAAGCAAACAACCCAGATCATGAAGATTTCTGATACTCAAAATTACCCAATCAAATGTGAATTTTGGTGCAATTCCACTTTCAGTTCTAAGGAAAACTATCCAAGTTTATCCAAAATAGGTATTGATATCAAATTTCCTATATTCTAGGTATGTATTACACATCCTGCAATTCCAAAAATTTCTGTTATTTTCAATCTAACAACTCCTAGAAAATCAACTTATACTGTTGTACCATCTCCCTTGTACACACAAGGAACAAAATATCGGTAATTACGGATATATCGGTACTTGGATTTTACGGATATATCGGAAATATCGGTAAATATCGGTGGATATTTTGACAAAAATCAGGTAGCGAAATTAATAAAATATTTTGAAATTCATGAAAATATTTTGTTAGACTTACCAAAAACATAAATAAGCAAATATACGCTTATTGAAAATAATATCTTCATTATAATTTACTTCAAATTTACATTACATGTGTTAAAAACTAAAATGAAGACCGATGTGGTTCCATTACATTATTTGATGAAGGGCTCCCATCTTGATAAAGATAATATTCATAATAAGATCTTCAAAATATTGAGATAAATCACAAAAGAAAAAAATAATTTGAGTAAAATGGAGCTTGGATGTGTATGGATGAGTTTGTAAAGAGATTGTATGATTTTGTGTTATTTATAAAAAAATTTTGGAGTCAAAATAAGTGATTCACAAATGTTCTAGATATTCTGATATTCTGGAAGTATTCTGGATATTTCCGTGTTGCGATATTTACGATATTTTGTTTTACGAAATATTTACGATATTTTACGATGTTTTTCAAAATTCTGCCTGTGTAGCGCGTGCTCCAGTCTAGTCACAGTGAAATGGTTTCAATTTTTGAAATCGCGATTTCTCGATTTTTCCCTATTTTTTCCTCGATCGATTTTTCGATTTTTCTTCCGGTCTTGACCCGAAAACCGATTTCGGCTGAAATATCGACGAGAAAAAACCGATTTTTTGTTCCTTGTGTACACATACTACTCCAAACTAGTTGGACTTCTTCTTATCAACTTTGCTTGTATAGAATTTGCAAGCGTGAATGGTAGCATACATTATCCTTATAAATGTCGGATGACATAAATGATATTGGTTTCAAAAAAAATATTCACCTAATGATTATCAGATAACTCATTTTTCCCATTCTTGTAATTAGTTCCATTGAGTTTCATGATGAAAAAGAATTGATGAAAGTTCGAGACACTTGAAGAATAAAACCAAAGCGATAATAAAATCACATGTAAAACAAAGACATGCAAATTTAGCTGATTCTTTAGACACCCAATGACCACAAAAGTGGTCACCAAATGCTAGAGTTTATAAAATATGAAAATACTCATACATAGGTAAGAGCAATTCACCAACCGTTACAACTAAATGCATCAATTTCCCACCAATAGGGTAGTAAAATTGTGCAGTTCATGACACTTAATGAAATCTCTTCACAAAACTAATCATCCTACCAAATAATAAAGTAATCGATAGGACAAATTCACTATACGTGTGGATCTTAGCAAAATTGATGCTCAAGACGGGTTATAATATAGTTACAATATCAATTCTAAAAATATCTTACATGATCAGACTCATGAGAGACAAGTTCTTAAGCATTCAATATTTCTCAATTTTACCCAAAATGCGAGAAAATAATTTTATTTACAACATTATGCTATAAATGATTACAAATAGCATATACATAGATTATTAAAGCAATATGTGAAAAGAAAATAAAATTATTACAAAATTGGGTAATAATTTAATTTTGATAAATCATACTATTTATTCAAGGAACTTTAGTAAATATAAGAATCTAAAAAACAAAATTGTGCTTGTCGTGATAATGGAGAAAGAGGAATATAGCACATAGTTTCCTTTTTCATCACAATTTGATAAACTTGTTAAAAAGATAATAAAAAAAGGAGAATTGATTTTCAAATGAAAACTTCAATCCAGTATTCATGGTTGGAATAGTGTCACTTGAATAAATAAATAATAAAAAAATAATGAATGAAATCTAATGACCATGTATTTTATTCTTGTGAATTTCATTTATGTCAATAAAAAAAAATTCAATGAAATGTGACACTTTTTTTAATGGATCTGAGTAATTATGGGAGTTGCAAAAGGAAAATGAGACAACAAAATAAGATTTCTACCAAAACCCCAGTACTCGTGTTTCTCCATGTTAATCAATCATATGTGATTGCCTTTATCTCTAGCAAAATTATTACTGTTTAATAGTTATAGTACACATATAGTTTTTCCCATTTTTATTTATTTATATTATTTTGCCTTTTCACTCTTTTCATAATAACAAAGATTTTCACAATGCCCAAAATAAAAAAAAAAGGTGAAAATCCATCAGAATCATGACGCCTTTTTTAATTGCAATTCACAATAATGAAATAAACAAATAAAAAATGGATATCCCTCTTTTTTTTTTTTTTTGTTTCGTGAATTGTGACATTAATGGAATAGACAAATTAAAAAAAAAATCCTTTTTTCTTTGATTCTCTGTCATGATTTCGAAAAATCAAATACATATCAATTATAGTTTCAAGATCAATTAAAGTGACTCTGATACCAATTGCTAAATTATTTTGAAAAAAATAAGAGTATTTATTAATCTAAAAAACAATTGATCAATAATCAAATGACCCAATAGATATATTACAAAATAATAACGTTATTGAAACAATGAAACATATCAATTCGTACTGGGTAGATAACATACCTTGCATGGTTCCAGAATTGTTAGCTACCATTAGTATCCAAAATTTGTAAAGGACGAAATCAAAGAAAGGTTGGGGTTGAAGATATATATTTCCTTCTTCCCAAAGTGTGTTTTATCAAACCCTTGTAAAATTTTGAGATACATGTCTTTATATATGGGCGCGAGAACAATTGAGTTTTGGTCAATGGGAGCACAAAGCAAGGAAAATAGAACCATAGATCCATAACCAGTTACTATTAAATCATCCCATAAATGATCCATAATTAACATGCATAATTATACAATTAAAATTTTAATATGATTATACTTATTCCATAATTAATAAACTAATTTAACAACTTTTACTGTATGAACAAGAAGATTAATGAAGAGGTATGCCCATTTTTTAAGTCGTGTTTAATAAAAATAACAAGACGAAGACAGTTGGACTCGAAATTTTGTAATGTCATAATCACGAACTCACAGCTGAGTACTTTGAAAAGTTGTTTAAAGAAAGAAAAAGTCAGATAAAAGCCTACAATAATTTAAATGTAATTTACATCTTCCACAAACCGGACAAACGTGTTTACTCAATTGGGAGTCGCAATGACCAAAGGATCCAATCAGGGAATAAACTAATAAAATACCACATCATTTTTTCCATTTAACATTTGAAAAGAAAAAAAAAAAAAAATATATATATATATATATATATATATATATATATATATATATATATATATATATATATATATATATATACCAACCACATTTTGCACCGATGGATTAAGCCCTCCACACGTATAGCCTTAGCGTATAATCAAACAAATCCCATACATGTGTGCATTTCATGGGGTCGATCCCTCTTAAATCTGACTCTGACCAAATTTTATCCATGGTTTAAACCTCTTGTATGTGATTAACACATTGCCTTGTCTGGAAAATCATCCTGCAGTAAATCATAAACTTATATTTATAGGGTGAATCCTTTTAATTCCCACGGAGACAAATCATTTGTTCTTGGCATTATCTTAGTGCTTTCTAATGTTTGGAATGAAAAATCATAGACTGATTCTAGTGTCATTCAATTTTATTAGAATTGGGTGATGAAAATTCTATTCAATTTGAACTAAAAAGTTTTGCGATACATCATATATATTCTTTGGCACTTTAAATAGAATGCATTAGGTTGATAGCCTGACCTTGTTGCCTACTAGTGATCTTATTTTGGGAAGTCATGCTGAGTTTGAGATGCTATGTAATAAATGGAAGCTTTGGTGGTTTATGAAATTTTAAGGTATTATGGGTAATTCTAAGGCACAGTATCTTTAGTTTTATGGGTTTTTTCCAAATATATTGAAATACTCTAATCTTTTAATTTTTATTTGGAATGTGATTTCTTCTATCCCCTTGGTTTTTTCTTTGTTTAGGGTTTTCTACGTAAATATTTATGTTCCTTATTTTAGTTTTATCATTTATTCTCCTTTTCTTTTGTAAATTGGCATCACGTAAACTAGTTTTTGATCTCAACGATGACAACAATGAAATATGACCTTTGCTGTTGGATTAAAACACAAAAATCTTTTGCTATGGTAGGTAAAGATGTGTTGCTCCCATCCCCATACAGATTTAAATGATGCACTATTAGCGTTTGAGATACTAGAGGAAAAACAATGTAAGGATCAAAATGTCCTATCTTAAATCCATCTTCATTTATCATATTAGATTCTACAAGACATTTTAAAGGAGAAAACCACCCCTATAGTGACAAGAGAAGTTAGAGCTATCATATGACAAAAGCCCAACAAGTAAGCTACACTTGAAGTAGTAATTTTATTCTCATTGTATGGTAGAAGGTGCATTTTTAGAAAATCACTTAACTACCTTCAAGAAAATCATTTTTGATTTAGAAACCGTGGAGGTTAAGTATGATGAAGAAGATTTAGGGTTAATTTTACTATGTTCTTTACTCTCTTCTTATACGAATTTCAAAGATATTATTTTGTACATTCTCACCCTTTGGATGAAGTATATGTATATGATGCCTTATTCTGGAGAAGATGAAGTGTCTTATGCTTGGATTTGAGGCTCAAGCATAAGGCTTTATTATTTAAAGGACACAAGAAAATAAAATTCTAGTGGTAGTGTGAGAGACAAGACTTGTAGATTTTGCGAGAAAAAATGGCACATTAAATCTAAATGTCATAAGTTGCAAAATAAGAATACAAGAGTTGCATATCATAAGGAAAAGTAAGTAATTAAATTTTTTTGATGAAGTCAATATTGCAAAATATAATTAGATTGATGAAGTTCCAGCTAGTTACTGATGGTGACCCAAAAATGTGGATCGATTCTCGACTCAGTTGAATGTGCGCAAAAGTGTGTCCCCAATTATCAGATTCATTTTCAACATATGAAACCATGCTCGTAAAGTGTTGATGAGAAATAATGCATCATATAGGATTGTTGGAATTAAAATAGTCCAAATCAATGTTTCATGGGTTGTTAGATTAATTTTGTACGTGAGACATGTCTCCAAATCTTAAGAGAATTATCATTTTTCAGAGTACTTTGATCCAAAAGATAAAGTACATCGTGAAGTTGAAGTTTAGCAAAGGTACTCACATCGGTTATGAAATGTTATGGCATGTGGCTCATATTGAGGTTAGAAGGGTTGGGCAAAAGCTTTCGCTTCACTTAGGCATTTTCCTTCATATATAACCACTTTTGTTAAGAGGGTTAAAATAACAGTCAGTAGGGCTACTTCCAATACGATACCGTATATTTAGGTATAGTATTTTAATTATTCCATATCCGTGGTTTTTATAAATACCCTTCTATATAATCCTATTTCGTATATAATGAAAGCTCAGTCGTCTCTCGTGGATGTAGGCACACTCATCGAACCACGAAATGTTTTCTTTTGTTTTCCTTTACTCCGATTTTATTATCTTTGTTGCACAAATCACAAATATGAAAGATATAAAAGGTTTACTGCTATATGTTTCGTGATGGTTCTATTATTACAAGTGTTATGCGACTGCCTCTCTTCCATGGTAGATGGTAATATTATTATGGAAAAGTTAGTACTCTTATTAGCTATATGAATATGATGATCAAGTCACTTCCTATATCTAAGCTTGAATCAAAGGCTTGACTCGTTGTGTTCATTCTACCTGCATTATATGCTTTATATACTTGCAAAGGAAGGTTGAGATTTTCTTTGCTTTATCGAGATTAGAATTTATTTTTGTATTGAAATTCCTATTAAGTCGGAGTTTGTTAGAGTTGGGTGACTTAAATTCTTTTCGACTTGAACTGAAAATTAAGTTTGCGGTGTGATATATTCATGGATTTTTTATAATTTAGTGAATGAATCGAGCATATGCATAATTCAATTCCCTACTAATCTTATTTATATGAGTTTGTTCAGATTTTTAGGCTTATGGAATTTCTAAGATATTATAGGTAATTCTAAGGTATTATGTGGCATTTTTGGATTTTGTGGGTTTCTTAATGTAAAAAAAGCTTACAACAACCCCCTATATATATAAAAACAAATTAATAGAATTAAGGTCCAAGATTAAGGAAAATCAATGACCTAAAATCAAGCCATGATTGAAAACAGAAAATCAAATACTAATCCCACAAATTGGGACTAATTAACAAAATAAAAAACTAAATAAAAATGGAAAATTTGGATAGCAGCCCTAAACATTTAATTTTAATACTTCTCCTTATTTAGAGCCAGCAAATACTAATCTTTACTTAGCTTACTTCCCCGAGTTTTCCACTAAGTCGCTTAGGATTTTATCCTCATCACGCTGCTTCCACAAGTGCTCGAGACTTTAATATGCTATGTCTTTCTATTTTTGACACAATCGACTTCGGGCCTCAAAGCAAGGAATCAATCTCATTGTCTATTCCCTTCAAACCATACCTAAGTTGCTTGATTTTGGCTACCACAATATGTTTCTCCTTCTTTACCCCATCCAAATCAACACCTATAAGTATAACTTGGTCTTGATGGCTCTATCACCCAATGAGTCCTGAATCTTGCCCTCATAGCAACACTAATCGACTATTTTTCTCTCGTTCCTCAAAGTGTCGGATTTCTAAGGATTCGTGATCTCTTCAACCAATGGAATGCTCTCATGTTGCATATGGTAATGTAAGCTTTGAATAAGTTTATTAAGTTCTTCCTCATATGAACATAGAGTACCACCCCCTCTCTCGGTTGGCAGTGTTTGAACTATGTAACTTACCCATAACCTACTATAGAGGTTCCATTTCCTTTCTCTTCCCATCCACAATCATTTTGAACTCCGCTTAACTCAGCCTTGTGAGACTTCAACTATGAAAGACGTGCTCAATCAGACTTTGCTGATTCGTTTCTATATGATAAGCTACTTTAATTGAAATCATTTTATCTTACTTAGGCCGCCATCCGAGTATGCCCTTAACAACTCGCTTCTCTTCACTTCATTTTCAACCTGCTTCACTGAATGCAATTTCCGCTTCCTCCTCAAAATGGATTTAGAAATAAAACTTTTCTCGCTCTAATTATGAATTGGTCACGCGCTTGGTATCTTACTTAAAATAATCATTATTAAACAAGATTTCTTTATATCCTTTTCAACCGGGGCTTGACCCACACTAACAAGTTCTGCTTATTTTAGGTACAAACAAATACATTAGTGATTAACTTAGAACTATGACAAGTCGGGATAACAATCAGACATTTTGCTTGACAACAATTTGCTTACTATCATCCACTGAATCCATTGATGAAGTGGTTTCACACCATTCTGAACAAACTCTCGTTATCCGTCATGTGAGTCGAGCAACTATCGTTAATGAGCTAACGGTTTGTCGAACTCAGTGAAGGCAGCAAATAAACAAGCAATCTTCTTCCTCTCGACCCATCGCTGCTTGCCTTTCTCATTTTTGTTGCCTTTCATTCAAAATAATAGCTTCATGCCCCATTCACGATTAATCAGAGCATTTAGCATCTACCTTCTCCAAGACTTGAAAGTGTCGATGACATTTTTGCTACAATGTCGCAAGAGTTGATATGACTTTCTCGCCCATCCTTCACTTTCCAATTGTCGGTTCGTTAGACTGCTACTTTCTTTCTACTTGTTTTTTCAACTCATGCTCGTAGCTTCATGTTCGTCAGTTAGTGCTCATTCTATTGCAAAGCACTCAACAATTCCCGCTGCAGAAATTCTTTACAAGTCCCAAGGTTTTCAAAATTTGATGGTCAGCTTAATACTTTTTAAGAACAGTAACAAGGATTTTTTTCAACTATTCTTGAATCTATGAATTCAGATCCAAGAAGTCTCACTCTATTTGTAATTCCAAGAAGTCTGTCGGTGTATTCTTTAACTGATTTAGACTCCTTCATTCTTTGCAGTTCAAATTCCCTTAACAAGCTTAAAATCTGCATATCTTTCATTATCTCATCTCCAATGACGGGCTTTGGATAAATTATGTAAAATTAATGTAACACGTAAGCCCACAAGCGCAAGTATACGCGTCGAGTGTACATAATATAGTGGCTAGTCAAGTGTCGTTCCCACGAGGAGAAGTGTGTTAAATACAAGAATCGACTCTGAGCATTATCCGGATCCTCAAACTCGAAAGTGAATTACCGCTGGGTGATAACAACAATCTGATCCTAAATGAGTCGTTAATCCAATTGACTAAGGCCTTGGCCTCCCTCGCCACATTCAATGGATTATAATCTATGTAAATTTCATTTCAAGATATTAATGCATGCACACTACGGGGTTGATCGTGCCTTACAAGATATCCTCTCCTCGATGTATATTCGTTTCCTATCTCACTATAGGGTTTATCAGATTCCCGCATCAACCCCTCAACTCCGAGACGCCTTTAATGATTAAACCCCACTGCCACACTGTCCCGGAGATCTCTACTCCGATCACCAAGTGTCACTCTACCTCCCGATCCCGGACCTTATCTCCCGATCTTAGATTCCCTAAGAGAAAGCAAGTCAGGTCGCCAAACACCACCATGTAATTACCAGAAATGTAGATATATCAATAAACTCGAATCAAAAACTAAATCCATACGAATGTAACAAGAGTACAGCAAAACCCTATAAATAAAACTAGAACATTATCTTAGCCATTACAATCATTAGGTTGTTAATCAATAGGAGTTCGAGAAAGAAAATACAAAATACGTGGATTGGTAATGATCTTCGAGTCACCCTGCAATCGTTCCATCTCATATTCCCTTTATTTTTCTTCGTATATCTAACTCGTTGGATTGAGCTCCAGGCGACATCACGACATCGCAACGTTGGATGATGAAGGCGGTCGCGATCGTCGTATCGACTTCAACGTCATGGACGCTCAGGTTTGGGTCCTCCAATATCCTTCATATCTCTCACACAACCTCAAAATGTCACTTTTCAATTTCGAAATGCACAAGAAGATGAGTATCAAAATATGACAAGCACACTTATTGGCGTATAAAGAGAGCTCGAAAGCGTGATAAAACGTTGCATATAATTTGTTGTTTCTTGGGCACTTACCACACCCCCAAACTTGTCTTATTGCTTGTCCCCAAAACAAACTCATAACGCAACCACACATGAAAATTTACACACCAAAACACCTATGACACGAGTGTAACATAAACGATGCTAACAAGGAGAGTCAAAATGAACTAAGTCTGCAATTCGAGCCTTTATCGTCTAAAATCACAGAATCCTTAAAGTCAACTTCTTTAAGGAACTTAGCTAAACAAGGCTAGGTTAACTACAACTCAACCCCTAAGTTTTCAATGACCTTTCCCAGAAGTCTAGCGTAATTGTTTCATGATTCCAACATATACCTCTGCCTGTGACTCTAAACTTGAAAATCCACTCACCCATTTTGAAAGACTCTAGAACCATGTAATGATAAGAATCGCACTTTTTATTTACATACCACCTAAGCATGAAAGAACTTTAGTGCCTATAAGTTTTAGTTGAGTGTCCCTATAGCGGGATCTATCAGACTCTCACCATTTGGTTAAGGGCATTGACATTTAGTCTCGAATCTCACCCCGAACACTCCAATCAAACCTAAAGGGGCCCTGGGGATTGTGAGAATGGTCCTTCCCCATCCGATGTAATGCAAGTGCTGAAGTCACGGCTCTCACCGCCTGGCTCAAGGCATTAGGGCTTCAAAGGCCTCGAATCGCGATCGATTCCAATCAAGAAACCCACTTATTCCATTCACACATGTCTTTTTTTTTTTTAATTATTTATTTATTTGGGGCTTGATGGCAATCCTCTTTTCAAAGGTGTCCCACCACTTAGGTGTTTAGAAACCCTCAAGGCTCATGGAATTCTTGTGAGCAAGGTCCGGAGCCTTGGTATACTAGAGATCACATGTGTGTAAAAGGGAGCAGACTACTCTCAAATGGCTTCGAACATTACTGTGTCGACTAAACTAAGTCACCCAACCATTCTAGAAAGACACTATTCCAGATCATGTAACAACCTACATGGTCCCTTTTCATTCTCGCTTCAATCTTTGAAAATTCACCAAATTAATCTCCCATTCGTTGCTTGACATCCACTCGCACAGTATCACCTAAAACATGCAATGCTTCAAAAACAACCTAAAACACGTGAACATGTAAAAGCCGAATATAAGAACATAAACACCTACACCCTGAACACATAAAACTAAAATACCCTAAACACAAAGACAAACTAACAAAAAACATAGAATAAATGTAAATGCATCTGACCACCCACACCCCAAACAAAAGCTGGCAAAGGTCCCCACGTCAACAAAATAGCCAGCGAGGCGGAGGAACCACCTCAATGATCACTTACTTCACGGCCATGGTGGTGGAGGTGGCATGTGGAAGGCAAGGAGCTGGGCAAGCTACTCCCCGATGGATCGGGCCGGCTGATTAGTGCCCAAAAGTGCTATTTCAACCCTATTCAGATAAGGTTTCGTGGGTGCTTGCGGCACTAATCATATCAATTCAAGCCAATTGATATGTGCAGTCCACTTAGTCTCCACTAATGCTGCTTCAGATTGTTTTGCTAGTTTCAGGTTTTGGCAACTTCAAACAAAGAAGCTTGGTGTTGAATGCGAGATTCTTGATGATTTCATCGAGCCAGGCGATGAAATATTAAGATTCAAATAAGAAACAAGGCAAAGGATGAACAAGGAGGAGAAATGCAAGTGGAGTACAGAGGAGCAGAGCATCCTTAAAATTTCGCTATGATTGATGAAAATTTAGTCGGGATTGCTAAAATTTCATAAACCATAGCGAAATTCACAGATCCCAGCTCTAAATTGGGAAATTTCCTCGTTAGTTAGCGAAATTTCACTAAATTTTAGCTTAAACTATCAGGCCTAGCTTAAATTAACCAATTCCTCGCTTATCCTCACATAAATTCTCGCCAGCTAAATAAATTGGCTAGCCAGCAAAATTGATCGTTGATACGAAATCTCCACCCCGCTATCTCCGCAGAATTCCTGGCTAAAGAGAAATTTCGCTATGCCATGAAACCTCCCGCATAGCCAAATTCCCGCCCCGTGATTTTTGCATACTCTGATGCTAAACGACTCATGTTTTGCATTACCACCTGGTCCCTTTTGTAAGCCAACATTTTGTGCATTTTGTATTTCACACTTTCGGGGTGGACTATATAAACTCTTATAGTTTTGTAACCCTAAGCAATTTTTATGTTACCTTTCATTTTTATAAATCTCATGTTTTCATTTTGTGGCTCTATCTGCCTCTTCTCCTCTTCTCTATTTTCTAGCCGCCAAACACCCCCTTTAGGATGACAACTCACGATGCCTGGGCTGCCTCCCATACCCCTAGAAGAGGAGGGCCGCTAGCCTGCTCGGGCCGCAGTGTCCTCATGTTTCAATGCTGTGCATCGCATTTATGGTTCCCAACTTCCTAATCTAGGGTTTGACTGCGATTTAATGTCATCGCTTAATAATACTTTGCCATGCTTAGTGGCACAAAGGCATACTTATTTAGGGATGACGATATTCTTTGTATGGCCTTTACGAGCCAACAAACAGGTCAAGTGCTGGGGTTTTAAATCGAATGGGACTCGTGTGGAATGCATATTACCCGTGGCTTGATCAAATAGAGTTGGTTCTGTGGTTAGGGTTTTATAAATTCGAACAGCATCCTAAGCATGGCTTGAATTATATGTCACTTGCCATAATGCGAGGATATAACCCGAGACAGCTTCATTAGCCCCATGTTATCAAGCTAGTGACCTAAACCTTCAAGGTTACCATTTCACACTTCACTTTAAACCATTACAGTTAGTCAGTAAACAACCAACTCCCACTGTTTTAAACCAAATAAAAAAAAATCCAAACAAAAAGGCCTCACCATTTTCAAACACTGATGCGAGTCATTCGTGGGATGAAAACCCATCCCCGTGTTCGACCCTGGGATCGCTTATGCCAGTGAGAAATTTGACTACTAAGAAGAGGAGGAACTAAGGATACAAATTTTGTTGATTCCGAATCACCCTACCGTGGCACCAATCCATTAGTTTTTGCATTCCATGCTAAGCCAGTTGAAAGTAATTTTCATATTTTTGGATTTCAGTTTCACTGGTTATACAGATCCTACAACCACCAATTTCATTCTTCTAAATTTTTTTAAAATACTTCTTTTGTGTCTTTATTTGCAAATATCTACTTTTTGTTTTCAATCGACAATTGAATCGCTTTTAATTGAACAATCAATTGCCTTTAATCGAGAATTGAAACCCCGTTGTTACCTTAATGTTAACAATCTATGCATGATTTAGTTTTTAAATAATCGAGATTTCGCGATTTCAACCTCGAACATTCCCTCGAGCTAATTCACACACGCACACCATTAAAATTAATAGGCCGTGAAATTATATAATTCTTTCACTTGCAAAGCCTAGCCTTAGACATGTCGACAACCTTAATGGGGTTAGTATTACCCCATATATGAAGCAATGTCAGTTTTCCAAAAAAGGAAAAGAAAAAGCAAAAGAGAAAGAAAAGAAGAAAAAGAAAATAAAAGCCGTGACGCTTGCTCAAACCCGAATACGGTCCGTGGGGTATATGGCTAAAGCTCAAGCCCGATGCCCTAAATCTTAGTCGTCGAGTCATCGACTTAGTGTTCGTTATAATGGGTGGATGGGCAGAGTTTACTGCGGTCAGAGGTGCTCAATTCCTCAAGTCATCTGAGTCCGGGGTGAAGCTCAAGAGCCTGCGGGTCAAGGATCCTTTCT
This sequence comes from Tetrastigma voinierianum, assembly GCA_016808115.1. Classification (NCBI taxonomy): domain Eukaryota; kingdom Viridiplantae; phylum Streptophyta; class Magnoliopsida; order Vitales; family Vitaceae; genus Tetrastigma; species Tetrastigma voinierianum. The sequence continues at coordinate 375,264 of JAEQBH010001623.1, forward strand.
GGGCTTGATGCCCTAAACCTTAATTGGTTGGGAGTCATCTGCGGACCGCCACCTGACTTCGTGAAGTCGAGTTTTAGTGATCGCACCCTACTAAATGTAATCAAATAAAGAAATGTCATGTGTAGTTAATCCTATTTAGGTCAAGCTCAATGTTTTCTTGCGCCGCGGAATTAGCTAGGTCGGGGGAGGGAATAATTTTGTAAATTTATCGTCTAACTGCTACATTAGAATCATTAGATTTCGTGGAAACCGTGCTGATTTCTAGATCCGCGTCGCTCTAAACTTTGCTCTTATACGGTTTCCTGCTCTTCATGCCTAGCTTTCTAACAGTGGGTGCAAATTCGTTCATTTTTAAAGGTAATGCTTTCTATCTTATATATACACTTTTTGAACTGTATACAATTTTTGTACAATCACTGCATGCATCCCCTTTTTGTTTTAGTATTGCTAAGGGACTAGCAACGTGTCATTGGGGGTGTGATTGAAGTGTCTAAAAGTGCTATTTTTTGAACCTCCTATTCAGGATAGGTTTCAAGGTGCTAAGACTAATCATATCAATTAAGCCAATTGATGTGTGCAGGTCCACTTAGTCTCCCACTAATGTGTCAAGCTTTAGATTGTTTCGTTAGTTTTGCAGGTTTTTGAGAACTTCAAACAGCAAGCTTGGTGTTGAATGCGAGATTCCTCGATGATTTCACCGAGCCGAGGCGATGAAATATTAAGATTCAATGAAGAAATGAAGGCAAAGTGATGAACAAGGAGTGCAGTAGAGAATGCAGTGAGCAAGGCAGAGGAGCAGGAGCAATCCCAGAAATTTCGCTATGATTGCGAAAATTTCACAGGATTATGAGGAGCTGCCAGATTGCGAAAAATTTCGTAACCATAGCGTAAATTTCGCAATCCTATAAATCGGGAAATTTCGCTAGGCTAGCAAAATTTCCTAGCTAGCGAAATTCATCGTGTTTCAGCGAATAACTACCGCCTTATCTCAAATAAATCCCCCGCTTAGCCAGCGGTAAATTCAACGTTGATAGCTTAGTTCTTTCCAATTTCGCTTATTCTATAGAATTCCTCGCTTAGGCTAGCTTAAATCTTCGCTATGCTAGCGAAATCCTCCCCGTACAGCAAATTCCCGCCTGGATTTTGTATACTTGATGCCAAACGACCACGTTTTGGGTATTACCACCTCATTCCTTTGAAGCCAATATTTTGTGCATTCTTGTATTTCACACTGGTGGACTATATAAACGCCCATAATTTTGTAACCCTACAATTTTTTTGCAAATACAGCCTTTCATTTTTATAAATTCCCAAATCTTTCATTTTAAAGGGTTTCATTCGCTTCTTCTCCTTTCTTTCATTTAAAGGCCGCCAAACACCCCCTTAGATGACAACTCAGTGGATGCTTGGCTAAGCCTCATAGCCTTGAAGAGGAGGGTTGCTAGCTTGGTTTTGGGGTTGTTGCAGGTTGTCCTCATGTTTTGAATGCTATAGGTACTGCATTTATGGTTCCCAACTTCCTAATCTAGGGTTTAATGCCATTTAATATCATCAAGCTTGGGTCAATACTTGCTATAAAGCAGCAGTGGTACAAAGGTATACTTATCGCATGCACCGATATTCTTTAGATGGCCTTTACGAGCCACTCGAAATGAGGTTGAAAAGGTGGTTTTAAACCGAATGGGAAATGTGAATGCATATTACATGTAACACTCAACAGAGGGTCTTCAGGTTAGGTTTATAGCCGAACAAAGATCCTAAGAGACTTCTGACCATATGTCACTTGCCATAATGCGAGGATATAACCCGAGGACACTTCATTAGCCCCATGTTATCAAGCTAGTGACCTAAACCTTCAAGGTTACCATTTCACACTTCACTTTAAACCATTACAAAGTAGGTCAAGAACAACCAACCCCCCCACCTGCTTTCTTAAACCAAATAAAAAAAAATCCAAATAAAAAGGCCTCACCATTTTCAAACACCGATGCGAAGTCATCGGATGAAACCCATCCTCGTGTTCGACCCTAGACCGCTATGCTGCAAGAGGCTTCGACCATGGCAAAGAGGAGGAACTAAGGATACAAATTTTGTTGATTCCGAATCACCACCGTAAGTACCTAATCACCGGTTGCTTAGATGGTCGCCTCTTTAGTTGGGTAATATCGTTCATGTCTACCTTAAGCGCCCATGTTCGCTGATGGAAACCCGGTGCTCGTCTCATCCCAATACGATCGAACGGCACCAGTCCTCAGATTTGGTAGCGACTCCTCGAGTCTCGCCACTCGACATAGTCCGAACTTAAACCCCTGGATGCTCGCTTTATTTCTTTTATTTTCCGTTATTAAATTTTCTTTTTCAAAATTGTCTCACTGGGGACCCCACCCGATCCAATGGCGTGATCCGAATCTAACTAAGCATTCGACGCTTTACTTATCTTAACAAAACATTTTATTATGCTGCTTCGCTGCGTATTTAAGCCAATGTCGAAAGCAAGCCCATAATCATTTACAATTTGAATGCAATTTGGTAGGCCCATAAACATTTAACAAAATACATTTACAAAGAAGGCATTCATGCCTTTTCAAAATGATATACAAAAACTAAGGTTCAGTGGCTTCTTAACCTTTGCTTACAAAATACCACCACTGTTCAAAAGAGATGATATAAATTACGAGATATACTTATACGCCATACTCTCTCTATGACTCAAGGCGCATCTCGCCTTCTTTTTCTTTGCTTACTCGATACCCGAGCATGATAAAACTATACGCCTAAGCATTTTCATGCTTAGTGGTTCTATTACGCCTATTTCAATATTCAAATTTAACTTGACATGCATTTAACATCAAACATGCTCCATTATATCAACATATACTCATGCTAATCAATTCTGCATGCTTTCGTTTTTCAAGTCATTTATCATATAACAACATGCATTTTCAATGCAATAATTCAATTCACAATTCAATTTATGAGATTTACGCATATGCATAAAAATCCCATTACACTTGTCAATATTGGTTATTTCACCTTGACTATTTAATCTACAATTTCGCGATTCGCTGATGAATCCCGCCTTTATTATCATTCTAATGTGCTTATACATTTAACACCGATCTCCTGATTATGATTCCGATGTCGCTTTGCGCATCCCGACACGCAGATCACTTAAATGCCATACACCATCATGACTATGTCGATTGCGCATCCCGCCAAGTGGGACATTTTCAATGTCATACGCCATCATGATCGATGTCGATTATCAGATCCCGCCGCACATCGATAATTTCGTGGTGCCTTCGTGATTCGATGTCGATCGGGTGCATCCCATTAGCTGCCTCATCGGATATCATTCTATCTCACATTTATGATGGATTCGTCGATGAATCCCCATCCTTATCATCATTCACATTTATTCATTTCTTCAATTATCACATTTCAATTTCATATTCACTTTGCATTATCTTTCAAAGATATACTTAATCTATGTACTTTCCATATACTCACTATCGTACTCCATTTCATAGTTACTTGATAACTACCAAAAAATACTTGAAATAAGAATAGAGTCAGAGAACAAACCTAAGTCGCCGACCCAATTTTCCTTCTGATCTCACCCTAGGTTAAAGGACACACCCGGTCCCTAGTCAATAACATTCACGCTAATTAGTGGATAAACAATTGTTAACACCTAGTGAATTACAAATTTGAGTTTTTTTGTTAATTGGGCCTGGGGGTTAAGACACTAAGTCCGCCCTCAAGACGACCCCGCGAGGCGGGCTGCTTAGGTACGCATTTTTTCCCTAGTCCTATCCTTATTCAACCCCATTATTCATTTCTGTGGTCCCTAGACATTCCGTGATAAGAATACGACTTAACGATGCAAAATATGCAAAATGGGACTGGCTGAACAACTGCACGCAGATATTCAATTGCACTTGACAAAGCCACCCTCCGCACAACTTGTACCGATATTATTCTTGACCTAATGATATTGTGTTACCCATCGAGATACTGCATTCTGACAAATTTCAATCAGACCGATACACCCTACGGGTTTTTGCCCATAAATGTGCGGGATTTTGCATTTTCACATATTTTTCATCCACAAATCTTCTCCACCTGTCCCATATCAGGTAATCCACCATGAATCTGTTACCCAAAAACAACTCAAATGTGGTTTAGACTCCATAAAATCCATTTTCCTCGTTGGGATCTTTCACCAAAATCCAAATCAAAATATGAGGTTGTGTGGTTTGATTTTCTTACTCAACCTCTTCAAATCTCTTCAGATGATGCTTGGTCTTAGGAGCAAGAAGTGGGAAAGGATCACACCAAAACTTTATCTCTCAGAAACCCTAGCTCATTCTCCCTTTCTTCCCTTCTCCAGAAATCCGGATGGCTCAAAAAAATGAGCTCCCTAAGACCAAGTTTGGTCTTTTATAAATCCACTTAAGTGTAAGGCCTTGTTAAGCCTATACACTTTTTTATAATTTCTAATTTTTTCTCCTTTTTTCTCTTAAATCACTTATTCTCTTAAGGCCATGTTTGGCTCAAAACCCATTATTTCATTTAAGTCTCCTATTATTCCACTTTCGATCATTCAATAAATCCAAATTTTCCATTTTGACATTCTAACTTTATTTCACTTTCCTTATCATTTATCATTATTTCCATTAGCATTTAAGCTTACTATTTGGACCTTAGGTCCTTATTTTACAATTCTTCCACATCTTCCTTTCACTGGGTTTATTTCGGGTTCAATCCATTTTCTCAATTCAAAGATATGATATTCCTAATCATATGCCCACACACTTTAAATTTACTTCTTCACAATTTATCAAATTACCCGAAAAAGCCCAAGTTTGACTCAATTCATACCCGTAATATATACTAAAATTATTATAAAAATTCTGTGGTATTTTTAAGTACACTGTCCTCCAGCAGGGCAGGATCGACCGAGTCCTCCTCCCGATGGTGGGGTGGTGGTGGCAACAGCTGGATGATCGTCCGAATTTCCTTGGGCACCTGCTGGGATCCCAAACGTAGACTGGTATGCCCTAAGCTTATCCTCATTGGAAGGCTCATTACCCGAATTGCACCTCCTATGGTCGCGGGCACCCATTTGTCTTTTTAACCATGATTGCCTTGATCGAGTGTATCTAAGCCTCATTGTCCCCATGTCTCGCCTGTTTCGCATAAACCGTATGAGGAAGGGGTGCCCGAGATTCATCTTTCGAGATTTTGTTATAGAGGATCGCATCCTCTATAACCCGCCTCACATCAAACGATGTCTCGACGATGGCATAATGGTGCCAGGCTCTGCCATCACTTCACACACATTAGTCGCCACGAGACACACGATGTGATGAAGTGATGCCATACCTAGGAATGTAGCTGGCAGCTTCGCCTTGAAGTGCACCATGCCCTTCATCGCCTAATTTACTAGCCTCGTCTGGTCAGTAAACATCATAAGGACTTCGAGATAGTTGGGGTTCTCATGGAGTCTATCATAGGCCTCGGGGTTGACCGACTCAAGGTTATAGTATCGATTAATAGACTTCACACTGAAGTCTACCAAAACCTCGCACACCCGGACCCTTTTTAGTACGTGGGAGGCAAGATCATGCGAGAACTCCATACCACCATCAGGAAGTCAGCCTCTGGGTCGTGGAAAGTGCGCCCATCCCTTATTCAATGGTTTTGTTAAAGAAATTATCGAGGTGAACCGGTGGACCCCACTCGATCCACAGCCTACACACTAATTTTTAAAATGAAAAGAAAATGTGGGTTGATTTTCGAATTTTAGAAAATCCATCCCCAAGGAGGAGAAGTTTTTCTTTAGAGTCGCCACTTACTTTGTGTTGTTATTTTATAAAGGGGAAAACCAAGTAAGAACAAAAAACCCCAATGACTCCAAAGATGGAAAGCAATCGCGAAACTAGATTTCTCGGGTCTCGAGGATCGTATTACCATTCGAAGGTACTCTATATGAGGTAGCACCCCCAGCCCTAACTCTGGCCCCTACTGAATCAAGTACGTGGGAGCATATGGGTCACATATCAGATAGTCTCCTAGGTTAAACATACAACTTGGATCAGAGCAACCTAATTGGTATCTAGCATGCTTAAAAAACACTCAACCAAAAGGGAAATGGCAGACTCATGGTCCTTCCTGAATGTCGCAAAGAAAGTTATCGTGACATTTCGAGTATACAATAATTTCTCAAAATTAGATATCAAAGAAGGAAGCCAAGAGAAACCATACATGGCATCTCAAATCCACCTATCGATGCTACCACTCTGCGGCAACCATATCTATTCATCCCAAGAAACCAAGCTTAACAAAACACTAGATTATCGGGTGCTAACTAATCACCTCACTCTACATAGGTCTCCGATTCTTAAGAATCCAAAATTGAACAACATTAACCTAAACTAAACCTCACTTCAGACCCAACACAGCCTTACACTGATTTGGGTTAATGACTGATCTACAAAGGTCACTGGCTTCAATCAAACCGAATCTAAGATCTCTAAAACCAAAACTAGCTGATCCACCCCCCAACCCACGATCCTGCTGAACAATTCGAAATTTTTCAAAACATTCCTTATAGAGTAAGGTTCAACAACACAAATTGGTGTGCAATTCCCACACGGGAATGACTAAGAACCAACACAAACAAAACAGTACCAAAACTTCTCCATTCCAAAACTGAATCCTGATGAACTGTCGATCCGCTTCCAAACTACCCGCCGATTGAGAGAGACTTGAAAATTTTTCAAACCTTCCTCTCTAAGAGTCAGGATCCAAAAACAAACTGGCAGAAAACCAACTCCGAATGACGGAGAACCACACAAACGCTAATGACCCAACCGGCCGTTTCAGCAACCGACTAAGGAATCGGCTGATCTGGTTTCCCAACCAGTTCATCCGATTGAGAGAGGCTCTCAAAATTTTTTGGAACATTCCTTAAAGAGTCAAGAATCCAAAAAAACAAATAGAGTACAACCGACCGAGTGATCGAGAACTGATACAACTGTAAGCAAGATTCCAAACAATTTTGCCTGTGCAAATCAATCTGGGCAGAACTACATCTGTTTCCTCAACCACTAACCGGGCTGAGAGACAAATTTTCAGAACCTTCCTCAAAGAGGAATGAATCGAAAAAGACAAACATAGTACAAATCCGATCAATGATCGAGAACCGATACAAATCTGCAAGTTAAAGACCCAAATCATTGCTCCAGAACTGAATTCAGTGAACCGGATGATTTTGTTTCCCAACCATTCTAACTGGCTGAGAGAGGGTCTCAAAATTTGTCAGAACCTTCCTCAAAGAGTCAGGAATCGAAAAAAACAAACTGAGTACAAATCTGACTCCGAATGGCTAAGAACCGACACAAACGGTGCCAAACACCCAAGCAAATTGCTCTAGCAAACTGAAATTTGTAACCGGCTGATTCGCTTCTCAACTGGGGCTTCATCCGCTGAGAGAGGTCAAATTCTTAGAACCTTCCAAAGAGTCAGGAACTAAAAACAAACGGAGTAACAAATCCGACTCCAAAAACTGACTAAGAACTCACACAAACTGACCTAGTGACCTAACACTGTCCAAAACAACAAAGGCAAAGAAAAGCAAAAAGAAACGGGAGAAGCATATAAATGTCAGACCTAAGATTCACTACGCTATTCCCTTTTCTTCTTTCTTCCATTTCAAACCCGGTATCCACTCCTTCAAACTGGCCTAACTCCTCTTCAAAACAAGAGAGACCACGCCTCTCCCAATTTAGATAAACTCTCCTTTCCTCATTTTTTCCCTTTTTTCTCTCTTCTTCCTCCCTTCCCTTTTTTATCACCTCTCCACGTTTTTTTTTTCTATTTCTCTCTGAGCCTACTCCATTTTGCACACCTTCAGTCCCGAACTCCCTTCCGCTCCGAACTTCCCCAAATTTTCCACAAACACTCCTCTATTCCCAAGGTCCATAGCCGCCACATTTAATTCCTTGCTTAACCACCAAGTATCCTGCTGGGATCTGTAGCTGCAAGCAACCCATAACATGGTCTGGGAACCGATCCAACCCATGCCTGGGACTGATCTTGTGGCAACGGCCTAATCCATACAGGATTCGGGGCACTAAAATCACAAAAATTGGGCCATCACGCAATAGCCTGATGACCAATAAGGCCCTGCAACTAGTCGATCCGACAGTTGAGAAAAAATCAAATTTTGAAAGATTATTCAAGAACAGAGTCCAAGAAAAAAACGATGCTTGATTCCGGGAAGTTCCATGAGGGAGATATGACCAAAATGTTTTAAGAGCCGAATTTAACTCGTCACAACTCTTATCGAGCTAAACCCTCGGGGCCCCACTTGCTTCCTATGGCACGATGCCACAACTAAAAAAAAAAAATAAGCCACGATGACACTCTAAAGTGAACTACATGTGCACTAATGGACTATATATGCTTCCCACCGAGGCTCAGAGACTGACTAAGCCTAAAAGGGCCCTAATGGTGTTATATGAGAACGATGGGTGATTGTGACACCCAAAAGATAAATGCAAGTGCTGAGGGACAAAATTGAGGGTCTACAAATATGCCCCTCTTCGCAGAATGAACGAACGAGTGTATCGGGTCCGGCGCAAGCGATGCAAGAGTGAAACAACTGTTAAGAACCCATACGACTAACAATTTTGTCTCCTTACCATATCGGTTAACTGAATGAGTCGCTTAGATTGAAGGACTTAAAGAAACCAGTACGATGCCCGGAAGATGAGTGATCCCGCACAATGCCTAAAAGATAATGAACCGGGGCGATGCTAGAGAAGGTGGAGGAACCGCAAGCCCGTGAGAAGCGGTCCGGAAAGTACGGGAAGGTCAGATCCAGAGTACCTGGAAGCGGGATCCGGCGAGTACCGAAATGCGGGATCCAGTGCCAGTACCGCAAAGGTGGATCTCGCGGGCACCAAAATGTGGATCCGGCGAGTACCCGGTGCTGATCCGCAAGTACCAGAATGGTCCCGGAGAGCAATCGAAAGGTGGATCCCGCGTAATTCGAAGTTGCGGGATCCGAAAGGCACCAAAAGTGGGATCCGAAAGCAAGTACTAGAAAGGTGGGATCCATAGCATCGTAAAAAGGTAAGATCCGTAGTGTCACAGAAGAGTTCCAGAGACGAGCAGTGATCTCAAGCAGTGCCGAAAGTAAAATCCGGCGAGTACCTAAAGGTGGATCCAGCGAGTACCAAAGGCGGATCTGTGCGAGTACCTAAATGTGGGATCCTGCCAGTACCGAAGGCAGATCCAAGTATCGATTAGCACCAAATAGCTATTTTAAGCCCCGGCTTATAGCGTGTCGGAGCACTTTGTACTAATCAACTTAAATAACCCAATTCGATACATCGAGGTTCCATTGCTTACTAATCACATTTTGTAGCTATTTTTGTAGTTTTACGTGCCAAATTCATTATCTTCAACTGGATTCAAACACGATGAACCCGAGCCAAATTCAAGATGCATGATCGAATCCAGAGAGATTTTGGAGCAAAAAATGCAGTGGCAAGACAAAGTGAAATTTGCTGTGGTTGCGAAATTGCACCCTACAAATTTCGCAGTTGCGAAATTCTAGCAACACCGTCCCCCGCACCGCGCTTGACTGATCACCCGCTTTGTTCAAGCTTGCATAAATTCTGCTCTTGATGTAATTTTGGCCTTTATACATTTTTTTGTAATTTCTCGCATCGAGCACCTATAAGCTCGCACCAAGCTTGTAACATCAATCAATCTTTCAGTTTATCAATAAAATTGGCGCCAAATTTCCTCTCCTTCCCGCCAAGATCTGGCTCTCCTTTTCCTTCACTTTCGCAGATCTTTTCACCATCCAAACACCCGATGATGACAAATCAAGGGATGTTTGGCCAAGGCCCTCATCTCTCAAGAGGAAGGCTACCAGTACCGCCTTAAGGTGTTTCGGTTGCCTCTTGCTTTCTGCGGCACTATAGCGTCATACCCTCGCTTCTCACCTTAGGGCAAAATTCCTAAGCATGCCCTCATTAACGTGTATTTGGTAAGCTTTTGGTTTCAAAGGATACTAAGATTATCCACCGATATCCGCTAGTTGTCTCCTATTAGTTAACAGCGTGTATTATGAGATGCGTTCTCACCGTCAAGGACACTTATGCCCATTAAATGCCATATTTCAAGAAGGAAAATTTTAGGGTTTAGGTTTTAGAGCCAAATGGAGATCTGGTTCGGGAAATGACTATAGGTCATCCTCCCCAACGCGAGAAAAAAGACCCGAGGACATGATTGCTGCCTTAGAACCCTAACCTAGTGGCCCAAGACTTCAAGGAGTTCTTTCAATTTTATTTCAATTTACTACAACCATTCTCCCAATAATCGTTTTTACACAAATCCTTAAATCCAAAGAGAAAACACCATTTTCAATCCACTGCACCTCTTCTCTCAAGAAGAAAACCCATCCTCATGTTCGCCCTTATCTAATTATACGCAGTAGCTCGCTACTTCAAGCAAAGAGGGAACCAGATACAAATTTTATCGATTCCGGGAACATCTGTCGCATGAATCAAATGGCGCCGCTGTTTAGGATGGTGTCTTAATGAGAAAGAGAAGATGAACTCGATCCACATCACAAGCATCAGGAATTCTCATTTCTTTTTTATTTTACCATTTTTTTCCCATTTACAGTTCACTGCAGGGGAATTTGGAATTTTGTACTGTTCATACAGATTTTTCCTTTGCTATTTTTTAACTAACATCAACCTTTCAGAGCCTCGTTTGTCGGGTTTCTTGCTTCTGTGTTCATAAGAGCTTATAAAGGGGACGTAAACACGGGCAGCAAGATCGAAAGGCAGTGCTCCAATGGTCAAGGTGGAACACGGCACAAAGAACCGATGAAGCCCCCCACCCCGAAGAGCGTATGAGCCAATCAGGGGTCTTGGGCGGGAGCCTAACATGGTGTCAATGAGGGATCACATACACTTCAAGGGTGAGTGCACTCATGCATTATACCCCGCCGAGGATGTGGCGCCGAGGCCTTATTCGTGCCCCGCTTCCTAACTTTTCAGGTATGGAAAATGAAAATCCATACACACACATCCGGATTTCAGAAGTTTACTACCAACTTTCAAAGAGGGTGCAACCGATATGGAGCGTCGCTGAAAGCCTTTACCCTCAAAGTCAAATCCAAAATTTTGGCTTTAATTCACTAAGGCCAAGGACCATCAGAACTCGGGCAGAGCTATGTGCGTAATTTTTGCAGTTCTTCGCCCACAAGACCAACACCAAGAGGCACCCACCTTGCGTACTTCATGACAATGAAAAAATTTTATCGCTTGTCGAAAGGCATATGGAGACCATCGTTCGCTCACCATGGCTGATACTGGATGCCGGTGGAACCACTAACGATGGAATGTCCCCGCCATGAAACAACTCTTGCATCATGTGTCGACGGACTTCCTCAAAGAAGAACCCGATGAAGCCATGGATTTCCTCAACTATGTTGCTAAGACCTCCAAAGCTTGGGATGAACCAAATCCTAGGGAAACTGATAGACATAGGCCACCAGTAAACCAAAGGGGAGTTATATATATTCACTGGCGGAGGATGTGGAACTAGTTATTAAGTCATTCCACCCCGGACGTAAGGATGGAAGAACTTGAAATGAGAAATCAGCAGAGGCACGCAAGCATCGAATACCCGTGGCCCCCTCTAACTATGCTTCACTTGCCAATCCACTGGTCACCAAGGAGATCATTGTCCACTTTCTCCTCAATAAGGATTCACGGCTGAACATGTAAATGTCATGGGCCAAATAAAGCCACCAAATGATGCCCATTAAGGCAACACCTACATCCCGACCGAAGAACCACTCCCAACCTCTCCCCGAAGCCTAAACCTCCAAAGATATGTTCCTGACGCACAAAGCAAAGAAAGTAACAAAAGATGGGTCCACCTCTCAAGAAGAAGAGCCTACCAACCTCATCACCCGCTGAAAGCAAGCCATCAGCGACCTGAAGGCATGAATTTCAGAGATGGCGTAAAGCTATTAATGCTCAATTGAATCAAAGAATAGAAAGTGTAGAAAGCCCTGAACAAAAGAACTGATGGGCTCCATAATGCTTCAATCGTAAAAATCGATATTCTTCGCCCATCCATCACAAAACTCGACTAATCAAGAAAGGTGCCAGGAGCAAGGAGATTCCCTTCCCGACACGCCCAACTTGTGTGTGGGAGTGCATGAACTGCTTAAGGTCGCTGAGCTCCGCACTAAAGATGGACGGTTAAGGTCATTATCACCTCGAGGAGTGGTAAGGAAATTGAGTGCCATGTCAAACCCGCTCGGGAGAGACCAGAGAAAAAAAGGAAGGAGCGTAACACATATTCATCAAGAAGATTCATGAAGAAAGTACGCTCCTCCATTTCCCAAGAACCGAGAGGTAAAAGAAGGCCCCAAGCAAGGTGCATCCCGAAGTACTAAGACAAGTAAAGGTCAACATCCCCCTCCTTGATATGATCAAACAAGTCCCCACCTATGCAAAATTTTTAAAAGATCCGTGACGTCAAAAGGGTCAAGTATCGACAAGAAAGTCTTCCTATCAAAGGCATTTGTTCCATCATCCAGCTGCAAAACCTCGTGAAATACAAAGATCCCGTGATCCCCACCATCTCGCCCAACACGGAGGGACCCCAGATAGACAAAGTTAATCGGCCGATCTAGAGCCAAAGGTCAACCTACCGCATACTCAAAGGTACAAGACGCTGCCTGGGGGAAATGGCTCACCAACATCACTCCTATCCTTAGCCGAGCAGATCGTTGAAATACCAAAAGGAATAATTGAGGATGTCTTGGTGAAGGTAGACAAGTTTTATTACCCGGTGGACTTCGTAGTTATCGATATGGAGCCTGTGGTAGAGGGTACTAATCAAGTACCCATCATACTAGGGAGGCCATTTTTGGCCACTTTGAATGCCATAATCAACTGCCGGAATGGAGTCATGCAGCTCACCTTTCTAAGAACACGACACCTGAGCTCAATATTTTTCTACTGAAAGCAACAAGCATAATTCAAGATAGATGAGAGCATAAATCGATGAAGTCCGATTGAGTGGTACCAGCAGTGGGAAAACACAATACCTAAGAACTCACAGAAGAACTGATTTAAGAACAATGAAGCGCTTAATGTTAACTAACTACACTACCACTCCTCATGCAACAGTGATCCTACTACCACCACCAGAGAGAAGGATGCTTAACACGAAGGAGCAGAAGTTGAATTCAACTGCAGCACACCTCACTGCAAGCATGGAGGAGCTTCTCCTCCTGGACCCCCCATAAACCTCTTGGCTACACACGTGGGAGTGGTTCCTACAGGAACCTGGAAACCGCTCCAATTTTTTATGGAATTTTTGTTTTACATTATTTTAAGTTTTAATCATAATTTTTCTTAATATCCTCAAATTTTCTTATCTTATTGGTTTTCATTTTTATAGGTTGCAGTCAAGGAAGCAAATAGCTGAACTCCATTTGGTGTTGCGAAATCTCCAAGGTGGTGCCACCCTCGCAACCCGCGATCGCAATTTCGCAACCCGCGAAATCTCGCAGGTGCACTGCTCATCTCCGCACTGCCCGGCCGCAAAACCCCTTCGTCTCACTCATTCCATAAATTCTCCCATTTTCAATCATCTCCATTTACGGCCAATTTATACATTAATGGGCATGACCTTTCACCTACCCCTCCCCCTATATATAAACCCCTTTTGATTCCTTCCTTTTCATTCCACTATGTTTCCACTTCTCGTTCTCTTCGCCCCCACTCCATCCCTTCTCTCCCTTTCAGCCGAAGCATGGCGAAGACTCGGGGGCCCATTCTTTCGCATCATGTGCGCCGGACTTCTCCTTCCGTGGCCGCCTCCACCAGAGCACTGCTGCCTGGCAGGGCTCCCAAAGACGCCCATAGCCATCGCTCTTTTGCTCCAACCAGGTCGCACTACTATTTCGACAAAATTCCACCACGCATCACTTCCTCATTTCGCAGCCATCCAGTATGTTATCGCATCGCCGTGGCTCTTCCTATGGCCCCTACCTAGAGGGGAGGTATTACACCCGGTTCGTCTCACTGGCTCGCTCCACGCATCTCAAGCCACTCGAGGGCCCCACCACCTAAGAGGGCCCGGACTTCAAGCCCGTGGAGTCATTCACCTCACATTCCTGCGCCACCTCACCGCCTATCGGGTTATCACCGAGCCCCCAACTATCCCCCCGCATCCATTATCAAAGCGCCACTTCCATCAGAGTTTCCATCACGGAATGTCGATCAAGTAGCGAGAGATTCGCCAGACGGAGGTTTACTACGATCTCCCAAGATTCGCCGAGGACCCAAAGCCCGAGACTCCATGCTCCTCGTAAGTGCGCAGATACTCACCTAGAGTCGCTCACGACGCCGCTGGTCGATATTTTAATCCTCTCTTGGGTAGTCATCGAAGCATCATACGATGACGCCTGTGCGAGGCCACCCACGTCTCGTATTTTTCCACGACTCGCCCCGCCTCATGGATACTTCTGGGCCTCCGACATCACAACCCAAGCCTCCATCCGCCTGGTCCTTGCCAACACAATGGGCCATAGACAACGGCCCCATCCCTCGACCGGTGAGATGGTCCGTCTTCTCCATGGACACTACCGACTATATCATCAGAGGTAGCCTGCACGCATGCCAATGATATACCATATATCAGGTCTAATCGTTTTTCGTCAAGACATCGTCTGCAGGAGATGAAAGCTATTTGGGGGAGGCTTCAGATCATATTTCCCGAGGGCTTTCTGCTCCCAACCCAATGAGCCGATCATGACATCCTGCTCCACCGAGGTCAAGGTCCACCGCAGGAGTCTCGCCCGGCCGAGTCCACGCCTCCATTTTCGCGGACTCTTGTGTCGTGTGCCGCAAAGACATCGGCTTCCCGTCCGAGCCCCGATTGGAGCGTCGCCGTGGCTGTGAGGTCACCCTTACTGTCGATTGGTGGCAGGCCATGCCTCGTGCTGTCTTTTGTGTCGGGACCGTGCGGGGACTGGCATTCGCGATATTCACTCGAGGACACGCCTGTGAAGAGCATATTGAAGACCTCAGGCTCTGGCTCTTTCAATTCAGGCATCGTTCTCCGGCTCACCTGTCCGACTCCGGTACCTCCATTCAGGTGCTTTCTATCCTTGAGCCCTCGGCTAGTGCTATTTGCTGTTCAGATGTGTTTGGGCGACAACATCGCACCACCTGCCGATATTACCATCTCCACCAGAGACTTTCATTATCAAGCGATTAAGATCCACCGTTCTCACCTTGACGTAATTTGGTGCCCATGCCACCCTCGCGAGATAGGATGACTCACGAGGCGCCGCTGCAATGGGGTGGCTCATTCTAGCCGAATCGGCCGTCTCATGCGAATCCGAGTCACACAGGCCTCCTGCGGTCTCACTTATGTCCACACTTTCAGGCCTGCTGCTGCCTCCACAGGATGGCTCTCCACCACCGGCCCTGCGGATCCACGGATGTTGGCGTGCAGCCTCCACGGCGGCTCCCGGCATGTCCGAGCTGAGGGCGATTCTCATCAGCTACCAGCGAGGGATTTCGCAACTAACTTTTCATTCTAGCCCCAGTGCGGACAATGACCTGCCAATTGGGGAGATTATTGTTGAAGTAATGTTCCTGCTGGCGATTCCGATTCACTTTTTGTACCACAACAAACAGCCCATTTGTATGTTTGGTAACTGCGTTTGCTATTTTAAAAAGCTGAAAATTTTGTGAAATACACCATTATATATATCATACAACTCCATTTTTCTACACTTTTGCAAATCATTTTTTTTTGCCCCCATTTTTTTGTGGTTCTGCCTTTCCTGTAAGTTGAAAAGTTGAAGCATTGTATGATACCATCAAATCTAGAATAGTTCCATGCATGATTAAGTAGATGGTTAGTTGAAATTACATTCAACCTTTTCATCCACCTTTAGCTAACCACGAGTGTACGTCGGTTTTTCGTCAGCGGTGAAGTTTGCATGCCTTTTACTTTGCAAAACGACGCATAGCCGTTGACCACCTATAATGAGTTAAGGTTCCCATGAAGAAAGGCCCAATGAAGTCTTCCAATAGAAAAAAAGAAAAAGAAAAGAAAAGAAAATAGAAAAGCGAAGCTTTTGCCTTGAAGCTTCGAGCACGGTCAGGGGGTCTCACGAGAAAGCCTTTAAAGCACAGTGCATAAACCAAGCGGTTAGAACCATAGTAGTGCTCGCTACATGGGTGGATAGGCGAGGTTGCGAGTTAGCAAGTTGCTAGATTTGAAATCGTGGTCAGAGTGTTTGTGAGTTAAGCGGTCGAGAAAGATCCTTTGACTTGATGCTAAGCTGCCAGTTGGTTGGTCATGGGTGGATCCCCAGTTACCATGATTTGGTGAATTGAGGTCTAAACATTATCCTCATTATAATAGAAGTGTGAAATCAGAGTGGGTAGTATCTGTTAGGTTGGTCAAAATTCAGGGCGAGTGGCTTGGTTGGGAAACGTTAAACATTGGTAGTTGATCATAACGCAGATTTGGTGGAAGTTCGAGTTTAGTTCCTTGGAATGAACGCGCTCATGACTTATTCTTATGGTTGTTCTCCCAAGTGGTTTTTATCGCGAGTCCCGATTTTTCATGCGGGTAGGGCATTACTTATACACACTTTTGAGCAGACCAGGTCCTTTTGCATACACATAGCCTACATGATGCGTCCTTAACTTTATCATTGCTAAGGGGGTGTGTCGTCGGTTGGGGGAGTGATTAAGTACCCAAATAGTGCTATTTGGGCCTGCTTATAAGCGGGTTTGAGCACTTTGTGTACTAATCAACTTATCAGTTAGATACAGTGAGTCCAGAAACATACTAATCACATTTTGTAGCTATTTTTACGTAGTTTGCAGGCCAAATGCCTCATTATCTTCAATCAGTTCAACCGTTGAGGCAGGCGGTCGAAGATGCATGATCGAACGAAGGAGATTTGGAGCAAAATGCAGAAGGAAGACAGTGGAAATTTGCGAGGGTTGTGAAAATTCGCAACTCTTAATTTCTAACTCTTTATCTGCGCGGTTGTTGCTTTTAACCCGCTTTGTTTGGCTTGTACAAATTTGCCCTTGATGTAATTTTGGTTCCTTTATACATTTTTTAATTTCCTTGAGTACTGAAGGCACCTATATAAAGCTCGAGTTAAGCTTCATTATAATCAAATCTTTGGTTCCATCTAGTAAGTGACCAATTCCTCTCCTTCAGCCTTGTGATCTTCTCCTTTTCCTTCACTTTCTTGCACTTTCTCACCATTCAAACACCCTTGTTGTTGTTCAAATCAAGGATGCGTAAAACCTGTCTTGAAGGAAGGCCCTTGGGTACCGATCTTAAGGTAAATTATTGTTCTTTTCATAGCACTTATGGGCGTTTGCGTTCACCTTCTCACCTTAGGTTAAAATCTCTGAAACATGCCCTCATTAACATGTGTTGCTTAAGCTTTTGGTTTGAGAGATACTTAGTACTAGACCATGATATCCGATTAGTTATCCTATTAATTCTTGTAGGGTAGGGTTATGAGATGTGTTCTCAAAATGGGGACCTTATTCAGAAGTAAATGCCATATTTCAGAAGAGAATTACCCAGGGTTAGGTTTTAGAGCCAAATGGAGATCCGGTTCGGGAAATGACTATAGGTCATCCTCCCCAACGCGAGGAAAAAGACCCGAGGACATGACTGCTGCCTTAGAACCCTAACCCATTGGCCCAAGACTTTAAGGAGTCCTTTTTCTAATTTTATTTCAAATTACTTTCAGTTTTCAACCATTCTCCCCTGCTTGTTTTTACCTGATCATAAATCGAAAAACACCATTTTCAATCCACTTTGCACCTCTTCTCTACAGAAAACCCCATCCCGTGTTAGGCCTTAAGACCAGCATCTTTGCGATAGCTGCTACGACGATGGAGATATAAAATACAAATTTTGTTGATTCAGAGACATGTCTTGTGGCTGAATCAGTAACCTAGAGATAGTCAGGGAGGAGTCTTGGAAAGGTGGGATTCGGGCGATCTGGGAAAGGTGGGATGCAGGCGAGTGTCGAAAAAGTAGGATCAGGAACGAAGTCTTAGGAATGGTTAGGAATCTGGAGAGGTGGGATCAGGCGAGTCTAGAAAAGATGGTTGGTGATGCCGAAGTGGATCTGGGTGAGTGATCTGGGAAGTGGGATCCCGGGGGAGAGTCTGGGAAGGATCCGGGCAAGTACCGAAAAAGTGGGATCGGTGATCTTGGAAAGGTGGGATCCGGGCGAGTGTGGAAACCATGTGGGATCGGGCGAGTGCGGAAGGTGGGATCGAGTGAGTCTCTAGAAAGGTAGGATCGGCGAAGTGTGGAAGGGTGGGATCGAAGCGAGATCTTGGAGAACCGAGCCCGAAGGGGAAGGGAGTAGGCCCTAGTATGGCGTCCGAGTGCAGCCAGCGAATGACCGAATAAGCGAGAAATCAAACGCAATCGCGGCGGCGAAGAAAGGATGCCCTAGTATGACAACGTACGCAATGATAAGCAAGAGCCAAGAAAATAAGGGGTATGCCCTTGTGGGATAATCTCACAAATGCTTGGTAAGGGTGAAAGAAAGGGTTATGCGGTCTAGAATGTATCAACGCCATGTCAAAATCCATACGCGCACGTAGCGTTCAAAGTTAGAGAAAATTTGAAAATATCCAAATCATTCATTCATGAAAAAATCATCCATTTTATTCCATAAAACGATATAGAATTATGCCATATTTTCTGGTATGTGAATTTTTCGATGAGAAAAATACAATGAATTACGAGACCGATGATCTATGACGTGAAATAACAAACATATTAGGAGTGCTTGAAGTATGCCTCGCGGGATGTGAACCTTGTGGAATGTGAGCTGGACGCTGAAACGCCGCTGCGTATGAAGAAACACAGCGCATGTGGGGCGTACTCAAGCTTTGATGCAAGAAACATATCTAGGGAAATGGCGCCGGTGTACGTGCGTCTGGCTTGATACTGACATGAAGGATGGGGTATGCGGTGTGAGCGTGTCAGCTTATGGTAATGGGCTATTAACCGGTCGAACTCTCTATCATCTGTCGATCATGGACTTGAGAAAGCAAACTAAATAGAAAGCAATATGTGACCCTCGATACTTCCCAAACGAGACACATCGACATCCGTACTGTCCAGTGAGGCGAATCTGTCACATATGAAATCTTGAAGCAAACACGAGATCTCATGGTCTCAAGGCGGTCTTGACTGGACCGTAATGGCTGGTGAAAGGTGAATGACTGATGGAAACAGAGCAAATACCCATTAATACTTTACTTAAACTATGCAGCGCAATGTCAAATATCAAGGAAGTCATGTGAAGCCAATTATTTCCGACCCGACATTAGAATGAACAATGTCGATAATGGTGAGTGCACCAAGGACACGTCGCTTAAGAAAGCGAGGCGGCGATCAATAAAGTAGAAGAAGGCGAAAGGATAAGAAAAATGAATGGATAAAGCAAAAAAAAGTAAAACGGGTGGGATACAAATGTGGCGATATTGTGATAGCCGAACAACTCATCGGGAACACCGTCCCGAAAGCAAGTCACTATAAGATGGGGTGATACGGTAGTGATCCGGGGGACCTAGTGCTTAAGCAATCCAAGCCTCATTCCCAATGTATTTAGATCTATGGAGAAAGATCGTACAATGCTACCCAACTTTTAGAGGAATAATAAATCTCTCGAACCTAAATGACCTTTGATGACCCAAGTATATTAAAGAATACCAAACAAACAAATTTTTTTGCATCAGAAAACCACCAAAGTAGGTGAATATATACTAACACAATCCAACCAAAAGAACCTCAAACCTCCAATCCCAAATGGTCCCCTCAACCTAAGAATCCCATATCAAAACCTATAGGCGGAACGAAGGGTGTAATGAACTGTAGTAGCTGCGGGGATGAAGTGTCATGTCAAACAAAATGAGATAAAGAGTAGCTTGAATAGAGATGATTGAAACTTGACTCAAAGGCAGACGGTGTGAAGATGCAAAATGGAGAAGAAAATAAGCATGCAATGATGCGAGAAAAAGAACAAACAAAAGGCCAGCTGTGCTCATAATGCTCGCGAGATCGATTAGTAATAAAAAAAGCACACAGGGCAGGCCCCTATTGAGTCCAGAAAAAGTATGCAAGGTTGAATGAAAAGAATAGGCCATAATAAACACATGAGAAGCTCAAAGGCTAACAAAAAGATATGTATCAATGTATGGGTGTGCAATAGGGAATATGGCTTCTCGAAAGTGATGCAGCCACCCATCCTCGAGACTATGATCTCCATAGCGTAAAGCTTCTTTAGGCAGTCCACATTGGTAGCTCAGTGGGCGTTCTAAAGTGATGTCAAACTAAGGTGCTCCTGCAGGTCAGATCTTGGTTGACATAGGCCCGCTCGATTTGGTCTAAACTTAACTGCTCTAGGGTTGTTGATCAATCCCCCGAGGACCTTGAACTAGGTACGCCTTTTTTGAAAATTCTGAGCTTGACCACTTTTTCATGTCTTGGTCGTTTCCTTTGATGAGCTGAACATGATGCGTACCCTCCAATCTCCTCTCATCCAAAAGGCTGAGCTGATCCTGTTGGGTGAGCCCTCAGTCTCGAGATATCGATACTCTAATGCTACCTTCAAGGATCCACGTCTCAATTTCCAACGAGCGCCTTGCCTCCATGCCATATCTCAAAGAGTAGGTGTAGCCCGGTTGATTGCAAAGATGCGTGATAAGCCCACCTAAATGAAAGGGAGATTCTCTAACCAATCCCTAGAGTCTCAAACCATCTTTCTCAAAATCCTGCTGATATTCTTATTTGGCCTCAGCCTTCAGTGGTGCGGCTGTATCTGGAGGAGAAGTGATCGATGATCTTTGGTCTGCCTCTCGGACCGGTGTATCCGCCCGCCTGCGAAATGCGCTCCTCTATACGAGATCAACTCATGAGGACCCATATCGGTAGATAATGTGTGCGATCTGATGAATTTGGCCTCGGCCCTTTGTCGATCAATGTAAAGTAGCTTCCACAGCAGTGAAATAATCAATAGCCACCAGGATGTAATCATGCCAACTGGAAGACTTGGGTGAGATCGTCCCAATATTATCAATACCCCATACTAAAAACGGCCAAGGGATCACCAGTGCATGCAACTCAGAAGGTGGCATGTGTCAAGTCTCAGTGCATTTGACGCCGGACATCTCCGTCTGGCCAGCAACGTCTGTCTCCATAGTTAAGCGAAATGCGATTATATGATCTTATCGTTGCTTTAGGCTCCATGTGTAGACCACAAACTCCTGCATGAACCTCTCATCACTTTCGATCTGAGCGTGATCCGAGACATAATAATAATAGGCCATCGGGTGGTCTACATGAACATCGCTGATAATAATCTGGTGGCTGTATGCCAGTGCTCTCTATCATGGTTTGCTTTCATTGAGATGTGTAAACAATATCATGTGATACCATGGTAGCTCATCCTGATTTTCAATATGCCAGTGAGCCGCGATGCAGCGGGTGGGGTTTGGTCTCCGATCAAGCGGTGGTCGCATAAATCCTCCATGGGGAATCTCAACCACATAAGCTAAGGTGGCTAATTGATTAGTGCCCAAATAGTGCTATTTTGAGCCCTATTCGAGATAGGTTTTGAGTGCTTTTTGCGCACTAATCGTATCAATTAAACAGTGGTGTTGATTACTTAGTATCACTTATGCCATTTCGAGGTTATTTGTGGTTATTTTGTAGGTTTTGCTGATCCATTAAAGTCAATTTGATGTAGATGTGTTGAACCATAGAGGTTGAAACTATTCAAACCATCAAACCATAATAAGGCCAGTGAAGTAAGTAGTAAGTGAGTGGAGGAGGATCTGTTAGGGTGCAGTAGGCAAAGCAGTGAAGAACAACAATTCCAGGAAAACATGATTGCGAAAATTTATTTGGGATTCACGAATTCAGCGACCATAGCGAAAATTTCGCAATCCTATGAAATTAAGGAGAATTTAAGCTAGGCTAGGGGTGGCTATGTGGTAAATCATGTGCCCTAAGCGAAATTCTCCATTTGGCTATCTCTCAAAATTACCCAAGCTGGCTAATGAAATTCCTTTGTGCATAGCGAAAATTCCCATTTCGTATCTTGTGTAATTTAAGCTAGGCTGACGAAATTTTAGCTAGGCTGGGCCACAAGCTACCTAGCGAAGTACTGTGAGTCCCTACTGACCCAGAGATTTATGTAATTGGCTGCCCAAGCATTTGACCCGTTTTGGTGTATTACCTCCTTGTCCCTTGTAGAGCGATATATTGGGCTTTCTTGTAGTTTAACACATTGGGTGGCCTATATAAGCCCCCACCCATTTTGTAACCTAAGCGTCTTTTGTTTCATTTATGTAAATATCTCCATGACTTTCGGTTTAAGGTTTGCTTTTCTCTCTTCTCTCTCTTATTTCTTTCATTTGCAGGCTACTGAGCCACCTCTCTTGAGGATGACGACTCAAGAGATGCTTGGCTAGAATCTCCTCTTTTGAAAGGGTTGCTAGCTTGGTTTGGAAGCGGTTACGAGTTGTCCTCATGTTTCATCTCTAGTCTTGTGACCGACTTTTCAAATTAGGGTTGAATATCATTAATGTGTTGCTTTAACCCGATACCACCATCTTTAGAGTGAGTGCCATATTGTTAGATGCCTTTGTTATTCTTCAAATGGCCTTTGACCAACGAAATGAGGTTGGTGTGGTTTTAAAGAAATTTGTGAATCGTGTTACGTTAGCTCAAATGAGTGTTTAGGAGTTAGGTTTTCTAATTAAGCTCAGAGATCGGTTATGGCTTGGACTATAAGTTTGCCATGATGCGAGGGGATAAAGCAGGGACACTTATTGCCCCATATTGTCATTGACATTCAAGCCTTCAAGTTACCTTTTCACACTTCACTTTCAGTTTTTACAATTAATCAGCATCCAAACAACTTCCCTGTTTGAAACAAATCCAAAATCAAATTAAAAGCCGCCCATTTCAACAGCGGTGAGTCATTCATAGGATGAAAACCCATCCCGTGTTGAGCCACTAGGCCTTCTCTTGTGAAGTGAAAGCCGGCTCACGGCGTGCAGGAGAATTTATAGGAAGCAGAATTTTGTTATTCCTAGCTCACCCTCACAAGTGTACACGAATCACCTGTGTGAAGCTGGTCTCTGCAGGTAGATTATGTCTCATCTCTGACTCGTTCAAATATAGTGAACCAGTAAGATCTGAAGTAAGCATGGTAGGGCTTCAGCTTCTCTCTGGAATATAGATTTTACAGGTCTGTTGTCATAACTAAGTTTAGATCATGGATCATTGTTTATCTGATCAAGTGAGTCTCTCTGAGCATTATGAGCCTCATGCTCAACTACTTATTCGATCAGCCAGGTGATGATCTTAGAATGCTAATCGGCCGAAGTCACGGGAATGTGATCACCCTGTGGTGATATGATAGATACCAATGCCAAACCCCGGTTAGGCGCGGCACCATGAAGTCTATTGCCGATGCGTAATCTTTGGTCATTGAAACGAATTGCTCATGAAATCATGCCGTCCATTGGTCATATGGGATCGGAAAAGAAGCGAATGATGCAGCGTGTTCCATACGATTCTGTGTCATATCTTTCTTTGAATATCGAACTCTGTCGATAAGACGCCCGACCATCTCGCGAGCCTACTAATTGAGCGATTGGTTGAGCAAATGTCTCGTTGGTTCATTGGAGATAAAAATGTGAATATCTTGTCACATAGTGCCTAGTCTCCTAATAACAAGCCCAAATAGCGCTAAACAAAGGCGCTCAGTGTAATGTGTTTGGAACTGTGTTCCAGTATACTCTTACCCGGATAATAATGTCGCTCCTTTCCCACGGATGACTAACATGCACATCCCCAGCTATGTGGCGACCAATATGAAGCAAGGGCCGCCCGGTGTGGAGGCACTAAAGCGGGGAAATAAACATTCCTTAATCTTTTCAGCTGTGACAATCATTGTTCCAAGCGGCCAGGGGTTCTTCTCCCGAAGACAAAGATAGGCTCGCATATGCATTGATGCAGCAATGAAGCAGTGAGTATTATAAATGCAGCTAAGTCCTCAGATCTCTTTCTCGTTCCTGGGCGGGACGTATATCAAGTATGGCCTTGATCTTCCTGCAGATCAACCTCTATCTGGCGCTTACTAACAATGTGGGCTAACAATTTCACAGGTTACCCAGGGTGCATGTAGAGTTCAATCTCAATGCAGGCATTGGGATCATCTCAAAGATCTATAATCTTCAGTGATGCCCACAATATGGGGACTTCACTATCATGTCATCCCATATATCAACATCTAAAGTGCATCACTTATCATGGAATAAAAGTAAATGCGACTCTACGATAAGTGGCTCCACGCGTTTTCAACCCAAATGGCATATTGCGATGTGATAGTGCCACCGGTGAAGTCTTCTCCACCTCCTCTAGAGCCATCAAAAATCGTTATACCGGAAAGCCCATTGAAGGATAACGCGAGTTGCCCAAAGTGTGTCAACTAACGCCGATTTGTGGAAATCATCTGAGATGACCTTGTACCAAATCTCGAAAGTCAACCACAAACTCTAACTTGCCATCTTTTGGGAGCAGGGCAGTGTGTGTGCTGGGATATCGCTTCATTGATAGGAAGCCTTATTTGAGTTGCTTTTTGAATCTCCTCCTTAACACCTGGCTCCGTGAGATGTAGTCTCCTCAATTAATGTGGCTAACGTGTGGGAAGAATGGGCGGGGTGATGTTGAACCTCTGATTAGGGTCAAGGCTTCTTGTAACATGCCTCGCCTAGGCCCAGTGACCATCAAATGGGCTGGTGATTCCCAGTCGTCCATCTATGAATGGAAGGCGATCTAATCTCACAGGTGATCTGATGCAAGTCTTATCAACTCTTGCTGCGGCTTGGATTGTTAACTTTCTGTCCTCTGTCGAATTAGACTACGACTTACCACCAAGTGGGTCTCTGTGTCTCCACATCATCATGTCTTTGTATGTGAATCTTGGTGGTGTTGTCAGAAGAGACATCATTTTGTGACTGTGTCTAAAATAACAATGTCATTATTACCATAAATGTGTCAGCGAGTGACAAACAGGACATAGTAATAAAGAGTTGGTCCCGAGAGTCGGACGCTCCCTCAACGAAGCAATTTATCGCAGAGTAATATTAGTAGCAGCAAGTCCATCGCGCGTAGGCTTCAAGCGCCAGAAATCCTACGACACACGTAAAGCGGATCGAGGCTGGTGAGAATCTAAATCTGACGGTGCGATCATGTGTTCCATCGGCGTGGAGTGCAAGTATGAGTATCATGTGGTATTAATCGTGAAACTCTCCAGCGTATCAGCGAATCGGGCCACGAGCTGTGTCGGAACCACGGCCGGTGCTATCATTTCCATTGCATCCATATAGTATCAAACCGATCTGGACCATCTCCCGGAATCCGCCATTAGATCATAGTCGGGACCTCCTGGAAGCATGGAAAACCTGGCTGATCGGTTGAGATGACTATCGTAGCCTCGGGTGGCTCGTTGATGGTTGAAACTCGAAGGCATCACAATCGCGGAACATTGAATGCCTCGAATCTCAATATCTTCAAACATGGTCAAACTCTTACGTGTAGAGATTAGCCTCCCGATCTCTTGTAAAAATAAATAATTCTTGAAAAGTGTATGAAGCGAAGGGTAATCAAGATAGACAGAATGACGATCTTACTATATATAAGTATGACATCACCATGTCGTGCACCACATTTGCTTTGCAGGGATGGTAATGCAAAGTGAAGTTAATAAAAACTCAATACCTACGCTACCTCATGTTGAGATTGATTCAGAATGTACTTGAAACTTTATCATTCTGCCTTACTCAGAAGTTACTCATTATAAGTGGTGGCTAAAATTTTGAAAGCGAAGACTGTTTGTAACTCATATATAGTGAATTAATTATGTGGATTCTGGCGTAAGACAGCCTGTTTTTCAGGTTGCATCAGAACACATCGGTCAGTCCTTGAGCTAATCATAGTACATTATTGTACCTCTGTCCCTTTAGGACTAATAGAGCCAGGCTGAAGTAGCCTCCTCTTTAATTTAATGGAGCTGGCTCATGAGTCATCACAAACTTGACCTCCTTAAGGTCAATCTCGTCATAAATCTCTATAAACCTCTTGTAATACCATGATCTAAAAATATTCTTAAAAAGTGACTTGGTCTCTCCCAACTCATCTGACTCAACATTTTGGGGTCCACTAACATTCTAGTAGTCCGTGTCTAAAGCCCACCAGTAAGCCCAACTCACATTGACAGCACCTGATTGATGAGTTCTGAAAAGGCATGATACGATTCTCAGTGATCCTCATTATTCACCTCTTGGGATGGTGGGATGTCATCAACAAAGACAACTTACAAACCTCTGATGGTGAACACCTATTCTTGAGTTCATGGAATCTGTTTGGGTGTTATGCTCAATCCAAAGACATCAATGGCTGGGTACATGCCATCACGTTATGTCGCGGGATGTGTCTCTTTCTCGTGGTGATGACGGTGAGGTCTATCTTGGTGAAACGCGCCCCCTCATTCGTCGACGGTCGTCAAATCGCGTGGATCTCGATTCTTGATTATAACACCTTTAATGGCCCATAAATGATAGTAGAAAAATTACGATCAGCCTTCTTCTTACGGCCAAATAAACGGAGCACACGTAGGAAGTGCTTTCGGTCTGAAACCCTTGCCGCGGTAACTCAAAGTATCGGTTGGCAGCTCCTGAACTCGTTGGCACCATCATGCGGAATCATGAAATAGGCGGCGGTGAGATCGACAAAATCGTGGAAGTCTCGTCGCCAGTGGGGTGATACCGGTGCTTCGTCGAAAAGCATCCTCGTACTCATAAACCACCGAGATGAACTTAATCGTCTGCGCCGTTATCGGGGTAAAGTGCTGTGGCCGTCCATTAACAGCCGGCCGATGAATTGTACCTGGTGTAGTTGAAACAATGTTACTTACACCCCAAACACAACAATGCGTGGTAGCAGGTGCTCTCTATCGATCACAATCTAATGACCCCGTGTCTGTCAACTGGACCATCGGGGATGACCTCCCAACTTTGTATGTCGCGACCCGGGTCCAAAGTGAGTAGAATCTCGAGGAGATCTCTAGCTCACATCCTTGACATATCGATCAATTCTAGCGCCAGTCCCACCGGGGAGAACCGCATCGCGATGGCTCGTGCAAAGATGCGATGCACGGTCAGAATAACACCGCCGCCCGAGGCGAAGAAGTGGCGTGCTGAATCTCCGCGCTGATCTGCGCATGGTGGCGAATGCGATGAACACACTGGTCAGAAGTCGGCACGTACACCACGATTAGTGCCAAAAAGTGCTATTTTGACTGTTTATTTTAGGTGAGCACTTTTTGCCGTGCGCCTGTCGGTATATTTCCGATTTGCACATTAAGGTCCTGTATTCTCTGTGCGTTTGTGCGCATATTTTGTAGTTTTGACAATGTTCAAAATTGTTGGTCGATCAAGCACAGAAGAATTGAGATCAGAAACTCGGCATCGTAGGTCGGAAGACCAAGAGGAAAGAAAGCGGCGAGAAGAAAATAAAGCCACAATGATTTTGATCATGACTGCGAAATTGCTGCTACGTACTATTCGTCACCCTTTATTCACATTCCCATTTTCTTCGTACTACTTCTTTTTGGCGTTTGATCCTTTGTGGATTTCTTCAAATTTATCTTCTGTAGTAACTTTTGGTTGGTTTTTTGCAATTTTCATTTCACGAGCATATATAAAAGCGATTCAAGGGTTGTAAATCGTCAGCCAGTGATAAAATTGTGGGAAGCTTTTGATACACATAAACTCAGGTTCTCTCATTTTCTCTCCTTTTCTTGGTTTTGACACCTCCCAAGGATGACAACTTGGAGGATGAAAGTAAAACCCTTCATATGCTTAGGCAGGAGAAGGCTGTGGTCTTTAGGGATCTGGAGTGCGGAGGTCCCTGTTTTCACCAGCGGTGGTCACTCTGGTCTGTGTTCTCCTTTTAACATTAGGTTTCATCCCTTTTTAGTCTCTTTGGATAGTTATTACTTGGTAATCTTTTGGGCTCATTAGATGGCAATGTTAGATCCGTGATGTTTGTTAGTTGATTATGATCCATTATGAAGAATTGAGTCGAGTGATTTGCATTTTAATGGCGAGAAACAACGATGTGATGGATGCCGTTTTCAAAGGATAATTATTAAGGTTGAGTTTTAAAGCTAAATGAAAGATCAGTTCATGGAAATGACTATATGTATCCTCTATATGAAGAAAGATGTAGACCTCAGTTACAAGAATCGCCGGTGACTATAACACTTCAAGAAGTTCTATTTACACATTTTTATTTTTATTTTCATTTGCACACAATCTTTGTTTTACCAAAATCTGTTTTATCAATGATCAATTGATTATGTTTGGCCTTCTTGTCTAAAATCATTTGTCTGAAGAAAAGCGTCCATGTTGACCACACAGAACACTATCTTTGAGGTAACGCTCTGACGGTGAGATTTAGGATATAAATATTGTTGATTGAGACACTCTGTGGCCACGAATCACGCCACGCCCTCGACCTGGAAACCCGTACTCTACGGCCCCTTTGGCTGTCGTGGCTTTACCGTCGCTCGATGTTTACCATGATGATATCTTTATCATGCGTATCTTTGGTAGAGAATTATCTGATCTTACTCGTATCTGATGATGTTGTAGTGTATGATCTGAAACTATATCTGGACGGTTCTGCATATATCGAGTTGGTGTAATGAAACAACGTCATCTCGGCTGGCTGGTAAACGAGCGGCTGGCGCTGTTGGCGGCGCAGTCCCTAAACCGCCGTGCGACGAAGTCCTCTTTCCCAAGCTGAGAAGGCGGCTCCCTCTCTTCTGCTCCACTGCTTGCGCATCCGGATGCCTACGGCGTCATCTACCTCTAGCTGATGATTAAGGCTGTCATGACCATCAAGTCATATTATATAGGTTATGTGCCACAATCTTGCCGGGATGGACAACTGGCCATCTCAAACTACCCAGTGCCGGCGCGTCAGGTGTACATATCCACAGAAAGCGTGCCAGCTGCGTGAATGCGGCTACATACCGGTATAGTCGTAATTTTATCTCGACGGGAACTCGAGCGCCCATACAGCATGGAAAGTACTTCCCGCATGAATAGTTCACGAAGAAAATCATCCAATGTCATAGTCTCAAGTCCTGGAAGTATTGACCTCCCACGGGTCTAGGACTCACCCTCGGCGGAATGAAGCCAGCGTAATCCGGTATTATCGAAAGGTGATCTGCCAGCGCGATCTCTGATATGGTGAGACCAGCTGATGGTGCAGCTGGGGTCCCTCCTCCACGTGAAGCGTGGAGGATGATGTGCGCTGAACCTCACGGGGTTACGCCTCACGACCTCTAGTTTGCGTTGCTTTGTGCGTGGTAGCTATCAGCAACCATAGTCTCTATGAAGCCTATTGATAAAAAAGCAATTGGCGATCGATACCTTGCAGACTGACCTCTGCCCTAGTCCTCTGTATATCTACACAAAGTCAAACAACAAGTTTAGAATCATTTTAGGTGTCCTACTATTAGCACACAAGCCAACCAATAATAGACCTAATATCTGAACTATCTAGTTCATTTCGAACTCTAAGGTTACGTTTCTCAACCTGTTTATTTCTATATAAATCACCATATATATAATTCATGCAATTTAGTACAATCCATATAAATCAAAGCATGCAAACACACAATGCATGTTGTGATCTAATCATGTCCAGTGGACTCCTAGGTAACCTCCTACCTAGACCTTGATACCAAACTATGATCTGGATATCATTTTCTGAGCACTAGGTAACTCTAACTCAAGCTCTAACACCAAGCTATACCAAGTTGTGATGCTCCTACACATTAACAGCATGTCCTAGACCCATACTTGCAAGGCCCTAGGTATTCATTATGCCTGGCTCGATACCAAAGCTGTGACTTACAAACCCGGAGATTGTTGACCAGCATCAGCCCACGAAAACTGTCTCATATGTAGGGATGTACAGCGATAATGATGATAAGTGACCGTATCTATGCTCTTTCGTCCATCTGATTTACAAAACCACCATACATTTCTATAGATCCAAGAATTACATCACTCTTGTACAGAAACATGTATTAAAACTAGTTCGTTATAATATATACATAAAAAATGAATCAATGCCATAGTCCGACCCTCTTCATAATCCCAGGCCTCTGAGAGCGTAGATGCACTGTACAATCTGTACACGAAAGGAGGTCCCATGGCGGGAGTGAGCTAACGCCAGTGAGATAAATCCTACAAAGGGCTACTCCCGCTGGTGCGTACAGCGATCATTTCATTCAAACGACAACGATCAATTGTATGGTATTACTATCATGGAAAAAACTACATGCATGTATGGGGGCGACACTCTACATGCCCACGTCACCAAGACACCTCCGACCCACCACCCAATGTAAGTGCCAATGGGAAATCAATACCAAGTCAATCTTGACTCCCATCTCACAACCCATAGTCTATGTGATATTTATTTAATCGTTTCGTGTCTTTTTGGGCAACAAAACTTTTGGGAGTCTAGTGGTCTCACCCCTCAGACATTTTCGGGCTTTCCAGATGGATCTTTATTTGTCTAACGGGTTTCGGGCTTTTACTTGAGTGGAATTGTCTATCCCTACTTGCTACACCCGACACTATTCGTTTTCATTTCATTTAACACTTTGGGACTGGTGGACCGTCATTCCGAAGCCTGCTTGATTGTGATAAATTAAATCGATTTGTACACCATATGATGCGGTGTTACTACACACACCAATCTTTCGATGCAATTTCATTGCCACTACCTCAAACCCATGACCGATAATATAGAAGACCTTTACATGGACATTCTACTATCATGTGTGTGCTATGAACACTCAT
Organism: Tetrastigma voinierianum; assembly: GCA_016808115.1. Classification (NCBI taxonomy): domain Eukaryota; kingdom Viridiplantae; phylum Streptophyta; class Magnoliopsida; order Vitales; family Vitaceae; genus Tetrastigma; species Tetrastigma voinierianum. The sequence continues at coordinate 406,361 of JAEQBH010001623.1, forward strand.
GTCTAGCCACACACAACATTTCATATATTTAGTTCAACATCAACATACTCGTGCGTGTTAGCACATTCAAATCGATGCGCCATAAGCACTCATCTTTTCTATCGTCGGTTCATTCATGTCCTTACATCATTCAAGCATGTATTAACAAAATTCCAACCATTACTTAAGGCAAGTAATGCCATAATTCATATTCTCAAGTGGAACATGTATGTCGATCATAACCCAATGCATATAAATTATTCCATCTTTATGCACGCATATCAAATAATTGACATATTTAGCATGTTATTCAACATAGTAGCAACACACATTAGCCATTCACGACCATAAGTCACGGCGTAGCGGCACTCAGAAAAATACGGACTTAGTCTAGAAAGTCTAGTTTTTGTAAATACCACACAAAACATCTAACACATAATTCTCTACTTAGGCCATATGCAGCCCCAAGCATTTGGATACAAACGGTGATTCCATGAAGTTACACGGCGAGCGGACCATTCCTCAACTATCATGACCTGAACAGACAAATGTTCAGCCCACATTTGGCTTGCATATTCTAAATTATGGACTCCAGCGAGCTTTCCGTGGAAGTCCAGAATGTGCAAATCGAAGTTCGGGCCAGAAGATTGGCGTAAGTTGATGCAGACAATTCACAAGGGTGTGCGGAAATTTGGGCACACCCCCGTTTGCCATTATGCTCTGGATTTTTGCTGTCTCGGAACACAATGTTCGGTTTTGGATAGTCCCAAAACCTCATGAAACCGGTCTTTGACCATCACACAATTACAAACAAACCACACAACATACAAATTCGTTCGAAAACCAGCGAGCCCGTAGGCCATTACGGAGCCCTAGGCATAAAATAGCCAGAGTAAGAGAAACCTACCTCTTGTAGGCGCAGTCTAGGGACAACTGCTTGATAGAACATTCTTTGTCCCTTTTCCTCTTTCCTTTTCCTCTCTTCCTCCCCTTTCTTCTTATCTTTTCTTCTTTCCTTTTCTTTTATTTTCCTCCCTTTCTCCTTTCCTTTCCCCCCTTTCTCTGTTCCTTTCCTCCTTTTCTCTTTTCCCTTCCTCCTCTTACTTCTTGCTGCTCCCACAAACTTAATCTTGCTCCCATATTTATAGCTTTCAAGAGTGCCATACGCCATGTCCTGTATGACCTTTACCATACATTGTAACACATGGCTTGCCATGTGTCACATAGTCATCATGTGTCACACATAGTCCTGTATGTCATCATGCGCTCCCCATGTGTCGCTTGACACGGGTGCCATAGAAATACATGAAATTCCGACTATCTCGAATCGACGAGTCGATTAGGTAGCTAGATTTCGAGACTATTCTAATAATAGTGCAATCCGTTTCTCATCCGAAGATCTGAAAAGATTCCAACTTTTCTCCACTATTCCGATAAATTATAGTTTTACTTTTTCTAAAAATTTAAACTTAAAATTTTCATAAGTTCTGGCCCTATCAATGGTAGTTGGCAACAATCAATAGCTCAAACATATTTGTTTTGTTTCATTTTTGTTAATTTGCAACCGGGTAAGCCCACAAAGAAACATCCAAGCTTGTCAAGGATATTTTGAGCATGATAGATGATGAATCTAGGTAAATAGCTATTTGATTTGAGAGATTTTAACGGTGAGGTCTTTTGGGTTGAGATGAAATATTCATTACTCATACAGGACTCTTATGTCAGCGTGTTGCAAAAGATGTGTGAGTAGCCTATGCTTAAGATATTGAATCCTCATATAGAAAAAGGCGTAGAGATGAAGCTATAACCAGTTTGATACTTGTAAAGTGTTTGCTCATTTTATCGCACGGTTCTTTGATGTTACGTGCGGGGAAAATTCATTAGTTCTTCAAGGAAAGTTTATTTTCTCTGTTAACCAAAGGATGTTTTCATCTCTTTAATCTAACCTTTGATTGGTTGATGGTGATGCATTTGTAGACTCAAACCAATTCTTAGTGGATATTCTAGCAGTTAGTCCATTTTGGTTTCATCTAGCGATTTTGTTCTTTTTTGGCTTCAGTGTTTGGACGAAGAATAAGTGCATTTAGACGAAGTGATATTGAGTGCATGTAGTATGATAGGATTTAGTGTAGATCATGGCATTGTTTTGGTTGTGGAATATCACAATGTTGAGAAAAGCTAAATCTTACGTATTTATTTGGATTTATTTTGTTTTGTTTTTTGAATTTTGCTTTCAAGAGAATATTTAACTAGCTTTGGATCTTAAATGGTGTAGTAAATATTGATTATTTATTTGAAAATATATTGATTATTGCTTTTGGTTTTCTTACCATACATTTATTCCATAAAACATTCTACGATCCCATGTGCTTCCTTTTCTTTTACATTGGTGAAATTGTGATCCAAATTTCATTTATTTAGTAAGTTGTAAGTATATGTATATAAATGAGAACTAATCTATAATCAGATCTTCATTTTTTTACTTTTTCAACTCTTGGTTTTTAAATGTAATAAAGTGCTAATGTTAATGGTTCTTGAGTCTCGATGATGTAAAAAACTCTTTTTTTCTTGCGATCTTCTTTTCTCAAGGAAAACTTCACTGAAGTCTATATGTGATTGGCGAGACTTCTTAATGTCTGATAAAATCTAAGACCTAATTATATGTTCCATAATTTGATTATATAGAGGAAAATTTTGGGTCTGAGTTTCATGCTGCTGAGCTGTACATATAATATGGTGAGCTAACTTTTCTAATACTATGGTTTATAATTCAGGTTGCATATAGTTCTTGAATTACATTGATTAAATTCTTTACTCTTGACTATAACTCTGGTGGCTGTGGTTTTAAAACTGATTTCACATAAGGGCCATAGGGTCACTTGTCAAAAAAAAGTAATTCCCACCCAAGATATTGCACGATGTGGCAATTTTAGTCTTAGGTTGATGGCATGGACTTTTTCTTACCAAACTAGCACGTATTCATCATGCAGTCTCTGAATACAATTATTGCCTCATTTCACTGCCCTTTTCTTGAAATGTTTCTCTTTTTAGATGGACAACGATTAGGATTTGTAATCTGACTTGGATGGTATATTTACCTCTTGTTCACACTTTGGAGTTGCCCCATGTTTTTGATGAGTGCCATGTCTAAATTATCTTTTATATAAAAAAAATAGTATTATTAGAATATATTTCAATATAAATAAGAGAGTTAAATTTGTAGAGAAAAAATATATAGATTTTTTTCCACTTAAAAATTTCATGAATGACCAAACAGAAAAATATTATATTTTCCTTACCTTTTCTTCACTTGATATTCAAAATTTATTCCCTAACATTTAGACTATATATATTCAATATTTCCTTTTCTTTTGTCTCTATTTTTAGGATGTGGATCCATTGGCCATTCAAGCATGATGGCCCGGTTGTGTTTGTCATAAGTCTTGCAAAATATCTAGTTTTTTTTAATGCTGTCTTGTTTTACATTATAACATGTCCAATGTTTTTTCAGTTGTACAAGTGATATTTTCCATCTTGAGTTTCTTGGTTCTCTGTCCTTTCAAATTATTAGACCTTTCCTTTCCAACTCTTGTTATCTACTTAATGGCAAAATTTTAAACCACAATTTGAAAATTTTGATTAATTCTAATAGATATTATTTTATATATTTCATTCATTTCCTTCATCTATTATATCTCATAACTCTATGGAATATTCTGTTTAGTTTCAGATACAAGACCAGTTTGAACATCTTTTACTCTTGAACAGCGTGATGACTAAAATATCTATCATGGATGTGAATATTTGCTTTTGTTCTATGTGTTCATATCACTCACGTCAAACCTAATAACTGGTGGGTTGGCGTGGAATATCATATCTGTTTTCAGATCTTTTGGATGAAAGGTCTTGTTCATATCTTCATATATATTATCTCTTTGTACTCCGAAGATGTTGAACAGTCATGAGGAGCTAAGTTCATCTTGTTTTGGGTAAACCTACATGATAACTTGATAGGTGCTAATACCAAGTACTTGAAAGATAGTTCTAGAGACGACTATGCTATTAGTCTAGAGGGTTAGAGTTTTCCATTGGAACATGCATCAGTCATTGCCAAAGTAATGCATATTATCAGTGTTACTCATTAGCTATTCGGAGAACTTTGGCTTTTTATAAATCTTCTAACCTGAATTGCTTCTCAAAATTGTCATATTTATCACTTTGTGAACAAATTTGGAGTCAAATTTCCTATTGAAATGCAAAATCATTCAACCATTATTATTATTTGTGTCCCATAATCATCCTCTTCTATAATAATAAGATTTGTGTTAGGGATACTTAGGTTCTGGCAGATTACTAACAAAAGGCTATAGTATTTATGATGATTATCTGTGGATTTTCTGTTATTTTATATATAAATATCTCTGTTTTAGCATATGCCTTTTTCTTTCTTTTTAATTTTCTAAATAATCTTCTTGTCGTAATTCTATCATTCCCATCTTCACTTAGATGGAGAATTGAAAAACTAATTGAATAGGGTAAAATAAAGTACATAGTCTTTGAACCTATAAACTAAAAATCAAATGAAGCACATGGAGTTCATCCATGTGAATTCTTCCCTCATTGCCAACCAAAAAATGTTCTTTATAAACTATATTAAATTGTCTTGATTCAATACTTGGGTTTAATTTCATGTTACCATTCTTGAATGTGCCCCAGCCAGTGAATTCAACTCTCTAATGATTATTATTTGGAATGGAATAACAAAGTTCAATCTATCTTTGACTAGAAGTTTGGAGTGCTGAATGTGTGGAGGCCATGTGAATCTTCACCTAATAACTTTCTTAGATGTTCTTGTACCCGATGAATAAGTGATTGAACTTCAATCTTATTGATTTTAATTTTCCAAATATAATCAGTTATTACTATAAATATCTAAAGTTAAGTATATATTTCTATATATATTTAGAATTTTGTTGTATATTTGGCAATTGTCCATTGTATATATCAAACTTGAGATAAAGTGGATTACACAAATTCTTGTTTCTTTGATTCATGTATAAAATTATGTGAATACCTTATGGATTCTGTGACATCGAACCAAATGAACATCTAGCCATGTTTGGTGCAAGAACACATTTGAGCTCAAACCCGACTATGCAAGATATGTTATAAGATTTCTTTAAAAAATAATAATTATATATATGTATGAAAATGGTTATTATATGGAACGACTATTTAGCTCCTCTGGAGTTTTCCATCCCTTAGTAATCATGTTTTAAATTAATTTTGTTAGTTATATATATCATATCTACTCTCTCAGACCAGTTCTTGAAATAAGATGAGGTTATGTGTTTATAAATGGCTGAGCTTATCGAAGTGTTGGATTGAAGTGAGTCATATTGCTGGTCTCTATTTTGACTGGAGAGTGTTCATTGTTTTTGTTTTCTAGCTTTAATTTAGTTTATTTGGACTTTTTCAGATAGTTAGTCCTTGTATTATTTGGAGCTCTTTTATAATTCTTCTTACTTATTATATATGTATATATACTGCCTCTTCTCTCTACTACCTATATATGTCCATAGTACAGGAAAAATAAACTAATTTGTTTCATTGGGATTTATTCATAAATAATAGGATTTAACATAACCATATTTTGTTGGCTGAATATTGATTTATTCAATTTTGAAAACATCTGTGATTTCTATTCAGAATCAAGAACAGACTGTTATACTGATCATCACTCCATTCATTTTAAACTTAATTTCTAATTCCGTTTTTGTTTTGAATCTCTCAACTATAACAAAATCATTTTTCTCGGAGGATGACAAATGCATTGATATGGAAGAATCATATACATTAGAATTCCTAAGTTAGCAATGATTGTGGTCGATCACATTTTAACAAATATTACAAATATTCATCATTTTTTCTTGTTTCTCTTTTTCTCTTTCTCATTCTTTTCTTGTAATTTTTCTGAAATTGCAGTTTCAACAACCAATAGGTTATATAAATTATTGGTTGACTTGACTCTCTATGGCTGAGCCAGATTCAATCTACTATCTTAGATCTTGGTTATGTCATTCACTTCGTGCATTTTATTTTCTTCCATACCTTTGATTGAATGATCATGTTTCTCATAAACAATAGCATATGCGGAACTCTTCGACCCAAATTCTTGAAAATTCAGAAAGAGAATTTAAATAAAAATCTATGTTAAATTTTATATATTTTCTTCTATATAAATCTAAAATTTTCTTACCTCAAAATTGTATAAAATTCATAAGCTTCTTTTATTTCATATTCTATTTATAAAAGCATGAAGGAAGGAAGGAGAATATAGATTAAAGCTCACATTTAGTTCTTTTTGTGGCCCTTTGAAAATGGGGATATATCTGATTTGTCCAAATCCCGACTGTGGAAAATATACGTATTGTCTCACGTCCTTGAGACCTATACATCTGATAAAGAAAACGACCAATGGACCCTTTATCCATATAACTGAAAGCCTACATATTTTATACAAAAAGAATTTAATTACAATTTGTTTAGATTACAAATTATCCAAAACTGGGTCTTTTGCCTAGATTTCTACAAAAATACATAATAAGGCCACATGTGGCCATTTCTTCGCCTTAAGACCTCGGATGCATCCCATCCCCAGGTTCGCCTTCAATACCTAAAATAGTTTTTCCCTCGACAGGCGAGCAATCTACTGGTCAGTGAATTTTCCTACATGGGTTACTCTCACTCTATGCTCATGCAATGGCACACCAAACATTCAACACATGCTAATATATCACTCGTGCATATATTAACATAAATTATATCACTACATCATGTTAACATCACTTCCATGCACAACATGTTTAAATTCTACACAATTCACATCCAATTCAAGCAATATTTCGTTTAAACACACAATGCACTAATTTCATCCAACTCAACTAAACCTCGGACTGCTTTTAATAAAGGTTTCCAAAGAGCAAAGGTCAGTCCGCGGGGTAGCCTCTCACGTAGCATCTGGCTCCACTTTTATGGAACCAAAATCCATGGCCATTTCCGGCCTCATACATGCCAAAACATAATTTAATGCATAAATTATCACAAAAATTGCCCAAACAGTCCGTGGACTGTCCAAAATGGGCTCCAAAAATTTCCACACTTCGGTCCCAAGATTTGGGACCGATCAAATGGCCACTCACGACATCAAATCAACCAAACCATTAACAAAACACTTAGATAAAAAATAAACCAAGTAGGAGAAAAACCCCTACCTCTTGGAGTGTGTCGAAACTCCACAAAACCGGCACCCACATGTAGCCCTTACCGTGGGGAGCAACCTTTCTTCTTGCCTCACCGGAAACCGACGGTCCGATCGCCAGGAATTCTAGAGAGAATGTAGAGCTTCTCTTTCTAAAATCCCTCTCTTTTCTCTCTCTTTCTCGTTTGGTCTTTCTCTCCCCTCCTCCTCTCCTCTCCCAACCCATTTGGTCAAGATGGAGATAAGAGACTTGTCTTCTCATGCCACTTATCAAATTTTAAGTGGCCCATAGGATTACACTTTATCCCATATCCATCTACCCTTGATTTTCCTCTAATGGCATGATGTCAAGTGCCTCATGTAAGCCCCACTTGAGCTCAATGTTTGACTTGCCCACAGCTTGACACGTGGTGCCTCTTGAGTGATTAGTGCCAAAAAAGTGCTATTTTGAACCCTATTTATTATAGGTTTTGAGTGCTTTTTGTGTACTAATCATTCTAATTAACCCGATCTGCATATTAAGGTCCCTACTATTCTACTGATCGCATTTTGTGGCTAATTTTGTAGTTTTTGCAAGCTAATCGGGCCAAAATTATTGAGTCAATTCAAACACGAAGAATTTGAGTCATACTCAACATTGCAGATCAGAGACGAGAAGGAAAGAAGAGCAGAATATGCAGAAATTTTGGAGCTGCAGGAAATTCCTACGCGCACTATTCATGCTCCTGACACTATTCGTCCAGCAGCCACTGTTCACCTGCTTGTTGACGCTGAGATTTTTTGTTACAATTTTTTGTTTCTTCCCATTTTATCCCTTATATTAGCTTTTGGTTTTGGCTTCTTTTGTAATTTCGCTTGGCTCTGAGCGTATATAAGCCTCAGTCAAGCCCTGTATCAATCAATCAACTTCAATCAATAAAATTGACGGGAGAAGCTTTCAGCTCTCCCGCCTTTCTCATTTTCTCTCCCTTTTCTCTCATTTTCTTAGCACTTTCTGGGCAGCCAAACACTCTCCGAGGATGATAACTCGGAGGTTGAGTGGCTAAAACCCGTTTCTCCTTGAAGCAGCAGGCTGCTGGACGCAGGATCTGGAGGCTACTGGAGGTCCCCTATTTTTCACGCAGGTAGTCACTTCCGTCTGTGTTCTCCTTTTAACTGGTGTAGGTCCCTTTGATTCATGTTGAATGGTCAATACTTGGTAATCTTTTAGTGCTCACTTGATGCTTATTACTAGATCTCGTGATGTTCATTAGTTATCATTTATTACCCATTAATGTGAATCAAGGAGACTCGTTTGAATTGACTGAGAACATAAATGGCCAGTGAATGCCATTTTTAAAAGAATAATTATTTTCGGTTAGGTTTTATAGCTAAATGAAGATCCGGTTCGGGATATGCCTATAGGTCATCCTCCCCAACACGAGGAAATGACCCCGAGGACCTCTCGCTGACCTTAATCTCCCGTGAGATCCAAAGAGCCCGACGCTTTAAGGAGTTATTTTTCTTATTTTTCTTCAGTTTATTATTAGCCTGCAACCATCCAACTCCCCTATTTTTACCAAACCCCCAAATCTAAATGAAATTCACCATTTGTAAATCACTACAAATCATTTATACGAAGAAAACCCATCCCTGTGTTCGACCTTAGAGCCGTTTATACCGGGCCGTAGCTTCTGCTACTTCTAAAAGTAGGGAGTAGTTTGTATAAATATTGCTGGATCCGAACCCTACCGTGGCACGAATCAAACGGCTTCGCTTGTCGATGGTGCCTAAGTGCGATCGATTCAAGTGAACACTTGTGATCCTCATCACAAGTTCCCGTGAATTTTCAGATATATATCTTTTAAGAGCCAAAGTATGTTTTTAATTTTTGTTTAATTTATTTTGTTTTTAGCTAACTTTACCCTTTTGGTAGAGTTGTTTTTTTTTTCCTTGTTTGGTGTTTGCTTTGTTCTTGTTGTAGGGGTTCATGACTCCAAAGGATAGAGTTTCTTAATCAAGGTTGAATTCTCAACCCAATGGAAGAGGGACAAGATTTGCCAAGATAGGCGTGGGTAACCCTGTTGCATATATGTCCATGAGGGATTACAGAAACCAGCCATGGCAAAGTCAGCAACCCGTGGAGAGGAATCTAAATGAATATAGGTCCATGAGGGATTATAGAAACCAATGGATGAGTTCACCATATGGTAATACTTACAACCATAGTTAGGGGAATCACACAAATTCCTCATGGGAACCAAGACCTCCACAGTATGCACCTCCCGAACCTATACGCCGCTCAACTCCTACCACCTCAGCCACCACAAATAATCCCTCCATTTGAACAAGCCATTTTTTGACCTTACCAGATAGTGGATGACTTTGTGGCGCAGCGTATGATTAATGCCTATTCGAATCAGAATCACACCGTGGAAGACAATTTGAACAAGAAATTAGATGGCTGAAAAATAATCTCTGAAAGGGCTAAACGGGACAACCTACAAGACTCCATTGAAAACCTCATCAATTAACAGCAATGTCCACCAGAGGAAGAGTGCCAAAGTGACATTATGGTAGAGGATCAATGTCAACAAAAGCCACACCAGGGGCTTATAAAGGATTTTATTGAATCAGTTCCTAAGGGTCAGTCTAATCCTCAAATATGTGTGTCAAGAAAGCTTTTTCCAAGGAGAAGAAAGAAGAAATCCCTCCCTTTATAACTAAGGAGGGCAGTGGAAAAGAAACAGTGGAAGAGCCCCAAGAGCTTGTTTTGAATCCATTTCCCACCAACAACCCACTACCGCAGAGCCCTCCACCGACTGCGGTACATTTTGCCTACACCGCAAAGCACATCCACACACCTAAAACACCAACCACAAAGCCCATCCCACCTTTGATGCTTACACAAAACTTTAGGAAGTTAGTGGCCACTGCTCAGATTTTTGCCACTACATCAAAGAAATTGGCAGCTGCTCATATTGCATGGCATAGTGGATGGTTCGTGTCGGTTCGGATTCGAAGCACCACCTTGGCATTTTAAGTCTATCAGCTCCAAATGTACCTCCAAAGGCTTAAGGACTGCCTCTGTGGCAATGCCTCCCCCACTTTTTGTTTTGATTTGTCTTATTTTATTTTGTTTTATTTTAGTTTATTTTGATTTCTTTAATTTTTCTCTTAGATTTTCTCTAATTTTGCTAATCTTTGTTCTTGTAGTCATTTTCACTCTTCGCTATTTTTCAGACACTCGCAAATATGAAACTTTCAAGGTGAATGAAGATCAGTAAAGTAGGAAAAAGAGAGAGGAATTTTCGCTACAAAGCGAATTTTCGCTACAAAGCGAATTTTCGCTACTGTAGCAAAAATTTCGCTCCCTCTCCCCTGTTTTGCCTCCTGATTTTGTTTTAAGCATAACTTTTCTTATCCGATGTCGCTGTGGGTGATTTTCATCTCGTCGGGTGCCAGAGAATGCAATCTAAATATAGCGAAATAAATACATTTGAAATTTTTAAAATGAGTAATATTCAAAATGTTCCAACTGGTCCCTTTTTTTCCTTTCTTTTCTTCTCTTAACTTGTTCATCTTAAGCCCAAATGGAGTGAATAAGGTGTCGATGGAAAGCTTGCGAAGTATCCAATCCAACAATGAGTACATTTCATCAAGGAGGTAGCACTTCCTTCCCTAAATTTCCAATCCGAGCCCATTGCGACAAACGAGAGACATTTGGTTTGTGGGAGGGAGTTAGCTTAAGGAAGTGGCTTTTGCATTTATGTTTTTGTTATTATTTCGAAGCCCATTTTGTGATGTTCAAGGGTTTGCCGGTTTTCCTTTGTGGAAGTCGTTATACTATACAAATTTTCAATTTTTCAAAAAATTACACCCACTTTTTTTGTTCTCGCTCTAGCCTCGTAGTTTGAAAATTGAAACTTTGTCCAATTCTATTGATGTTGGGATTGGTTCCATGACTAATTGAGTGGGATACTAGTTGAATTCCTCACAAGCCGACCTTTCTTCCACCTTAGCTAACCACACACAATGCACACGTTTCTTCTAATAACCCGAAAAACTCGCTCTTAGCCTCCTAAGCCTCACACCTTACCCCTGCCCTCGTTGACCACCTTTAATAGGTTAAGGACCCCCATGAATAGAAGTGCCAAATGTGTCTTCCAAAATAAAAGAAGAGAAAAGAAAAAGCAAAAAGAAAAAGAAAAAGAAAAAAGAAGAAAAATTGCACCCATTCGTTTTGCAAACCCAAGCACGGTCCGAGAAGTATATGGCGAAAGCCTCAGCCCGGTGTGCTCTGGGGTTAACCCGGTTGGGAGCCACCGACTTAGTGTTCGCTAAGCATGGGTGGATAGGTGGAGTTTAGCAAGTTGTAGGTGCCGAGTTTCGAAATCATTCTAGTCCGGTGAAACCTCGAAGAGTTAGTGGTCGAAAGATCCTATGACTCGTGCCCTAAGCCTTAATTGGTTAGGAGTCACCTGTGATCCCTGCTACATGGACTTTGTGAGGTCGACTCAAAGATTGCACCCCTACAACACAAAAGAGTTGTGGAATAAGAGTGGTCCCGATCTATTTAGGGTCGGGTCGAGTCCTAAGGTAAAGTGTGAGCTCGTCGGGGGGGAGAGAGTACGGCTAGCCATTGTTGAGAACTCGGGTCAAACAAATACTTAGGTTTTTGGTGGAAGTTCCCGGGTTGAGTCATCGAGAAGGAAACTCTTTGATACTCAATTTGCATGGCATTCATTCTCTTAAGATAGTTACTGGGCAAGGGTTTGATGATTCTTACTTAGGGTTGTGCATTACTCATTCACAACCTTTTGAAATAATCACTATGGAACATCATTTTGTTATCGCTTTGTATGCTCTCTCTCTTTCTTTCTTTCTTTCAATGCCAAGGGACTAATAATGTGTAGGTTGGGGGTGGGATTAGTGCCCAAAAAGTTATTTGAACCCTATTTATTATAGGTAGGTTTCAGTGTTTTTTGTGTACTAATCATTCTAATTAACCCTATTTGGTAACATTGTTGTCCCTACTATTCCCATCGACGTATTTTGTGGCTAATTTTGTAGTTTCGCAGTTAATTCAAAAAGCCAAAATTATCATAGCCAATCTAAAACATGAAGAATTCAGTCGACTCAACATTGCACGTAGACGAATGAAAGAAGAGCGTAAAAATGCAAAATTTTTGAGCTACAGGAAATCTCTACGCCGCATCGCTCATGCTCTGACACTATTCATCCAGCCACTCACTCGCTCACCGCTTGTCGACGCCGAGATTTTTTTTATTACAATTTTTGTTTCTTCCCATTTTATCCTTTATATTAGCTTTTGGTTTTGGCTTTTGTAATTTCCGCTGGTTTCCAAAGGAGAGTAACCCCTACTAAGCCTCAGATTAATCAATCAACTTAATCAATAAAATTGACAGATAAGCTTTCGCCTCCCGCCTTTCACTTTCTCCCTTTTTCTCTCATTTTCTTAGCACTTTCTCGCGCCCAAACACCCTCCGCAGGATGACAACTTAGGAGGATGAGCGCTAAAACCTCGTTCTCCTCGGGCGCCAGACGCCGGACGCAGGATCTGGAGGCTATTGGAGGTCCCCTATTTTTCAAGCAGGTAGTCATTGCCGTCTGTGTTCTCCTTTTAACTGCAGTCCCTCGATTCATATGTTGAATGGTCAAGATTTCTGGTAATCTTTTAGTGCTCACTTATTCTTATTACTGTGATCTCGTGATGTTCATTAGTTATCATTTATTACCCATTGTAATGTGAATCAAGGAGACTCGTTTGAACTGACTGAGAACATAAATGGCCAGTGAATGCCATTTTCAAAAGAATAATTATTTTGTGTTAGGTTTTATAGCTAAATGAAGATCCGGTTCAGGAGATGACTATAGGTCATCCTCCCCAACGCGAGGAAATGACCCCGAGGACCTCTCAATGACCTGTAGAACTCGCATCCGTAAAGAGGCCCCGACAAAGCCAAGGAGTTCTTCTATTTTTCTCTTCGCTTTATTATCAGCCTGCAACCATCCAACTCCCCTATTTTTACCAAACCCCCAAATCCAAATGAAATTCACCATTTTTAAATCACTGCAAATCATTTGTACGAAGAAAACCCATCTCTGTGTTCGACCCTAGAGCCGCTATATCGCAAAGAGCTTTCATACAAGCAAAGTAGAGTAGTTTAGGTATAAATATTGTTGATCCGGAACCCTACTGTGGCACGAATCATTGAGTCACTCACAAAGTGCCAAGTGTTCCGTACTCCTCTACGTGCCTCAAAAAACCTGAAATTCCGATTGTCTCGGAAATCGACGAAATTCAATGTGGTAGCTAGATTTTCATGGTGACGATCTAAAGGGAAGTCCGAAGCCTACCGAGATCTAGAAAATCTCGACTGAATTCGAAATTACCATTTAGCCATTTTTCAAAAAATTTTTAGATTTCCTTTTCTCTCATGGTTTCACATTTTTTTTACCACAATCATCCAATTTTCTTACTTTAAAAATATAAAAATTCGTAAAAATTAATTCTCTTCTATTTTTCTTCTTATCTTTGAAATCAATTAAATGGGAAATTGCATTACTTTTGTTTTTTATAATTATTTTCTTTGTTTCTCAAGGTTCTTATAAAATCTTATTAATTTCAAAATAATTGATAATTTTAATAAAATTTTAAGTTCAAATTTTATTTATTTACTCTTTTCTTTTATGATTTGAAAAAAGTAAAAATAACATGCACTAAATTATGAACTGTGAGTAATCATCATTTTTGTTTTTTTTTTTTCCCTCGCTTAACCTTTTAAGTGTTTCAGATGAGCATGAAGATTTCTTCTAAGAAATAAAAGTTAGAGAATGACCATGAAAGCATGTAAGGTAAACAACAATAATTTTACGCCATTGTATTTTTTAGTGATGAGATTATTTAGAATATGTGTAAAGGACATAATACTGAACTAGTTAAAATTTTAAGATTGTTCAAGCTGTTTTGTGCAGAGCAGCTAAGCTCTCTCAAATTTTCCAAGGAAGTGGAATCTAAAGAAAGGATGGATGATGGTTTTGCTTGTGGAGGAAGGGAGATTCCTAGGTGTTAAACAATTGATGCTCATTGAACTTTTCAACAAGAATAAGAAACTGCTAGGTAGAAGGATCATTTCCTAATGACATCTCTAAGAGAATTTAAGTCATCTTCAAATTTCACTAGAGACGTGGATGATAGATATCTTGGAACAACAACACTTTATTTTATGGTTATTTATGATCTCTTCATTTTATTCCTCTCTAGAGTCCAACGTCAACTTTGTGTTCTTCCATAAATTTTTTTTTTTCATTTCAAATAGAGAGTATGATGAATTCATTTATACTTCAATCAATGGAGGCATTTGAAATTCTTTTTTGTTCCATCTATTTGTGTTTGTTATTTTTTATTCCCGAATTAGTGCCAGCCATGTCAAAAGCAAAAGGAAAAGCATAAATTGAAGATATCATGCATAAAAATAGAGGAATTTCTTTCTTTTCTTGTTCTAGACATGAGGATTTGTTCAAGAGAAAACCTATAAGTGAGAAGGTGGATATTTGATTTTGTCAATTGTACTTTATTTTAGAATGGGAATAGAGTTAGACATAGAATCCTAAAAGTTGTCAGACGTGATGCTATAATAGACAACCTAATTTTCAGAATGGTCGATTTATGTCTTAAGGATTTATTTTGAACTTTAAAACATTGACGACCCCTTGCTTTGAAAATTCACGCAAGTGTTGAGTCGATTCTTCATGTCATGATATTATAAGATATATAGGGCTGCCTATTTTTCTCGAATATACCTCGAATCCCTTTATGCCCTGTGGACAATGATTAACTTCGTTTCTATCAAAAAAGCTTTCCGATCCAAGTCTATAATTTTGTTGTGAAATAATCATCCAAGAATTATGTTTTGAGGGCTTTATGTCATGATGCATGATCTATTGACTACATTCTTTCATGTAGGTACATAAAATACCAAGCACCTTAAAAAAGGAAGCTTGAAAAGAACCATTATGCATAAACTCATACACTGGAAGTTGATTTCTCACTACTACCAATTATTGGAGCTCACATATCAAAGGCATGTATATATCCCCTTATGTATATGTATATGTACATATCACATATAACCCCTATTTATTTTTCGTAAATTTTTCTACATTTTTTTATATTGGTTCTAGTGTTTTTCTCCTTCATGTTTTGAAAGTTATAGTTTAAATTGTGTTTATTGATTATTGCATGCATAATTGAGAGGTTCTCTATTCTTCCTGTATTTCTTTACAGGTTGCAAAGGAAAATGGTTTGGCAAAAGAAGAGAAGTCATTAATTAGGGAAGATGATGCCGAAAATCAAGAAAGTGATATTAATAAAGACATTAGGAGGTAGAACTATGTTTTTTAAGAATGTAAATCTTAGTAGTTGTTCCGCTAATATATATTCTTTAGTAGGAGTTAGGTATTTTTGAAATATTTTGACTTAGTTAACATATTTAAATATAATTATTGTATTAAAGTAGTTATATTAATTATTTAATATCGGTTATTGTATATCAATATTTGATGATATTTTAATTTGTCAAATTTGATTTAACTTTTGGGGCTTTTTTTATATTTAATTGTTCAGGAAGTCGATTATTTTAATTAGAAAATATGAATATTATTTTTGATAGAAAATGTCTTAGGATGGTGCCATTGATAAAATAGATTGAGGATGATACTCTTATAAGTGTCAAGATTACCAATTTTGTAAAATTTCATTAAATATGATTTTAAACTTTCACACATATATGAGACAATTATTATAATAGAGTAAATAAAATAAAACCTTGACATGTATAGTGAAAAACTATGACATATAAAAGTGTCATGACACATTTTATACTCAATCTTGACATTTGTTCGAAAGTAACCTAATAGAAAAACAAGGTAACCTTTGAAATGAAACTCCAAATCTCTGGCAATCTTAACATATGTCAATTCAATACTAATATAGAACAGTAACCTAACATATGCATATGTCAAGTTACTTTAAACTTTTTCTCGAATTTTACATAGATAATATATATGAAGACTGACCTTACCTGATCGCTTATGCCTTATCTCTTTGACCGTGAAAAATCAAGCCAACGAAGATCATTTTTCTTGTAGTGTAGGAATGCCTAGTACTAGATGGATTTCATTAGGAGTAGCATCCTCTCAACATTATATGAGGATCGTATGGATCGAGAGGTGATCGATCCGAGCGTAGTCCGGGTAGTCCTATTGTATGGACCAAGAGGTCACCAATAGGATTCCCAAGGAAAGCACTACCTTATAAATGTACCATACTTCATGACCTAGATGGACCGAAAAGAGAATAGGGAATGGGTGTGAGAAATTGAGGGGAGACACGAAAGTGTAAACCTCATGTCGGATTCCTTGGACATGCGCAAGTGTACTGTTCGATGTGTATTACACATGCATTTTTTAGTGTGTTTTTCATGCATTTTTATAACTCAAATGCTGAATTCACACCCTATTCATCAATATTACACTAATCCCCCATTCTGAAATGTTTTGTAGAATATAAAAGAAAAATCAAGCAAAAGAGGAGCTGAATGACATGAATGCGGAACTAGAGCTGAAAATCAGAAGATCTCTGCCCGCCAGGCATGCACTCAACCTTAGCCTAGGCGAGGAGCAAACACCTAGGCGACCAAGATCGCCATTTGAATCATACTAAGACGACTCCTGGGTCAGTCTAGCGACCTAACCCTCCCACTGGATGGGAATCGCTGCTGGTGGCACGCTGATCAGCAGGTGAGGTACACACATGTCTTTTGCCTATGAAGCCTGGGCCGCTACAAAGGACTATGCAGCCGGATCAACAAACTTCGACTTTGGGAGCCCATCATCGCTCCATTTTCCACGATATAAATATAGTCTTTCACTTCTAGAGGGTTCGTTTTCGAGGGAGAACACCCCTCCCAAGGTTTCTCCTCTCTTCTTCTTGAATAACTTTTTCTAGGGTTTTTAGTTTTTACTTCATTTTGAGCTCATTTTTGGAGCTGTATTGGAAGATCTAACTACTGGGGGACATCTTGTAGCACTGGAGCTAAGTTTTGGAGGGGATTGATTACACATTTGTTTTGCATTCCTTAACTCTACTCTTAATCTTAATCTTCAAGATATTTTATTTGGTGTAAATATGACATTGTTTGGTTTAAAGGTTGCTATGAGTGGCTAATATCTCCCTAGGCCCTCCGGCTTTGAAATTATGGGTAGAGTTAGGGTTTTTGATGAATGATTTATGTGAATCCATGCTTGTGTTGAGGTTGTATGTTTGTGGATCTTTGATTTTTTAGGGTTTTACCTAATTATTGTGGGCTAGAGGGTGAAATTGAAAACTAGAGCTCAAGGGGTTCCAGAGTGATAGATGGAAGCAAAGCATCCCCTTAGGGATTAGTTTCTACCTTTAATGCCTCACAATTATTAAAATCAATTTAACTTAATCAAAGAGACCTAGGAAAGTAGGAATGCCCAGTACTAGGTGGATTTTATTAAGATGGACAACATTCAATCTTATGTAAAGATCGAAGGACCGAAAGGAGATCAATTGGAGCATAACCCGGGATATTCTATTGCAAGGACTGAAAGGAGACCAATAGAATTCCTAAGGACTGATTTTCCTTAAAACCAATATCACATTTTCTGACCTGTAATGACCCTGAAAAGGAGAATGGGAATGAAGTGTGAGAAATTGAAGGGAGACACAAAATTGTAAACTTCGTATTGGGTTCCTTGGGTAAATATAAAGATGTATTCATGGAAATTGGTATTTTACGGTTTTAAGTCATAAACCCACCAATGGATGCAACTGTCCCTAGTGTTAATCATTAGAGTTTTTCTTCCATTTCACTTCACTTATTTGCTTATTTTCAAGATTTAGGTTAGTTTAATTTAGTTTAAATTTTAGTTAATCATCATCACAATCAATCATTCACTTAGATAGTAAATCTTTTAGTAGTTGGGGTATTTAATCCCCATTTAAACCAATTTTTCCCTTGTCTGGAGCACTGGGGTTTTTAATTAAAAAGCCACTATATTACTCAGATCCGTACATCATGGATTTCGTTGTTTTTATGCCACCTTATATACATGCAAATAACCGAACAAGTTTTCAGCTCATGCTAGGAAAAGAGTCGTTTAAGTCGATTGTGATTAATATTCCAACAAAAGAGAAGTTTGCTAATTCGAGAAAAATTTATTTTCATCTTTTTTTCGTATTTTATCTGTATTTAGTATACTTCAAGCACCTATCTCCGCACTTGAAAAAAGATTGATGCCTCACAAACTTCATCGACCAACAAACTCAAAGTGAGCACCCAATTATTTCAACTACAATGGAGGGCGTCATTACTTTCAACCCCAACACACATTACGCCGAGCCATCATTCGGGTCGAGGGTCAACGAGGATTTCTCCTATGTGGCTAAAATTTTCAATGTCATGGGGCCTAATTTATAATAATCAAATCAAGCAACCTTTGATGAAGAGCAATTTGATGCCGTATGGAGTGATAAAAGAAGGACCATGCCGCATGTCGCATCGGGCAACTAAGGTTCATGCAATAAAGGAGCAATATTCAGACACTCCTAAGCGACATGGGTGCTGATGAGGACAAAGGAGAATGTAACTTTGTGCCTATGAGTTTTAAGGAGGAAATCAAAGAACCAACATTGGTTGAGGAGAAAAAGAATGAATCCTGCTAATGAAAGAGCTATTAAAGGGAAAATAGGCAAGTCATGAGAACCATCCATGAACAACAATTAAAATTTTTCGTCAGATTGACAAGTTCGGCGCCTCCCAATAGACTTTATGACTTCTCGGGGGCATGGGAAGAGGACTAACAAGCGTCATCTATAGGAACACCCTTTCAATGCCACAAAGTCAAGCATGGATCGATGTAGAACATGGGGGAGATGACCTTACTTGGCTGGTAAGGAAAAAGTGAAGTTCAACTCTACCGGCTATTACAAACTTTATGGATGAAGAAAAGATGACGTGCATGCGATAAAGAGCTCATTTCTATCCAGTAGGTTATCTTCATCCTTCAAGAGGACACTCTTGAAGGATATAAATTTGAAGCCAACTCTTTCCCCACCAAAGAGTTGGCATTTGAGCTTACATCACCTATTCCGGAGGTGGAGGAAGTTATCCTCACAAGCGATGAGGATGAAGAGGGAGTATTGGCCACAATGGATGAAGGGCCAAAGCGAAGATCTTGGACTTCCCCAATGAGTCTAGCTGGACTCTAAAACGGACAACTCGAGGCACCCCCAAGCAAAATAAGGATTTTTATCCATTTAGTGTTTTAGTTGTTTGTTTTTAGCATTTTAAGATGTGTTACATGTTGATTTTATTTTAAAGTGTTTATTTGGTTTTTTTCTTTTCGTGACATTGAAGCTAAATCATATTGAGAGAGTTTCATCAAGACCCACCACACTCGAGCCCCATGGTCACACTTGATCATCTAGGGGAGTCATCTATTCTTATCTTTCATATTTCATACATTGAGGACAATTCATGTCGTTTGGGGGTATTGAGGGAAATTCCCCCTTGTTTTTTTAAAATTTTTCCAACAACTTCAATTATCTTATCTTTAATGTTTTCTTTTTTGTTGCTTGTGTATTTTAGTTGTTTTTTTATGTGTACAGTTTTTAGGTTAATTTTTTTTTTCATTTTTTGATGTTTTTGTTTTTAGTCGGGCTTGTTTTGGAGATACATTATGGTTCCTAAGTGATGAATAATGATTGAACCTTCTCTCACACGAAGAAAAATAGATATTTGAACATAAAGCCGAATGGTTTGATCACAGTTGTAAACCCAACCACTTGTTCTTAGCATCTTTAGCAGGCACAAGTCAAATAAGTGTACCCTTGGTCAATTTTGCTCGGGTTTAGAGAAGAATTAGGTGATCATTTCATATTTTGATCTCAAGACTCTAGAACTTGTTCAATTATCACTTTGAGGCGAAATCCTAGGCAATACTTAATAAATTAGGAAATTGCATAGGCAATCCTTTGACCAGTTGGGCCTTTCTAGCTAACCTTTTATTGCATATGTCCATAGTCACCCAATTTGAGCCATATTAGCCATTTTATTTCAAGAAAAGCCAAGAATGAACCTCTTGTCCCTTTTTGTTGAATACATTTTAGTCAAAGCCCTTGTTTATCCTAACATGTTGATTTCAATGCCAATATCTTGTGAATACATGTAGTGTGAATTGGGAAGTTGGTTGAAGAGGATGTGCTTTAATTGTGAACAAAGGGAGGTTTTGGGGGCAGAAAAATGAAGAAAAAAGTAGAAAAAAGGAAAAGAAAGCAATGTAAATAAAGGAGGAGTAAGTTTGGCCTTGTAGTCTTCCTACCTTAAGCAAGTAAGTTCTTAGGGGTGTTCTACACCTAGTACCCTAAGGGCAACTGGTCTAGGAGTTACTAAGCTAAAGCTTGTTACATGGGGTAGGTAGAAAGCTTAATGAGGTTGAACATTGCACTACTCCATGCCTTCAATTATGGAAAAAAATAAAGCCTAGTGTTTTGTGAGGATGGTGAAAATCATGCAAGTCGGGGGAGGCCAAGAGATAAAAGATGCAATAAGCTAAGTTTGGGGGGAAGCTTAAGAGGTTCAATGAAAAAGAAGGCAATATGCAAAAGGATCAACAATTAGTGGAGAAAAAAAGGAAAAAGTGTATGTTGTGGGTAAACTAAAGCCTAAATGATCTATTTAACTACCTACCTAGCTTCTTCATACACTACAAGCTATATAAAGACCTAATTGATTCTAAGAGCTCGTGTATAGCCTACATTAAGGAAAGTGATATGCTCTAATGCTATTACGGAAGTCTTGCACACTCACCTTGTGAGTGAGAGAGATCCCCATTCCATTCAAATTCATCTAATTCCATCCGACCTGGTAATTAACTAGAGAGGAGAAGACTACACACACACACTTGAGAACTTTCGTTTAGGTTGTTTTAACTTAAGGTTAATCTAGTATTTTTTGAAAAGGTTATTCCCAAAGTTTTCTTTGTGTTGTATGAAGGTCATATCTCAGGCGCTTTTATATATATTATCCCTAATTTCATGCTCAATATTTTTGTTGGGGTTTCTTTGAATATGAAAATGAGTTATTTCTTTTGCTTAAGGACAATTAAAATATTAAGTTTAGGTGTTGTTCTAAGTGTGGATTCTATATGCATTTTGAGTGTGTTTTTCATGCATTTATATAACTCAAATGTTAAATTCACACCATATTCATCATCATTACACTAATCCCATTCTAAAATGTTTTGAAAATATGAAAGAAAACCCGTACAAAGAAGAGCTGAAATGACATGAAACAGAACAGAGGCTAAATCACACCCGCTATTTTGAAGCATGCTAAGACCAATCTTGGGTTCACCTAGGCGAACCTAACCCTCACCTAAGCGTAGAGGTTCACTCTTAGGAGAAGCCTCGGTCGCTTAGGGGTGCCGGACCACCGCCATCAGAAAAAGACATGTCTTCACATGCAAAGAAGGACAATCTGCCAGATCAACAAACCCCCGAAGTTTTTTGAGCCACCATTGACCATTTTCCAATGCATATAAGTAATAGTCTTTAATTTGTAGAGGGTTTGTTTTTTGAGAGAACACCCCTCCTTAAATATTTCTCCTCCCTTCTTCTTGAATAATTTTCTAGGGCTTTTAGTTTACTGATTTTCGTGCCTAGCTCTTCTGAGCTATATTGAAGATGCAAATCATTGGGAAACATTCTGTAGTAATGAGCTGAGTTTTTAGGGAATATCACACATTTGTTTTGGTACCTTAACTCTACTTCACCTTTAATTTTCTATTTTATTTGGTGCAAATATGGATATTGCTCTGCCTTTAGTCGCATATGGCTAATTTCTCCCTAGGTCGGTTGAAATTTGTGGTGACTTAGGTTTCTTTATTGAATGATTTCGTGAATCCATGTTTCGCAATGAGGTTGTACGCTTGTGATCTTGATTTTTCAAGGTTTTACCTAATCATAGCTGGGAGGGTGAAATCGAACCGTGAGGCTCAAGGGGTTCCAAAGTGATACCGGAAGCATCCCCTTAGGGGACAGTTTCTACTAATATCCCATAATTATTAAAATCAATTTAACTTAATCAAAGAGACCTAGGTAAACAGGGAATGCTCTAAGTAGTAGGTGGATTTTGTTAAGATGGAAAGATTCACCCATGTAAAGATCGAAAGGACCAAAAGACTCATCGAGCGGCCAACCCGGATATTCTATCAGAAGGGACTGAAATGAGACCAATAGAATTTCCAAGGACTGATTCGCCATAGAACCAGTATCACACTTTCGGGACCTAGAAGGACCGAAAGGAGAATGGGAATCAAGTGTGAGAAATTGAGGGGAGACACGAAAGTGTAAACCTTGTATCGGGTTCCTTAGGTAAATATAAGGATGTATTCATGTTAATTTATTTTACTTCGCTTTAAGTCATAAACCCACCCAATGGATGCAATCGCCTTAGTGTTACTCAATCATTGTTTCTTCTTTCATTTCACTTCACTTATTTGCTTACTTTCAAGATTTAGGTTAGTTTAATTTAGTTTAAATTTTAGTTAATCATCATCACAATCAATCATATCGCTTAGATGGTAAAATTCTTTAGCAGTCGGAGTACTTAATCCCTATTTAAACCAATTTTTTCTTATGGGTTCGATAATTTGGGTTTTTAATTAAAAAGCCACTATATTACTTGTGATCTGTACACTTGCGGATTTGGTTGTTTTTATGCCAAAATTTATAGTCATACAAATAACCGAAACAATCAACCCTAGTATCTTTCCTTGAGCTCTTTCATTGAGCTTAAACCAGTCCTTGTAAGTGAACATTGATCATACCCTGTTTTGTTTTGTTTTGTTTTTAGTTTCGTTTAGGAAACCCCTTTTTACCAAACCATTGAATCGCTCAAATAGTGAACGAATTCAATAGCTGGGGTACTAATCTCAAATAAATGACCTTTCCTCGCGGATTTATATCTCGACTTCAACCAATTATATTACTTGTATGATCCATATGCTTATGAACGCCACTGTGTACCTAAAATTTTCATCAAAGAGAAAACAAAAAGTATCAAAAACTCAAGGACACACAAAATGGGAATTAAAAAAATGTTTAAGTACCAAAGAAGTACTTAGCGTTGATATCATCATAAAACACTGCAAATTTCCTTGGCAGCGACACCCAAAACTTGATAGGCGTATTTGTGTGATGTGTGAATAAAATATGTGATCAAGTGTGTAAAGAGTTTATTCGAAAGCAATTTATATACTGTCAAGTAATAACAGAATGATGTACAAAGATAGATCGATTCATGTGAAATCAGATGCTAAATTGTGTAAATTAGAATACTTTTCTGATATTTAAATGGTCAATTTGATGGGTTGAAACAAAAATCAAAGCTAAACTCCTGAATTTTAATCTAGCAAATTGATCACGCAAGTTAAGGGTTCCAAGAGATAATGAAGTTCTAGGGTTTTGGAGCAATTATATTAATTCCACTTACAGGTCTTAATCCATAATCCATCTTATTATTTCTCACAGGTGCCTCCAAGGTGATTCTTAACTAATTTAATTACAAGCCCTCTTATCAAATAACCTACCAACTAATAATACTAGGTTTCTTTCTTCAGCTTAAACTCAAGCACTAGGTGCTTTAAGTCCCAAACCTTCATTACGCCTCCTAATTACTCCATGATTTCTTGTTCACCGTGCTAATTGATTCATCTCGTGTCTAATTTCTACTCCCTTCTCAAATCTCGTGAGAGAAACTTCACTTCGCACATTGAGATTGATAAGAAATCAATATGTAAACATACCATGAATCAACAGAGGTTCAATCACTCAAACAATAGAAAAAGAAATTCTAGCAATTAGATATGCTTCATGTCTACAATTTGACAAACCAAAACCCTAGTTTATGAATTTAGAGCATAGTGTAGGTCTAGTACATCACAAAATATGAGAATAAGAGTAAAAGAAACTCTAATGATGGTAAAAATTGATGAGTTCTAGGTCTTTTCTTCCTAATCCCAAATTCTTCCAAAATCTTGACAAATAGCTACTCGAGCCTCCTCTCTGGTCCTAAAGTGTGAACCTCTGGTCCGGCGTGAACCCCCTGCAAATTAGGACATTATTGCTTATATACCTTTGAAGCAGAGATTCGCGCCCTAATGCCAAACTAAGATGGATCACCCCGCTAACAGCCCATGTGTGAGGTTATGAGTATACTGATGCGTGGACGCCAGCTAGGCTAACATTGCAACGTTGAGAGAAACATCGACATCGGGACGCCACGATGTTGGGCAAAGACTTCCTCCAACTGTAGCCCAAATGCCTCCAAATGCCAATTTAACCTAAAATGAAACTGAAACCAAAATATTAATAATGAAGGAAAACGATACTTATTTATGTATCAAATAGATTTGAAAGTTCAAGGCCAAACCAGTATCTAATGAGTGTTTTGCACACCTCACTGGCTGTAGTTGAAAGAAACATAGGGACTCTTTCCAAAAGCAAAACAAGAAGTAGCCCCTTAAGTCTTTAGCTGAAGCATCCATAGATGTTTGTGGAGCCTATGAGGACTCTCTCTCTCCCAATGATAACAAGTACTTTGTTGTGTTGCAAGAGCTGATGATTTCAGTAGAATGACTTGGGTTTACTTTGTAAAAGAAAATCGAGGTATTGGAAGTCTTCAAAATTCAAGCAGCCATTGAAAAGGTTTACATCCTTTGAAAGTCTTGAGAACAGAATAAGTGGTGGTGAGTTTGTTTTAGCCAGATTTGGTGCCTTTTCATGTGAGACTACCATTGATTCAACATTCAGTTATACTCCACAACAAAAATAGATCAAGTAGAGAGGAAGAATTGTAGTTTGAAGTTGAAATGGCCAAGAGCATAGAAAGTTCTCAAATGTCTCACAACAATTTTTGAGCCGATCGAATTCATATGACTACCTATATTCTAACCAAAGTCCCCACATCAACACTATGTAACGTAAACACCTTTAAAGCTCGCATGGGTGGAAACCAAAAGGTTAACTCATTTTGAAAAGTTTTTGTGTGTGCCTATGTTCTTGTGCCCTGTCAAAAGAGGGAAAACTTGATGATAATAGCAATGCATATTTACAAGCAAACAATGATGGAAATTAAAGACTAATGGTTTTATGATCCTACTCTATAAAACTACTGAATTAGTCAGTGGATGTTGTATGATGAAAAAGCACATGACTGAATAAAGTGCAAAAGCATTCCAAGTTCTCTCTCAAAGTGGTGGATGACTACTGATGAAACTGCAAGCAATTAAAGAGTTCGCGATAACCATGGCGATCTTGCATTTTTCATTTGAACTAGTATCTTTTTGGACTCTCAACATCACTTGAGCAGAATCTCCAACTCTTCAACCAAGACATCTTCTCCTTCACACCTCCAAGGAAATGGAGATCTTTATGGGAGGTGTACTGGTGCAGTGTGTACTAGTGTCAACTCTGTACAATTTTGAAGAACCAAAAACCTTTTGGAGGAAGCCTGCCAAAATCCTACTTGGTGTGTTGCCATGGATTTAAGAAATGAAGTCTTTGTGAGAGAGAAACAATACATGGGTTTGCCGACTCAAGCAAAAGGGAAAGAAAGTAGTAAATTTAAATGGGTGTACAAACCCAAATACAAACAAGATGGATCGATTCAGTGCCAATGTGCTAAGGTTGGTTGCAAGAGGATTACTAGCAAGAGGAAGTAAACTAATTTTGCTGAAACTTTCTCTCTATGTGTAGTAAGATTCGGACACTGGTCTTTCATACTATTTTATCCACAGTTATTCACTACTTAATGGAAAATATATCGCCTTAATGTCAAATCAGCTTTTTTAAATGGTTTTTGAGGAAACAAAGGTATGTACAACAACCTTAAGACTATGAAGTAAAAGGAGTAAGAAAAATGAATGTAATGTTATAAAGCCTTTGATTAGAGCCGTTTCTCCGCTGGGCGCGGTACCAGAGACGATTATCACCAGAAAAATGGTTTCAAAAATTACAAGGAGCCCACTTTTGTATGTCAAAACAAAAGGAGCTAATGAGGTATTGATTGTAGTCTCTATGTGGATGATTTAATTTACATTGGAAATAGTATTGCTTTGATTGATGATTTAAGAAGATTATATAATTTTTGAATTTGAGATGACCATTTTGGTTCGCAATGAGTTACTTTCGACTAGAAGTGTAGCAAAGGAAGCTAAATTTTTGTTTTCAACATAAGTATTTAAATCTTCTGAGAAATTTAACTAAAAGACAAAAATCCAATAAAGATTTAATTCAATGGTCCTGTGACCAAATTTCAAATTAGATAATTGAAAGGAAAAGGTTGATGCCTCAGCTTATAGCAGTTTAGTGGTTAGTTTGTTGTATCTCAAATAGCCACCCCAGATGTCTTGCTATAGTTATAAGTTTTTTTGTCCAAATTTATGTAAAAATCCAAGCAAACCGCATTCGAGCAGCCAAGCAGGTGTTGAGATACCTAAAAGGAACTTGTTCCTATGGTCTTTATTCTAATAGTGATAATTCTTTTGCTGAATGATTTTTTGATAGCGAATAAAGGGTGGCCCCTCTTTACGTAGATCGGAAGAGTACTTCATGATATTTGCTTGCTTGGTGCAAATGCAATTTGGTGTTCAAAAAAACAACCATCCATTACTTTATCATCTTCAGAGGCTAAATACATGGCTACTACTTCAGCAGCATGTCAAGCAATATGGATAAGAAGAATCCTAGAAAATATGCAGCAAAAGCAGGAGGAGGCTACAACAATTTTCTGTGATAATCTGTCTACCATAACAATGAAAAAAAAATTCTATTCATCACAAAAGCACAAGACAAATTGATATTCGACATTCATAAGAGAACATGTGATTGGAGGAGACATAAAGATGGAGCATTGCAATACTGAGGAGCAAGTTGTTGATCTTATTTACTAAGTCACCTCTAGAAAAGTTTGTTTATCTAAGAGGAAAATTAGTGCTGCAGATTTTTGCATTAAGGAGCATGTTAAGTGGGTAATGCATAAATCAGGTTGTTGGGTAGTTTTGAATTTGTCAAACCTACTATTTAGCTTTCATAAAGATTTAGCATTTATTAGGAGTTGTTGGGTTGTGCTTTTATGGTTGATAGTCATGGGTCAGTTGTGAGATAGTGTCTCTCGTATTTCTTGCATTTTGTTGAATGGTTTTGTATTTAAGGAGTCTTCACGTATAAATAAAGTACGTTCAATTAGTTTTCTGCATTTGAGTGCATCTAAGGTGTTTGATAAATCTCCTCTTAGAGCCTGACTTTATTTCTCCTTTATTTTAGATATGTTCTATGTTCGAAATTTACTCTATTCTTAATTAGCTCTGTTTTCAATTCCCAAATTTGAGTTATTTCAAGTGTTAACATGCTTATTAATCCCCAAACCTTGTTCTAGTTGTAATGATCGTGCCAGAGACCCTTTCTTGCCCCTTGTTTTTGAAAGCTTAAATTTGGAATGAAAGATAAATATTAGATTTAAAAGGAAATAAGACAGGAAAGGGAAGCAGCTGAGAGGAGTAAAAATCATCTTTTGGATCCGTGTAGATGGAGTAGAAGAGCCTCAATTAATGTTAGCTTTTTACACATCTGTTTCTTTTAGAGAGAGAGACAAAGAGAGGCAAAGGTAAGTAACAAATATGGGAAAATACAAAAAAAAACTCTGAAGGCCGTTGTACTCGATATTCCATTTATACTGATTATTAATTTTTTTGGTTTAAAGAAGCCCCTACCGCTTACTCGTAGCCCATATTAACCCATGCCGCAACTCAAATCGTTAGCAGAATGTTCGCCAAGTAAAACGACCATTGCCGCTAACGTAAAGATACACGCGATATACTTTAATCTATTCTCCTATTCTTTCTCCCTTCTTCCCTTCTTTCTTTCTTCTCTCTTTCTTTTCTCCTTTCTTTAACGGTTGGACACAACCCTACCCATCCATCCAACCTAGTAGCAGCCCCACCCAACAACAGTCGCCTGCCCTTTTTTTCTTTTTTTTATTACTTTTTTCTTTTTTCTCACTCATTTTTTATTAAACTTATTTTAGTTTGTAAATATAATAATAAAATTAAATTTATTTTTAAAATATAAATAAATCTTTATTCATTATTTTAAATCTAATAAAATTTTATTTAAATTTTAAAATCTATTAAATAAAAATTCAAATTTTATTTTTTAAATATCAATAAACTATTCATTATTTTTTAAAATATTTTTAATTTTATAGTTATTTTATTAAAAATAAATTAGATTTTAATTAAATATTTAATATAAATGTATTCGTTTATAATAATTAATAATAAAATAAATAAATAAACATTACCATTTTAAATTATAAATTTGGTTTTGTAAAAGAGCAACACACCCATTGATATTTATAAAAATTTATTAACTTAATATTTTTGAAGTATATTAATTTTTAAATAAAATATTAAATATTAAAACTCATTCATTTAAAATAGTTTAGTTTTTAAATAAAAATATGAAATATATGATAAAAGTATTAAAACTCATTCATTTAAAATAATAATTAATATTAAAATATTATTTCAAACTCATCAATTTTATTTTTCATTTAGTGGATTTAAAAATTAAATGAATTTTTTAAAAAATTTATTTAAAATTTAACATAATCGAATAATTTATTTTTATATTAAAAATTTTGGAATTTTTATTTAGTATATTTTAAAAATTAAAAATAAATTTTATTTTTGTTAGATTTAAAATAACAAATAATTTATTTTTAATTTAAAATAAATGAAAAATTTTTATTTAATAGATTTTAAAAACTAAAATAAAATTTAATAAAAAAATAAGAGAGTGAAAAAGAAAAATAGTTTGGACGATGCTACCGAAAGTGGGGAGGGAGTGCCAAGGTCCAACCGAGGAGAGAAGAAAAGTGAGAGAAGAGACACTGAAGAGTAAGAGAAGAGGCCTCACGCGCTACATGGACAAGCATGTTCAGCACTCTAATGGCTAGTTTAACACCTTTGACACTTTAACTAAGCCAGCTACTTCAAGAGGTTCATTTGGGTTACATGAGTAAAACGTATGCCTTCTGTATTTAAAAAAGTAATGAAATATCAAGTACAACAGGGGGTGCTTTTGCACATTTTCCCAACAATTATATACCTCAACTTCATGAGCCCAATGAGCATAAAGTTAAAGAAAAATTGGTCAAAGTAATGGAATAGAATTAAAATCAATAATGGAAAATCAAAAGCATGCATAGAGAAATAAAATATGTTGTGTCTCATGGACCTATCCTCATCCGCATGAGACGATATCAGTCTAATTTCTGTACCCCAAAGTTCCCCTTATATTTTTAGAGCTGTTTTTCGCCCCAAAAGTGCCCCATACTAATCGGAGACATGCACGCCATGGTATCTATGTGCTCTATTCCTAAATGACGCGGGATATTTGTGAGACTTTGTGCACACACCCAACAATCCTCCTCTCAAACAAAGTTCCACCGAGCATCCCCTCAAACCAGCATTTCCTTTTATCGTGATTCGGAAGATACGCCTTTACGTGGAAGCATATCTCGTAAGGCTCCATCACATCATTTCTCAGGCTTTTACCCAATAACCCAAGCAAGTTCGAACTGACTACGATACCACTTTTGTAGTTCTTACGATCTATCCCTTATTCACACGCAGATGACATATCATTCACCTCGCCCAAGCCTTTACGATTGTTGTACCTTCCAAGCGCCTCATACCAATCGGATGTTTATATATTGTAGCTCTTCAATTCCTAACCGATATGTATATTTGTGAGACTACGCATACCCAATAATTCAATTATAAATTTAACTCAACCCATCTTGAATATGGAATTTGACCTGTGATTATGTATTCAGAAGTAAACCATAAGTGAAGCGCAATCCATCTGCCTCGTTCATTCATTTTCCCATTTATTTTTAGCTGTCGCAATGCAAGCGGAACATGCCATGTGCCAGCTCCATGTCTTGACATTAAAGTTAGCAAATTAGGAGAATGTAACGGATCCTGGTATGATCCAATGGTAGTGGCGGATACGATGTATGCCATAACGACTTTGCTGCCAATGATGAATCAGTGCGAAGTTTGCAACCAAAGAAGCAATTTCACGCATCTCAAACGGCTTTATAGTCAGTTCAATGCACGCCGGATTTATCGATTGGTCGATTGCAGTAAATGTTTAGTGGGAGTCCCTAGCGCTTTCTCACTTTGCTGCAGTGGTGCTAAGGGGCGCGGCTATTCCGAGCTGCAATGCTGTGGGATATAACTCTTTAATTTCTTTCACCAGCAGCCGCAATCTCCACTACCAATGGCGCCAGCACCAGCACTATCACCAAACCTCGACAACAGTGCAGCTTTCTCCGCCTCCTGAATCAAGCGCCACAGTAAAACCTTTGAACGGGGGGTTGTTATCTTACCGACGGCACCACTGTTCAGATTTAACAAAGCAAAACATCTTTTTGGTCGCATAAACTAATTCAGAGATTAAAATACTAACTGATCAAAATCACAAACTTCTACAGGAAAGCCAGAATCTTATCCCAGCGAATCATTGGCATTGCTTTTCAACCATTGTTGCAGCGTGATGATCCTTCAACACTTCATCTTAGTTAATGTTACAGTGGGCACCGCTAGCTCCTCTCCTCTTCATCTGCCGTCCTTCATTGTCAATTTTTGAACTGCCTTCCCCATGTCTTTCCAGAGTGGCTGTGCAGTAGCCTCACATGTGAAACTTGATAGTAAATAAATGAGACTTGTGGGTTACTTGACTGCCGTACTTATTTTGATATGTCAATTATCTTAATTAATACTGGACTCATATCTTTAAAAGTGATATTTCCAAGTCCTAGTTTTAACCAGGAATGTTTCTTGAAAATTACGCCTTCCCAACAAAGGAACAAATAAAATTAAAAAAAAAATGGCTCAACTCCAATTGAACCAATGGTTTTATATGCTGTTTTGATAGTTTTCTATATCACGTGTTTTCATTTTTTCCTTTCATAATTTTGTGTTTATAAGTTTAAAACGCGTTAAAAGAGCAATGAGGAAAAAATTAAAAAGAAGGAACACACTTCGTTTACGTGGTATTGTGAATTAAATGTTTAGGCTGCTACCCAGATTTTCCATTTTTATTTAGTTGTTGTTTTTGTTAATTAGTCCCAAGCCAAGTGGGATTAGTATTTAGATTTCCTGTTTCTAATCATGACTGATTTTATGTCATTGATTATAGTATTTTGATTTTCCTTAATCTAGGACCTTAATTATATTAATTTGTTTTATATATAGGAGGTTGCTGTAAGCTTTTTTTTAATCAAGAAAAATATGTATTCCTTCCTCCATTGCACTGCCCATTCTCAATTTTTTATTTATTTTTTTAAAGATAACAATTGGTATCAGAGCCTTTCTTCTTGAGGTACCTGTAATTCTATCATGGAAGGTGAAGCCAATTTTTCAACAATAGCTCCTACAACATTTGATGGAACAAACTATCAAATGTGGGCAATAAGATCGGAGACACATATGGAAGCCTTGGATCTTTGGGAAGCAATGGATGAAGACTGAAGTCCCCGTGACTTTTGCAAATCCCACCATGGCTCAGATGAAGGTACATAAAGAAAGGAAGACAAGGAAACTCAAAGACAAAAGTCCTGGTCTATTTGTAGCAGCGTCACTCCCACCATTTTTACACGGATCATGTCTCTAAAGTCAACTAAGGAGATATGGGATTACCTAAAAAATGAGTATGTTGGATGATGAGTGCCCAAAACACTCATGATATACCCGCGTTTTATCACGCTTTTGGCTCTCTTTATCTGGTAATAAGTGTGCTTATTGTCGTATATCTGATACTTGGCTTCTCACGCATTTGTATGAAAAGGCGTAATTGGAGGCTATGTGCAGATATGTATTAGCGATATCGTAGACCCAACCTCAACGCCCCACGCTGAAGTCGTATCGAATGCAACCCTTCATTAGCCATCGTCGCGACGCCAGGATATCACAATGTCACTGACTAATCAATGAGATTAGATATAACAAAAAGAAGAAAAAGAAAGGAGGGGAGATACGAGACAGAGACGACTACACATGAGTGACTCGAGAGATCGTGTAATCCCTGTATTTTGTATTTTCTTTCTCGAACTCCTATTGATTAAGAACCCAATGATTATAATGACTAAGATAATGTTCTAGTTTTACTTAGTTTCATTGCATCTATATCTCACAGATGGGATTAGTTTTTTGATCTGTACAACTTTATTTGGGTATGCATTCATGGGGATCTTATATCGACTGCTCTATTTCTTGTTAATTACCTACATGGTGGTATGGCCAAACACCAACAGCTGCTTTGCCAGAATCTAAGATCGAGAGATAAAAAGTTCCCTGGGATCCGAGGAAAGTGGACACTTGGATAAACAAGAGTAGAGATCTCCCTAAGCATAAGTGTGATTTAAGCTGCCTGGAGTCAGGGTCGATTTGCAGAGATGCGATAAACCCTACTAGCGAGATAGGCGAATATACCTCGAGAGAGGATATCTTGTAGACACGATCAACCCGCCAGCATGCATTCGTTAATATACTGAATAAATTTTTTTACATAGATTATAATCCATTGAATGTGGCAAGGGGAGTCAAAACTCTAGTCCTCATCAATTGAATTAACAACTCATTTAGGATCAAATTGTCGTTATACTAGCAGTAATTCACTCAATTTTGAGATCCAGATAATACTCTAGAGCCGATTCCAGTATTCAACACACTTCTTCTCGTGGGAATGACACTTGACTAGCCACTATTTTACATACACTCGACACTTATACTTGCGCGTGCGGGCCTACGTGTTACATTAATTTTACATAACCTATCCGAGCCCGTCAAGTTTTTGGCGACATTGTCGAAGAGAAGTTTTGTGTTGATATTGACAATAGCACGCTTAGATACTCGAATTCTTTCATTCTATCATATTTACACAAGTGTTTGTAATTTGTCTCTATGTTCAGGCGTGTGATTTCAGAAAAGACATGCTGTGGTGTTTATTCCTCAAGATTCGGGTCAAGTCAATTACTCCCGTTAACTCGAGCCAGAGAACCTTGTATCAATAATGCAAAAAGCAAACAAAGAAAAGCACACTAGAGAAATTTAGCAAATATGCGACCGTAGCGCAAGAGCAGCAAAAACAAGCCGCAAGCGGGGCAGTAATGTGGACAATGGTAGAATAATGCCCCTCAGTCGCTTATACACCCGATGATCCGCTTATATCAAGTAAAGAGGGAGTTCGCTTTTACCACCTAGTGTGAAACCCCGAGAAAATCCAATTTTCTCTAAAGCGGGTGAAATCGCACTCGATAAAACCAAATTCTTCTAGATCCTATGACAAAAACGTTTCTCCATCAATCGCCTCACGAACTAAGAACTTCACGCCGAATTTTTCGATTCCGATAGTGGATTTCACGCTGAGGCCATGGACGCTGCATGAGTCACGCTATTAAGAAGCCAGTGGATGCCATTACTTAAGACCTCAAGAGCCGCGTGACACCTGGCATAAAAGGAATGGCTCACACATTGGAGCCACATGGCAAGATAATCTACGGCTCATATTAAGCCACGTAGTGGTATGATGTCATAAAAGAGGAATGCTAAATGTTAGCTGAATTTAAATGAAAGCCACACATTTGGCTTCGGCGAAGGAGGAGTAAACTTCTCCTTGACTCATACGGTCAATGCTCCAAAAGGAGGAGAGAAACTAAAGAGAAATGAAGAAACGGGAGAAATGAAAAAGAGAAATTCCAGTAAGGTTAAATGACGAAAATGAAATAAGAAAAGGAAAAGAAACGCTGGGGAGAAGGAAAAAGAAAATATCCGGTAGTTTTGATATTTAAGCAGATAGAGTCTTCCTTCTTCTATAATTATAGCGATCCGACCGCTCTAATTCGCCTTACGCAAAGGCCATTCTACGTAGAGGACAACGTGGGACACCTGATTTAAGGAGTTTCCCCGACAAACTCCGTGAGGTAGGGGCTTCATCCTACTTGTTTTATTCTCTTGGTTTAAGTGCTTTATTGATGTTTCTAAAAAGGATCGAGGCCGCAGTGGTCGCTTGATCGGTCCCAAATCTTAGAACCGAAATGTTGGAAATTTTTTATATCACTACCAGGCAAACCAGAGCGCTTTTGGGATCGTTTTGGGTGTCAGGTGATGATTTATTAAATAAACGTGTTAAGAGCGGTGAGGCTCGAAATGGCCAAGGAAATTGGTTTCAAAAAGTGGAGCCGAGGTTGGACGTGTGGGTTGCCCACGGACAGCCCACATGCTCGCTTGGACCGTTAAAATCACCTGCTCAGGTGAATCGACCAAAATCATCCATTTATGTCAGGTGCTTGAACTTGTTGAAATGAATGGCTCGTACGTGTGGAAATAGATAGATTAAGACATGATTTAATGTGAGTTATCACAATGACACAATTATATGGAATAAAATTGTGTTTGTAAGCCATTGGAGATGATAATGTAAATTGCTCAAGTGAGCTAAATCTGTGATGATCGATGTGTCAATTACATGTGTGTAAACTGTAGTCGATTGAAAATATGCATATCGACATATTGTATAAATGATCTCAAAATGGCATAATGCATTTTCATATGCACCGGGTAAATCCCAGAAGTTAGATGTGAGTGCATGATATGATTTTTGTAAAAATGCATGGTTGCGAAATGAATCGTGATGATATTCCCGGAATCGTCGAGACGGCCAAATGCATCATTTCGATGAGGACCATGATCAGCTTTAAAGCTCACCAACCACCTCGCCCGAAGGGTAGTCCCATATTTTTATCGATTAATTTCGTAGTATATTTTCAAGAACAAATAGTTTGGTTTTGAAAATGATTATTTCTCATACATGGCTTGTAAGTGTGGATTGAAGCCGGGTGAGGACTCGTGATTAATGGGTGATCATGTAGACATCTCATAGGACAAGGTATTTACTTGAGTGTGTGTTTATTTCGTGGAGCATTGCATATGCAAATTTTAGGTGAGAGTACGTATTTAGGGTGATTCCACCATCGGGCGATACCACCCCGGTCGAGGGAACATTTTTTCGTGCACCGAGCTCGAGAAGACGTACTTCATTTAGAGGCTGATTTCAAGAAACCGCTATGGTTTGATGCTTTAGATGGCAACATGTATTAGAATTTTTAGATTTTAATATATGTTTGTATGTATAAAATCAACTGTTGAATTATTGGGAGATAATTGAATATAGTCGTGGATATTTGTTTTTATGAGTATCGTTTATGAGTCCAAGAGGCCATTTTTATCTCATGTATGCCTCATGAGAAGAGACGATAGATTTTCCGCAAAGATGGGTGGGTCAACTGAATTTCGGGTTTTGGGGTGTCACACCTAGGTTGCCCTGGCCCATATTCCTAAGACCACCTATTCAAGTGAACAAGTTCGAGCTGAAATGCGAACCCCGCAAATGTTTCAAAATATTCAGTTCCATGGATCGCGCTGCGAACTTAACACGTATTTGACAAACTCATCAAGTACGCGACACAATCAAATACAACGGAGTAAATGTATGTCATTAGATTCAGATTATTCCCCGCCTCACTAGGTGATGAGCTAAACACTAGTCGACAAATGATTCGCGCTACGCAGGTGATCCTAATCAACAAAATTTATATCCAGCCTTCCTAACGTAGTCGGTTTCATCGCAAAGAGGCGGTCTAGGGTCGAACATTTTTCGGATGGTTTTCTTCGCATGCATGATTTAAGTGTAAAGCCGCAAATGGTGAATTAAGTTCGATTTTAAGGTTCGGGTAAAAACAAAGTGAGGGATAATGCTCATGGAAAACTGAAATTTAAATAAAATAAAATTAAAATAAGTCTCCTCAAGTGTCTGCCACTGATTCGTTCCAAAGTTCACTCGAGGGGGTCCCCTGGTTCATTCGCTGGGGAAGATGACATATAGTCATTTCTCGAACCCGATCTTCATTTAGCTTTTAAAAACTAAACCCTATGATTTTTCCTTTTGAAAAACAACATTTATTGAGCATTAATGTTCCCAGAAAATGAAAACGTGCCTCCCCGATCTACCTCACAGTGATAAATAGAAAGTGATAAATAGAAAGCAACTAATGAATCTCAGTGGATCTAGCAATAAGCATCCACTAAACCCTAAAAGATTGCTAAATACTGATCAATGAAGGCATATCAAATGAGTTCTAACCTAGAGTGAGAAATAGGAACATAAATGCCAATAAAAACTTGCGTAAAAAACAGGGAACCGTTAGTTACCTCCAAACCCTAGCCAGCAACCCTCCTCTTCAAGGAGAAAAATGACCTAGCCAACCATCCTCTGAGTTATCATCCTCAGAGGTGTGTTTGGAAGCCGAGAAAAGGAGGGAAAATGAGGGGAAATGGAAAACTGGAGAAAAACGGGGCCGAAAGCTTATGCCCTCAATTTTATTCATTCCCGTTCTTCCCTTTTAACAGTGCTTGGCTTGGGGATTTTGTAGCCAACCCCTTTACCAAATTACAAAAATAACCTCCCAAATATTCTTACAATCAAGCAAGGAAGAAAACAAAAGAGACCAAAGCAAAAACAAACGGCAAAGAAGGAATTGTGGCAGAATGAAGGCGTTGGTGATGGAGAATAGTGGCAATGGGATGCAATTTCCCAGTGCTCCATTTTTCTGCATTTTCTAGCCTTCTTTCCTTTTCTCTCGGGTTCGATCTAATGCTGAGTTTGACTCCAAAATTCTTCGTGTTGATCTACTCAAAGAATTTCGCATAGATAGCTTTGCAAAAACTGCAAAATTTGCTACAAATGCGACAGAGAATAATAGGGGACCTTAATGTAAATTTGTTAATTACAAATGATTAGTACACAAAAGCACTCAAACCTATATAAATGTCTAAATACACTCGGGCACTAATCACACCCTCAACCTACACATTGCTAGTCCTCGGCAATGAAAGAAAGAAAGAAAGAGAGAGCATATTAAACAAAATCAAAATTAGTTCACAAAAATATATTTCAAAAGGCTGTGGAATGAGTAATGCCTAACCCTAAGTAAGAATCATCAAACCTCGCTCTAATAACTAACTCGAGAGAATGTGGCCATACAAAATCGAAAGTATCAAAGAGTTTCCTTCTCGTGAATCAACCGTAAATTTCCACCAAAATCTAGGGTGTTTTGTTTTGATAAGCTCAACAATAAACTCCAAGCAACCGCACTCCCAACCTAGCTACTACCACGACCTAGCATGCGAACCGACCTTAAATAGATCAGACCCACTCTATTCCACTACTTTGTGTTGTAGGGGTGCAATGCTGAGGGATCGACCTCACCAAAGTCCATGTAACGGGGTTCCACCGATGACTCCCAACAATTAAGGCTTAGGGCACCAAGTCATGAGGATCTTTCGACCATTAACTCTTCACAGTTTCACCCTGACTTTGAATTATTTCGAGACTCCAGCATCTACAACTATATAAACTCCACTCATCCACCCATGTAGCGGTAGCACTAAGTCTGTGGTGGCTCCCAACCGTTGAAGGCTTAGCACCGGCTTTAAAGGCTTTCGTTTATATACCCTCGGACCGTGCTCTGGGGTTTCAAGGTAAAGCATCAAGAATATTTATTCTTTTTCTTTTCTTTCTCTTTTTTTTTCAAGACACATCGCCTTCTTTCCCAGACATGGGTCCTTAACCCATTAAAGGCGGTCAATGGAAACTAGGGTAGGTTATGCAAAGTAAAGGAGGTTGCCAGCTTTTCACCCTATCATTGAACCTAATGTGCTCGATGTGGGTTAGCTAAAGGTGGAAGAAAATGGTCGAAAAACAACAGAATTCAACTAATCATCCACTCAATTAGGCATGGAACCAATTCAATATCAATAGAATTTGACAAAGTTTCAAATTTTCAAACCACAGGTTAGGAAAAACACACAAAAATTTTGGTTGCAAAATGGGTCCAAATTTTGAAAAAGTAAGCTGTATAGTATAATAACTTTATAGAAAAAGAACCCAGCAAGCCACTGAACATAACAACATGGGCTTGCTCAAAATAGTAACAAAAGCATGAATACAAAAGCCACTTCCTTTGCTAACTCTCCCCCCAACCCAAACATCTCTGTCCGGGGCCAGGGGCCTCGGATTGAAAAAATTAGGAGAAGGAAGTGTTACCTCCTTGATGAGATGTGATCATTTCTGGATAGAGACTTTGCAAGCTTTCCATCGACATCTTTGACTAATGTTCGTCTTTGGGCTTCAAAACAAAAACAAGTTGGGGAGAAGAAAAGAGAGGAAAAAAGTGACTAGTTGAATTTTTAAAATTACACCTTCATAATAATTTCAAAATGCTCTCTTATCCATATTTGATTCTACACTCTCTAAGCTTTCCAACGGTACCAAAAACGCCTAAAACGGAGTTCGGATGAAAAAGTTATGAGCGAAACAAAATTGGAGGTCAAAAGTGGGGCCCATAGCGAAAAATTTTCGCTAGCTTAGCGAAATTTCGCTAGCTATCCCTAAGAACGGCGCCATTTGGATTCGCGTGTCGTTAGTGGTGATCCTAACTCAAAAATTTATATCCTGTTCTCCTACCGCCGTAGTCAAGCTACTCGCAACATAAAGGGTCTAGGTCTAACACGGATGGGTTGCACAAATGATTTAAGTGAAGTCAAAAATGGTAATTAAGTTTGGATTTGCTCAAAGTAAAACAAATGAGGGATAATGTTTGGAAAAACTGAAATTTAAATAAAATAAAATTAAAAAGAAGTCTCCTCAAGTGTCGGCTACTGATCTCGGTTCTAAAAGTTCACCGAGGGGTCCCTGTTCATTTCCTCATTGGGAAGATGACATATACCATTTCCAACCTGGGACTTCATTTAAATTTTTTTAAAAACTAAACCCTATGATTTTTCCTTGAAAACAACATTTATCGAAAGCATTGGCTAATGTTCCTAGAAAATGAAAAACGTGCCTCCCGATTTCCACCTCACGTTGATAAATAGAAAGCAACTAATGAATCTCGTTGGATCTAGCACAAGCATCCACAGCCTAACCCTAAAAGATTGCTAAATATCATCAATGAAGGCATATCAAATGAGTTCTAACCCAGAGGAGAATAAAGAAATACAATGCTAATAAAAACTTTATGCTAAAAAAATCAGGAACCGTTATTACCTCCCAAACTCTAGCAAGAACCCTCTTCAAGGAGAAAATCTACCTTAGTACCAACCATCCTCCGAGCTATCATCCTCGAGGTGTGTTCAGTCGTAGAAAAGGGAGGGAAAATGAGGGAATGGAAAACCGGAGAAAATCTGGGCCGAAAGCTTATGCCCTCAATTTTATTCATTCCCTGCTTCTTTAATGTTGCTTGGCTTGGGATTTTGTGAGCCAACCCCTTTACCAAATTACAAAAATAATCCTCCCAAATATTTACACCGGGCAAAAAAGGAAGAAAATAAAAGAGACCAAAAGCAAACAAACTATGCCAGAATTCAATGCAGAATGCTAGCGTAGAATGGAGAATAGCTGGGCATGGAGGATGCAATTTCGCACGTTCCATTTTTTCTTGCATTTTCATTTTCTTCCTTCCCCGTCTCTCGATCCGCAATGCCGAAGTTTGACTCGACTCTTCGTGTTTTGATCTACTCAGCAATTTCAGATGTATAGCTTGCAAAAACCGCAAAATTTTCCATAAAATGCATCAAGAGAATAATAGGACCTTTTAATGTGTAAATTGTTAATTACAATGAGATTAGTACACAAAAAGCACCAAAAAACCTATAATAAATAGGTTCAAAATAGAACTTTTCGGGGTACCCAATCACTGTAAGCCAACCACTATATTCCATTATCTCAGTAGAATGATTTGGTGCGTAAAATTCCTAACCAAGCTTCTTTTTCCACCCCCTCAAAGACGTATAGCCGGTGCAAGATTAACACGTTTAGACAATTGGAGGGGGAGAACTCAACTGAAGCCTCGGAAAGATTTCATGAAATGTTATAGAGATGCTCCACACATCATAGGCTGACTAGATGGATTCAAGTCCACACCTAGAGGATATGGAATCCTAGATGTGGAATCCTAGAGGTGACTAGATGTTGACTAAGAGAATGGAATCCTAATGGATATGGGTACTAATAGTAACCAATGGCCCAGGGACAGGACGATACCGAGGAAGGCAGTGGCAAGGGCAGACATAGAGGTCCTGAGCAATTTGGTAAATCATGTTGCACAACTCACCAAACAGTTACAAAGGTAACAAGGTGTTGTAAACGCTGTTAAGACCAACCCTTGGGAGATATGTGAATCATGTGGGGGGCAACATAGTACTATAGAATGCCAATCCGCCGATGATAGCAGTAGGCCTGCGATGTGTCAAGATTTAATTTAGCCGCAACAATGTGGTCAAGATGGGGTAAACACCTATCAAAATCGTAACCGCAGCCAAATTGACTAAGAATCGAATCAAAACTATGGATGGAGGAACAGTCAGAATAATATGCTTCCACCCCATGTGAGCAAACCACCATCAGAGAAAAAAGTAGACTTGGAAGAAGCAGTAGCTCAAATTCTCACTTCCCATACGCACTTTGGCGAATGAAACAAAGGCTAACATGCAGAGTCAGTTAACTCAATTGAATAACCAGGCAGAACAGCTGAGAAACCTGGAGATTCAAATGAGCCAAATGGTCAATCTATTGACTAAGAGGCAACAAGGGGCTATGCCAATCAATTCGGAAGTGAACTCGAGAAATAAGGGGAAGGAATACTGTAAAACAAAACTTTGAAAAGTGGAAGGGAAGTAGCTTCACCAGAACCCCCACCACTTGGAGTAAAAGAACCAAAACAGTCATACTAGTCAGGAACAGAGGGGGATACAGAGCGTAAAGATGGGGATCAACCCCACCAAGTAGTTCCAATGAAGAGCACCCAAAGGAATTGCAAGGGGATAAGTTAGTGGCAAGAGATCCAACCCCACCTATCCCTTACCCTCAGAGGTTGAAGAAGGGTAAGTTGTAGAAGCAAATAAGAAAGCCTCGGAGATGCCAAGAAACCGCATATTAATATACAATTTATGGATGCACTAGAGAACATGCCAGTTACATGAAGTTCATGAAAAGATCTTGAAAATAAGAAGAAGTTGGGTGAGTATGAGACTATCGCCCTAACTAAGGAATGTAGTGCAATACTTCAAAAGAAGATCCCACCTAAACTCTAAGATCCGGGTAGTTTTGCTATACCATTCTCTATAGGAAACTCGGTATTGAGGAAAGCTCTTTGTGACTTGGGAGCAAGCATCAACTTGATGCCGCTCTCAATGTTCAAAAGATCAAGCTCGGAGAATAGGAAAAACAATCCACAATAAATTTGCAATTGGCTGACAGGTCCTACAAACACCCACGGGTGTGATTGAAAATGTCCTAGTGAAAGTGGATAAGTTCATCTTCTCCCAAATGTGACTTTGTTGTCATCTTAGGACATGTGGAAGAAGACACATGGTTGCCATCATACTTGGTGTAATCTTTCTTAGCTATGGAAAAACCTCAAATTAATGTTCAAGAGGGTGAGCTTAAATGTAGAGTTCAAGGAGATGAGGTCATGTTCCGGTGCTCTAAGTTACGAAGCATCTGATGATGAACCCAATGATGATATCCGTGGAATTTCACCACAAGGAGATCATGCAAGGCGACTTGGTAGACTATAAGGATAAGCTCATTATAGAACAGAAAGAAACCAAGAGAGTTAAGGGTGTGGAAGGCAAGAGATTCCATCTGCCATGAGTCGTGCACTAGAGTACTATGGAAATTTGTTAGCACTTCCTGTCTCTTTTGAAAACCGACACTGAGATACAGGGAAGTCGAGCTAATGACATTAAACAAAGCGCTACTTAGGAGGCAACCCAAGCATTCTCAAGTTTTTCATTCATTAGTGTAGCTTTGCATATGTTTGCTTATTTTAGAGTTGGAAATTTTCTTAGAGACTGTAACTTATGTGTGTTGTTATGTTCAGTTCGAGATCGGCTGGCGATGAGAGATAATGAAATCTACTCGGGTCGGGACAAGGATCAGAACCTAAATGTGGGAGTGCTCTTTAACTTAAAAATATATTAATCAAAACAATCGAATGACCCTCTCTATAACATCACACGCCAACGTCGCGCTCACTGGTGAAAAGTTGAAACATCATCTCTCTCTCGTAACATCGCAATGTCGCAACTCGCCTTTGAGCTACTCGAACGTCGCGCATTTACAATTTGCATCCTCCTGACGCCGTGAACGTGTTGTCTCAGCGCCACATACTGATAATATAACCCCGTGAATGTCGCGGACGCTGGAAGTACGAATCTTAGGAAAGTCGCGACATTGACCCGAACTTCGCGACATTGCCCTACTTTTATGAACATGAATGTTCATATTCTCACCCATGAAAATTTCCAAATCTTAACTTGTTCTCTCCGATTTTTGCATTCTCCTAGCCAACCCTAACCTAACTCGTCTCCAATTGATCTTAGCATTTTCCAAAGATCTAAGCATGTTCTTAAGTCCGAAAACCCTAGTATCCACCTTCATTTTGAGATTCTTGATACGATCTG
This sequence comes from Tetrastigma voinierianum, assembly GCA_016808115.1. NCBI lineage: Eukaryota > Viridiplantae > Streptophyta > Magnoliopsida > Vitales > Vitaceae > Tetrastigma > Tetrastigma voinierianum. The sequence continues at coordinate 449,349 of JAEQBH010001623.1, forward strand.
GTTTTCGGGTAAGTTTAAGACTAGATTCGGTTTGTATTGGAGTTTTTCTAGGTTGCTTGTGTTAGAGAAGGAACCATATGCGTGGTTGGTGGTTATAGAACCCTTTGGTTTCCAGTCAAGAACCCATCTTACTTAGTGCACAATTGTGTGTTTGTTCTCGTGCCTAAGTGAGTTTTTGGTGACTCTAAGGTTATTCAGAGAATGGCATCACACTAGGTGGCTGAGGCCAAGTAGAGAGGATTCAAGCCTAGAAGATCATCCAACCCCCTATCCCCGCCATATGCGGAAGCCCAATAACAGCTGCAACAAGCAAACAGTTCTAGTGTTAAACAGCGTTGAGGAGCTCTGCCATTAACACCGCTGGTGTGCTCCGTCACCCGCGCACCCAGAAATTCGTAATTAATCTTGAAGAATAAGTCCTTATAAAGGAGAAGGGGGTTTCGTAGACCCTCAATTTTGTCCTCACCACTCATTTATCCTGGTGTCACATACACTCACCCATCATTCTCATATGGAACACCATTAGTGACCTTTGCGCTAAATTGCCTCCAAGCCTTGGGTGGGCTTTATATTAACTATCAAGTGCTGTAAAGAGTTCACTTTAGAGTGTCATCATGGCTTATTTTTTTAGCTTATCGCATCGCTCCATAGGAAGCAAGTGGGTCCCCCCCAAGGGTTTAGCTCAATCGGAGTTTATTAGAGCAGGTTCGAATTCAGAGCACTAAGGCTTGTTTTAGTCATATCTCCCTCACCCGGACTTAGAATCAAGAACCGTTTTTTTTCATGGACTCCTTATTCTTCAAGAAATATTCTCTCAAAATTTTATATTTTTTCTCAATCGGATTGACCAGTTGGGAAACCGTATACCAAAGATCAGCCAGCTTGCATGTGGGCGCTGCTAATTTTTGGTGATTTTGCAAGCCTAAATCCTATATGGATCTAGCCCATAAGCCTCGGATCGTCCTAGGCATGGGTTGGATCCAGTTTTGGACTATGTTATGGTTACTTGTAACCCACCTTGGGTCCACTTATTACTTTGTGGTTACAAAGGAGTAAATGGCTACTATGGACCTCGAATGAGGAGCAAGCCATGAAGCTGTGGAAGTTCGAGACCTAAGGGGGAGTTCTGGACTCGAAGGTACAAAACGGAGTGGGCTTAGAGAGAAAGGGAGAGAGAAATAGAAGAAAAAATGTGGAGAGGTGATCAAAAAGGGAAGGGAGGAAGAAGAGAGGAAAAAGGGAAAAAAAATGAGGAAATGAGAGTTTATCTAAACCGAGGGCGTGGTCTCTTGTTTCTCAAGAGGAGTTCGACTGATTTGAAGGAGTGATGCTAAGTTTTGGAAGGAAAGAAAGTGAAGAAAATGGGAATAGCCTTGAATCTTACAAGTACGACATTTATATGCTTCTCCCATTTCTTTTTTGCTTTTCTTTGCCGTTGTTGTTTGCGGACTCGTGTTAGGTCACTAGGCACCATTTGTGTTGGTTCTTAGTCATTCGGAGTCGGATTTGTACTATGTTTGTTTTTTTCGATTTCTGACTCTTTAAGGAGTCTTTTGAAAAATTTTGAGAGCCTCTCTCAACCGGGCCTAACCGTTGGCAAACCGTGATCACCGGCCAATCAATCAAATTTTGCTAGAACAATCAAGCTCGGGGTCTTTGGCACCGCTTGTGCCGGCCCCGCCATTCGAGTCGTATTTGTACTGCTTATTTTTGGATTCCCGACTTTTGAGGAAGGGGGTTCTGAAAATTTTGCTTCTCTCAACTGATGAACTCGGGTTGCGGAAACCAAATCGCCTGGCTCTCATCGACCCACTGAACAACAATTGGGGTCTTTGAAACCGCTGTGCCTGCCAGTCATTTGGAGTTGGATTTGTACTCTGTTTGTTTTTTTTAGATTCTTGCCTCTTTGAGGAAGGTTCTAAAAAATTTTGAGAGTTTTTCAACCAATAACTAGTCGGGAAACCGTATGCTTCTGCCATCAATTTAGTTTGTCGGAATGTACCGCTTGGGTCTTTGGAATCGTTTGTGTCGGTTATCAATCATTCAAAGTCGGATTTGTACTGCTTATTTTTTTAACCCTGACTCTTGAGGAAGGTTATGAAAATTTTAAGAGCCACTCTAACCTGATGGATTAGTCGAGAAACCGCATCACCGGCTCATTGAATTCGCCATCGAATACCGTCAGGGCTCTTGAAATCGTTTGTGTCGGTTCTCAATCATTCAAAGTCGTATTTATACTCTGTTTATTTTGTTGGATTCCTGACTCTTTGAGGAAGGTTATGAAAAATTTTGAGAGCCACTCTAAATCGGATGGACTAGTTGAGAAACCAGATCAACAGGTTCATTGAATTCAAGCTACTGGAACGCTAGCTTGGGGTCTTTGGCGCTGCTCAGGCTCTGCCTCTCGCCATTCGGAGTTGGTTTTCTACTTGATTTGTTTTTTTGGATCCTTGAATCTCATAGGAAGGTTTTGAAAAATTTTGAGAGTCTCTCTCAACCGGCTAAACTAGTTGGGAAACCGGATCAGCCAGTTCATTGGGTTTAGTTTTCAGGAATGGAAGTTTGGGTACTTTGTTTTGTTTGTGTCGGTTCTTAGTCATTCGGTGTCAAAATTGCACACCGTTTGTATTTTTTGGTTTCCTTACTGTGGAAGAATGTTCTGAAAATTTTTAGAATTTTTCTCAACCTGATCACCTGCCGAGGAATCGATCAGCCGCTTTTCAGTTTTGTAAGGGTCGCCCCATTTCGCTTAATCGGGGTTCGCGGATCTTTGTGATTCCGGCCCATTCGCTTCCGCAGATCAGTGTAGGAGCATGTTTAGGTCTGAAATGGGTTTAGTTTAGGTTAATGTTATTCAATTTTGATTCTTAAGAATCAGGACTTTGGCGCGGTCCAAGGTGATTAGTTAAGCAATCAATAATCTAGTTGTTTTATCGAGCCCGCTTTCTTCAGATGAATAAATATGGTCGTGACAAAAGTGGTAGTAACATCAATGAGCGGTTATGATCCATGTATGGTTATCTCGCTTCTTTTCCTTTGATATCTAATTTTGAGAAATTATTGTATGCTCAAAATGTGCGACTAACTTTCCCTTTTGCAACATTGTCAGTGGGACCAAAGGTACACTTACTCGTATTTTTGCTGAGTGTTTTTAAGCATGCTAGATACCAATTAGGTTGGTCTAATCCAAGTTGTACATTTAGCCTATGAGACTATATGATCTGTGACCCATATGCTCCCACATACCCAATTCACTAGTAGAGACTGAGTTCCGGGCCTAGAGGGGTGCTACCTCATATGAGGTACCTTCTCGATAGGTAATCTAATCCCCAGACCCAGAAATCTAGTTTTCACAGACCGCTTTTTTCCATACTGAGTCATCAGGTTTTTTGTTCTTACTTGGTTTTCCCTTTATAAAATAAATAACAACAACAAAAGTAAGTGGCGATCTAAAGAAAAAATCAAGCCTCCTGGACTCCGATTTTCTAAAATTCGAAAAATCAACCCCACATTTTTTTTCTTTTCATTTAAAAGCGAGTCGCGCCTGCCCGTGGATTGGGTAGGTCCACAAAATTACGACTACTGGATTGAACCTGCATCTCTCGGTTTCATAAGAGGATACTTCAACTCGAGTCAGGTATAACGGTTGGATACGGTTCTCCGATCGAGGCTCGCTACGTATGACCGATGATCATACACTTGATCGGGTATTCGCTTCGTATTTGTGATTTGTCGATGCTCAGATATGTTCACCTATTGGATTATAGCATGCTTTCTCATTATTGAATGGTATATAGCTATAACATTTGGAATTGCTTAGAGGATCAAAATGCGTGTAGATTATAGATTTGGCTCGCTTTTCAGGCATGATTGTTTACCGCATGACTGATCCTTCCTCGTATGATCAAGCCGCCAGGGTTTACGTAAGTATGTGTGTATCCCCTTACTTTCGAATCACTAGTCTTGGTCGACCATTCCTCATGGATTGCTTATGTTGTTTATTCATTCCCAACTGTCTACCTTCGACCAAGCTAGGGGTTTGGAATAAGGTCTAGCATAAGGGCTATATCATGTACGGAGCAATTCCGCTGAGATGATGATGTCCGAGCAATGAAAGACCCGTGATAGCCCCGAGCTAGATTTCATGGATACCGCAAAGTGGGCCAATGTGTCACTTTGATTGCTTGATTGATTGTTGGTTAGATCTTAGGTTGTGTATCCTTGTGGGTAATGGGTCATCTAGCCTTAGACTTTGGCTTCTTTTCTCTTTTTTTAGCTTTTTGAGCTACCTTACTCTAAGGTATTACCATGTCGAATCTCGCTCCCGTGATGTGGAGCCACATATCGGGATTAGCCGTGATGTCACATGTCAGCTCATTCCCTTAGAGGATTTCATTATGGGATTGCATTACTGGATTGATTTCCAGATTGATAGTCACAAAGACTTAATTACCCCTTTCCTTTTATAGGATTTTTGATTAAGAGCGACCTGGGTTCCCGAGCTTGGATCCAGATCGGAGGTAGACTTGTTAGAAATTAAGATCCACACAGTCAGTTAGAGCAAACATCAAATCATAGAGATATGGACCCTCAGTACGCTACTGTCGACCAGTTGGCTGAGATTACCGATACCATGGAATCTCTCCGGGATGCCATATTGGGACTAGGACAGAGGATTGATGGGCATCAGGCCCAACCATTGCAATTTCGGGGAGCACCCCGCATGACTCTACTGCACCTCCACCACCACCACCACCATCTGGACCCAATGTACTACAGGACTATATAGTTCCACCTCCAACACCACCACTTGTTCAATCTGTGACACCCCAAATCCCGGGGTTTTTTTTTTTTTTAAATATTTTTCCACAGGTAACCTACAACAAGCTATATAATAGCCTCATTCACGCATACTCACATGTCACTCAATTATCAAGCAATGACACATAATAGTACCTCTCATTCAAGACTCTGTAATTAGCAAAAGGGGAATTCTAGTAGTTCAATGATCAAATTTTAAGAAACTATGTGGGCACTAAATGCCATCCACATGCATATGGTTATATTTTAGACTCATAGATATTTCCATAGAGTCCAAGAACGCGCAAAACGGACTTCGGACGAGGAAGTTATGGTCATCCATTACGCCCGCGAGCTCATTCCCTGAAGATAGGCCTGGCTTCGCCCAAAAGGAGGTCAGCTTACGTAAGTGAAGTCACGGCGATATTTGAGTACCAAATGTCATCCACTCTGAATGTGGTCGATTCTAGACTCCAAGGAGCTTTCCATATCTAAGAAGTGAAACAGATTTCAGACGAGGGAGTTATGGTCATCTAAGCCGGGCGCTTCACATGAGCAGCGACTAACATGCAGAACCGACAGGTACCTACTGTATTTCATCTCTTTTGAACATGTAATATGAGCTCAGATTGGGTTGAGCCACATATGGATGGATTCTGCATCGTAGAGCTTCCATAGAGTTCACAATCGCAAATTTCGACGAGAGTTATGGTCATCCGGTTGGCACAACGAGCTCATCCCGGTTGAGCCCCGCCGTGGGCTGTCTCAACCAAAGAGGCCAGGCTCCTGGCCACATACCATCCGCCGAGGCCACACACGCCCTCATCCCCTGAGCCCCGAGCTCGCCCAATGGGGCCATCGCCTCATCCTCGGTCGAGCCCTGGCCACACACGTACCATCCCACCTGAGCTCCCCGGGCCGAAGAGGCCTTATCATCCCAAGAGAGCTTGGGCCGTAAGAGGCCGCCCGCCCCAAGAGGTCCGCCGGCCTCACACACACCATCCCCACCGAGGTCGGGCTACACACAACTCATCCCCCGCCGAGCTCCGCCACACATACCGCCACACGGGCCATCCCCCGCACCCTTCCACCAGCAAAAAAAGGCCATAACTTGAGTCGTAGGTCCGACGGTAGTGATTCAAAAGCCTAATGTCAAGTTCTCAAGTAGGGCTACAATTTCCTTGAAGGATTATAGTTCCAATTCTCACTTTTTCCCAACCGAAAATCAGCCTTAAGAACTGATCATCACATAGGGTCAAAACAGGGCACTATTCCCACACAACCATCACCAGCGAGCTTTGGCCACAGCTTCCTCTCATCCCACCTGAGCCTAGCCAGGTAGAAGAGGCTTCAGCCCATCCCAAGAGAGCTAGCCGAAGAGGTCGGCCGACCAAAGAAGAGGTTAGCCCCGGGCCGTAAGAGCTCGGCCACGCAACCTCACCCTCCCTGCACCGCTCCGACTCAAAAGGTCCATATCTTAGGTTGTAGAGACCTGATTTGGGTGATTCAAAAGCCTACATCAAGCTCACTAATGGGGCTACAATATACCAAAAGGCAACAGGGCCAAATTCCCTTTACTTTCCAACCAAAAGCAGTCTTAAAGTTCAGCTAATACATAGGATCTAAATAGAGCGACTTCTTATGGTTCAGACGCAACCAAACATCCCCTCAAGGCAAGACACAACCCTTACCAAATTGTATTAAACATATAATCTGAGTTTAATTACAATTTATTTACATCAAAAGTACAAAATTTTGACAACAGTTTAGCTTAAAACAAAAACTGGGTTTTCTACCCAGAAATTTTACAAAAGACCACAATAAGCCATCTTAGATCTTCCTCTCAACTAAGACCTCATGAAGTGCCTTCTTCTCGTACTCCGGCATTCGGAAAATATTTTTCCCACAATCTGGGTGAGCCATGCCCTTGTAGAGAAAGTCTCCTACAAGGGCTACTCCCCACCTAAGTGCACATGCAATGGCATAATCCATAAAATCATCTGGCCACACATTCATAAAAATATGCATATCTCTATATGAATGTCTATGCTCGCGCCCAGCCCTCATCGACTTTCCTCATACATGGTAATTTGCCATGTATGAAAATCCAGTTTCAAAACAAAGCTTTTTGTTTTTTGAAACCCAATGAACAATCTTTATATCAGACAACCTCCGAATATTTTTACACACTGACAACCCTCCAAATAGTAAACCACCGACAACCCCTCCGAGTATCGAACCATCGGACCATCTCCGGTGAACCCCTTACCGACAACCTCCGATGGGGTGGTTCATCGACAAACCTCCTATATAATTTATCGATAACCGAATCTTTTTTACTTAGACAACCCTCTCAATACCCATTTTATTCATGCACCACACCCGATTCACGCGAATGACCCCGCAGCACATGCAATGATAATGTCACTACATATCTCATGTTACATGAACGATGGGAACTACATGCAACACTATAATACATGCTTCATTAATTAAGCAATCACATTAATATATAACAAGCATGAATATATTAACATCATTTTCTCACACAACTGTGAGATGTTATTCAAACAAGCAATAACACACAAAAACTGATTTCAATCTCCAAAAACTCGTAAAATGCATGCACAAAGTGATAATAACCAAGATCATCCCGTCATATCCCAAGTAAACTACGCGCTCAACAATCGGGCTTCCAGAACCCGCAGCTAAAAACTACACAAACCCAAAAACCGGCCCCAATCCAACAAACAATTTATCGAAATTATTCTTTAAAACCAACCCACCACTGGCTGGACCCTCACTGGCCATTTCATGGCTCTTAAACAAAGACTAACCGTATTGTGGTGGCTAATGCACCGCTGTCACGAGGAGTACTCCCGGCTAGTATAGCTCCCTTAGCGGCGGACGCCGAGACAAGCAAAGCAGCCCAAACTACGTGACGATGAGCAAAGCCTGGTACCTTGCTATGAGTCTAATGGCTATGCCGTCTCTACTGCGAGGATAGAGACCTAAAGAGCGTGACGTGAACCATGTTCATCAAGGACCAAGCACGGGGGCCAGTACGCGATCTAAGGCCCGGCCATCCAATACGATGGTGGGCCTTCAAGATAGGACTCGTCGTGGTCCCCCAAATAATCCGATTTTAGGGACGAGATCCTCAAGGAGTTCCATTGCTTCCGATTCGCTGTGCATCCAGGTGGCACGAAGATGTATCATGACCTCGCTGTTGCGATTACTGAGCGGGACGGCGAGGCATCGCCGGGATTTTGTCCGACTGTCTCACATGCCAATAGGTAAAGGCTGAACATCAAAGGCCGATAGCTACTCCAACCATTGGAGGTGGCTGAGTGGAAGTGGGAGCACATCACGATGGACTTTGTGACTCACATGCCACAGACATCGCGGAAGCATGATGCGGTGTGGGTTATAGTGGACCGACTCACCAAGTCTGCACATTTTATGGCCATGCGGATGACCTTCACACTGGAGGAATTCTGCAGGTTGTATATACGGGAGATAGTACGGTTGCATAGAGTGCTGGTCTCCATAGTATCGGATCGAGATCCTCGGTTTATGGCTCAGTTCTGGAAGAGTTTCCAAAAGGCCATGGGGACACAACTGTCGATGAGTACCGCTTTTCATCCTTAGACGGATGGTCAATCAGAGCGGACTATTCAAATTTTAGAAGACATGCTACGAGCATGCGTCTTGGATCTCAAGGGTAGCTGGGAGGAGCACTTGCCCTTAGTAGAGTTCGCTTACAATTAGGGAGGAGTACTTGACCTTAGTAGAGTTCGCTTACAATTAAGGAGGAGCACTTGCCCTTAGTAGAGTTCGCTTACAATTACAATTATCATGCGAGTATTAAGGTGGCGCCCTATGAGGCCCTCTATGGGAGGCCATATCAATCACCAATATGTTGGACAGAGGTGGGAGAGAGCTCCATCACTGGTCTAGATTTGATTGGAGACACCTCGGAGAAGGTGGGTATGATCCGAAGCGCCTCCTTTACCATCGTCGTAGATGGCGTAAGAGTTACACCGATATACGACACCACCTCTGTAGTTCGAGGCAGCGATCATGTCTTCTACGTGGATTTCAAGAGAGAGTTATCGATTCTAAGAAACGAGGGAAGCCTCGTCGCCAAGGTACATTGGACCCCGAGGTACTTACAAGAGGGTGGACACAAATAAGATATCTGCTAGCATTGCCGCCGAAGTTTGTCGAGCCGCTCATGAGGTGTTTCACGTATCTATGCTCCAAAAGTGCACTCTAGATCCAACTCATATAAAGTGGATTTAGCTAGTTTGTCGCTGATGCATGAATCCCGAGGAGGGACCAGTGCGTATCACGAGTACTCGAGAGCAGGTTTTTGTGTGGCAAGACCCGGAAGCTTGTAAAGGTGTCAGGCAAAGCACCGAGGAGTCGAGAGGCTAGCGCTGGGAGCGCTATAATAATCGTTAGCAATTCAACTATCCCTTCGTTTCGATGGGGAAGGTGTGTTTTCTAGTCATTGTTTTAAATGACTGTTACATATGCATGTGTTTGAATGTGTATACGAAAAATTTCTCAGACGAAATTATTTTAAGGGGGAAAAAATGTAAAACCCGCGGAAAATTTTAAATTTCAAATTTCGAAAAAAAGGTGGGAGTGGGGCAAAACGAAAATTTACCTAATAGTCCGTGAAAAGTCGGGATTTTTCTAGATCTCGGATGAAGAAATGGATTGCACCGTTTGAATCGTCTCTTCGCCGAAATCTAGCTACCTAGTCGAATTTCATCGGATTTCCCGAGATAGTCATAATTTTATTTGCTAGCAATCGTGCCCGCACACATGGCGACCATATGAGTGACATGTATAATTCATGTGTCACAATGCATGGCAAAAGCCTATGCATGTGGGACACATGGCAAGCCATATGTGTGACACATGGTATGCATGGCACTCTTGAAAGCTATAGATATGGGAGCAAGATTCAGTTCGTGGGAGCAGTAAGAAGTAAGAGGAGGAAGGAAAAAGATAAAGGGAGGAAAGGAAAAGAGAAAGGGGGAGAAAGGAAAGGAGAAAGGGAGGAAAAGAAAAGAAAAGGAAAAAAGAAAAGAGAAAAAGAAAGGAGATGAAGAGAGGAAAAAGAAAGAGGAAAAGGAAGGAGTGTTGCGCAATGAGCAAACCCGGACGGCAAAGAACCCGGAACTGCACTCTAAGAGGTAGGTTTCCTCCTACTCTGGTTATTTTACGCCTAAGGGCCGTGTAATGGTCTATGGGTTTCTCGGCCTGCTTTCCTATCTAATTTGTATGTCGCGGTGGTTTGTTTATGATCATGCGGGTTTGTTTATGATCGCGGTGATGGTCAAAGACCGGTTTCATGAGGTTTTGGGACTGTCTAAACTGAACATCGCGGTTCCTCGACAAAGAAAATCTCGAAAGCGTAATGCGAAGCAATCCGTGTGCCCAAATTTCCACACCCTGTGAATCGACCGCATCAATCTCCTGACGCAACTTTCCCCAGTTCGTAAATCTGATTTACACGCTCTAGACTCTATGAAAGCTCAAGCCGAGTCTAGAATTTAAATAGAATGAAGTGCTCAACCAAACGGATGAAATTTGATATCGGTCACTGATACTGAGGAATGGTCCTGCCTCGGGTTTCTAACTCTCGTTTTTGAATCGATTTGTATCTGAAATGCTTGGGGCTACGTATGGCCTGAGCAGAGAAATTGTGTGTTGGATGTTTCGTGTGGTATTTACAAAAACTGGACTATCTAGACTAAGTTCAGATTATTTCCGAGGCCAAGCATGGCCGAATTTATGGCCATGAATGGCTAAAGTGTGTTATTGCCATAAGTTGAATAACTTGCTGAATATGTGAAATTATGTGATATATGTGTGATAAAGATGGAAATAATTATATGCATTGGGCTATATGATCATTATTCATGTCTCAAATACTGAATATGAATTATGGCATTACTCATTTAAGTAATGGCTGCTGGGAATTATGTTGTAATACGCTTTTAATGATGTCGACATGAACGAATCTTGGAAATTTATTAAAGCGATTTAGTGCATGCTATGTGATGTACTGATTTGAATGTGTGGAATATTAACATGACTGCATGTATGTTGGATGTTGAATTAAATATATGAAATGTTGTGTGCATTAGTATTACGAGTGTTCATAGTGCACACGCCATAATGTAAAGGTGAACGTCCATGTAGAGGTCTTCATACATCAAGGTCATGGCTCGATGTAGGTGCACAAATCGCATTACATCAGGTGAGGCAACACCGCAGACATGGGTGTGTACATGGTATTGATTTGGCAATCGCTTGTGCTGAATCGTGGGTTCGAATGGGACGGTCCAATTTATTCCACGTTGTTAAATGCAAATTTGCTAAACGACAAGGTCGTAGTGCCAGGATAGGACACCCCTCAATGCAAAAGCCTAAACCTCGGTTAGACAAAGATATCCATTGGTGAAAGCCCGAAAAATGTCGAAGGATGTAAGAGACCCGCGGTGAGACCTCGGAAATTTCTGTTGCCCAAAAGACACGAAACAATTAAATAAATATCACATAGACTACTGTCAGGATGAGAGCCTGGACTCCACTTCTGCATTGATTTCCCATCGCACTCAGGATTGGTGGTGGGTCTGAGGTTGACCCGCATGGGTAATGTAGAGTGTCGCCTCATACATGCATGTAGTTTTTTTCCATGATAGGAAAACACGATGCACGGATCGATTGTTGGTTTGACCGTGAAATTATCATTTGTATGCACTCCGGGGGCGAGTAAATTTCTCAGAGTATTATCTCTACTGTTACTAGCTCACCTGGGTCGTGGACCCTTTAGGTACAGAACAAGTATGTGCAAACGGCGCTCCTGTAGGCCGGATTATGAAGCCGGCCTGACTGCGGCCTTGATTCATGCTTTATGGCTAAGGCTAGAACGAGCTAGTTTTAATACATGTTTTGTATTATATACACAACTCTTGGATCTATAAAATGTATGGTTTGTAACTATATGG